>ML806396.1:19127-53291 GCA_009831015.1 Picea engelmannii | reverse complement strand
GCAATAGCAAATGCTAATCCAAAACCAGAATGAGTAATAGGTGCACCCCAACCTCTTACTTATACTTTTCCTTCTAATTCTCTGTTGAGTTAGGTTAACTCCCAGGGTTAATCTTCTATTCTTCTGTTGAGTTATCTTTTACTTCTTTCCTTTTCCTTTCTTCAGTCAACTTAAAAATATAACTTTTAACTTCTAGACTTTTCCCCCCTTCAGTGTGAGACTATGACCTAGTGGGGGTGCCCAGGCCACTGAGTCTCCTCATTACCTCTCTAAGAGGTGGGGGAAATTATACATTGCAGGTTTCCCTCTTGGACAAGGTGGTTGGATGTTCTCTAATCGTACAGATGTTTGGATGCATATCGTTAGTTCGCTAACACGTTAGCTCATTTATGTTTTTATGTTGTTTATTCATCACTGAAACTCAAATATATGGTCTGGATTTTGACCATCCACATACTTCTATTTCATAGTATTTTTTCTTATTAGTTTAGATTGATAAAGAAAATAAGAAAAAAATATCTTATGTGTTTTCTTTATCTTCTTTTTGAAAGCAGTCATTTTTTCTACATTGAGTTTTTGTAAGTTTAGATTAAAACTTGCAGAGTGTATATTATGTACATAAATAAGATAATTAAATTTGTTATTTAAATATATCTACAGTAGTTACATCATATGTATGTACACACACACACAGACACACACACACACACACACACACACACACACACACATATATATATATAGTAATTTGTAATTTGTTAGTTATTTCATTCTTTTTATTTTGTTTCTTTAGGACTTTTAGATTGGCTAATGAAGCCATTAAACCCGTCAGAATGAGTTACACCAAACGGCTTGGATTATTTGGAAAACCCCGGAGCGTACTTGTTCTTCCAATTGAAGGACGGTCATTTTCGCCCGTCAATAGGAGTATTATTGTAAAAGGGAAAAAATTATAATTGTGTGATTTTTTTTTTTTTTTTTTCAAAAATAAATTATAGGGAAATTCAAGGGATGTTACCCCACATTCTGGATATCATCCCTAGTAAATATATGGCACATATTAGAGCGCTTCATCTAGTTGAATTTAAACTAGGCATCTATCGATATAAAATTAGCCAAATACCCACAAAATTAGTCACATTAATGACAACTAGTTGAGCTAACACCTTTAGATAAAATGATTGGAAACATCTTATGACACCCTTAAACACTTAAACTAGAGTGGTATTGTTGGTACCTTGTCAACCCCAATTGGCCCATGAGAGGAAAACATGTCACAAACAAGATTTGAACTTGGGTATAGGCAATAGAAATATCTCCTTTTAACCATCCAAACTACACGCAACTGATAAATGACCCTTTTATTACTATGTGATGGTGTGAGTTGATAAGTGCACAACCCGTTTGTTTAGAAAATTTTATTCAAATTTGATAGTTAATTTGTTGAAAATTATAGTTCTATTTGATTGATGGAAATTTTGACCATAAAACTTGGTTCCAAGAAAATTATCAAAATTTGAAAAAAAATAACAAATCAAAGCTAAACATTACATCACTAGGAAAAAAAAGAGAAAAAACTCATAAAAAAATTGAGATTATCCACTCATTAAATCACTCTTTTTTTTTCCTTATAACCAAGCATGAGGAACCTCTGAAGTCTTCATTATTTCCAACATGTAGTAACTGTTGAGTTTTCAATGAGCTATAGCTCATGTATTCTCTTTAAATTTTTTGTTTAACTTTTACTTGAACCATAACTACTGCAGTAAACCAAGATCACAAGAAGAATAACCATGCACAAGAACACAAGAAGTATACTGGGAAACCCTTCTCAACAAGGGAAGAAAACCCATCCAACCCTTCGCTATATTCTTCGACAGAAAGACCTCCCACACCATCATCAAACCTATCACACAAGAGGGTGTTGTAATTCTCATAATTTCATACCACAACTTCTGAAATCATGAGATGACACAATGATAAGTGTGTTTCCTCAAGGGATTCACCTTTATTTATATAAGAATTGTCACATCAAATGATGTGTCTATTGGCACAATAGGGCCGACCTCAATAACTCAAAATATAATTAATAATTACCATATTAATTATCTTTTACATTAAGGTGGGGCCGACCTGTACCTTTTACATAACACATAGGGTTACATGTAAGCCTGACTCTTGAACAATATAGCAAGGGATCTCATACACCCACTAGTGCTCAACCACTAGGGGCACATCCATCTATGCTCAGCCATAGGGATGTCTCTCTATCTCGCTGTGTCTCATAGGAGAACCACAGTCACTAATGATCAACCACTAGGATCACGTTTACCTGTGCTCATCCATAGGTACATCCAACTCAACAAATCTTCGTTCTCACTGTGTTACACAGGAGGGTCATTTGGAGTTCATCATCTCAACTCTCTGCTTAGAGGAGGCTAATATAGTGTTTCATCTTTGTCTCATAATGATGCACCCAGCTCATGGGCTTTCACACATTCACCTATGCTCAACCACATGCACGTCCAACTCAACAGATCTTATTTCTCACTACGTTAGACAGGAGAATCATCTAGAGTATCATCTCAACTCTCTGCACAGAGGAGGCCAACACAACATTCCATTTTTATCTCAGATAGGAACCACACACCCAACTCAGGGAATCTCTCTCAGGTTTGTGTCTTGGAGGATGTCTCATGCAGTTGTAATCATCAACACTCCCTCTTAGATAGGGAGGCATTCTCCATCAAGCCAAGTCTCACACGGAAGTACTCGAACATTGACTTGGCTGTAGTCATCAACAGTTCCTCTCAGCTAGAGAGGTATTCTTCACCAAGCCAGTTTGGTGAAGATATATGCAATCTTCTCATATGTAGGAAGGTACTTCACGTGTACTTGTTTCCTCTGCACCATGTCTCTGAAAAATGATATTTTATCTCAACGTGTTTTGATATATCATAAAACACAGGGTTCTCAAAGAGCTTCACATAGCTCTGGTGTCTGCACAGGGGCAGACCCAGGGTTCAGCTCTAACAATGCACCAACAAGCTGTAACTATTGACCCCTTTGGCAACACCTGTGATGCAGATGCAGTCTCATCCGAAGTAGCAATAGGGGGTTGCGGGACACGAGTGTCTACAACCAGAGGAAATGCAAAGTGGATCCAAAGAAATAGAAACACAACATCTAGATATCATTTACCAGCTTAAACCTACGTCGCACAGTTATATCTCAGATCTAACACAATAATGCAATAACAGAATAATAAAAAGACAAATAACACAACATCAATCACACATAACACCATATATATGTGGTTCACCCTCTCCATAGGGCTACATCCACAGAAATATCTTTCTTGATATTATATAAAACATACAGTTCTATATATGATCTTATCTTGCAGATCTCTCTCTCTTATTCTCTCTTTCTCTCCCTTCCCTATGCACCCAGCTGCAGGATTGATCTTTTCACTCAGTTTAAGATCTTACAATACCAAAAGTCTCTTACTCTCAACACTTCTCTCTCTCCCAACAACAATAATCACTCTATCGAAAATCACAATCATCGCAACTACCATCCATGTCAAACTCGAATGCGAACACGAACCCATCTTCTCCCCTCTAGGTTCTTATTTATACATTACAAATAGCTTTTGAACATCATTAGGTCACAACCTAGGTGTCAAAAACCCTAAATACCAAAACCCTAGGTGTCAAAAACCCTAAATACCAAAACCCTAGGTGTCTAAAACCCTAGGTCAACTTGACTCATTTTTTTAAGGCTTCACCAGCCTGTCTTTCCATCTTTCCTGTGAGGTGGTCCAAAGCATCTATTGGTAGTCTTTTTTGCTTTTTGAGTTATCCATGATCCATCTTTCTTGCTAATATGTTCTCCTCGATATTCTCGACCAACGACTTGTTTTCCTTTACTTCTCTCTGCCTTTTCTTCTTCTTTAACCACTTCAACCTGATCTCAGTCAACCTTCCTTCCACGCAGTTCGCATTTCTAGTTTTCTCTTCCTTTTTCTTCACTTTCTTCCTTAATCCATACCTAGGGCCCAACAGGCCCCCAACACTCACTTGTGACTCATCTCGAGGCACTGTAAATATGAATATTTTGTTTTCCTTTGACTTCAGACTATGCAATGCAGCTTGTGCTTTATGCTTTGTTCCTCCCCACTGTGTACAAATTGTTTTTTCTGTGTCTGGTACCCAGTTTCAACTGCACATGGTACCTAGACCCTTCTTCTTCTACTTTTATCGAGAGTTGTGAAGAAACTAGTTGTCATAGTACAATTTCAACCTTCTCCCATTCACCAATCCTTCCTTCCATTCCCCATTCAAAGTCTTCAACTACGCAACTCCTCTTTCTGTAACATAAGCCACCTCATATGGCCCCAACCAATGTGTCCTGAACTTCCCTGGATGCTTCATGAATTTGTTTTCATATACCTGTTATAACCCTAATTTGCACCAAACATGCTTACCTGGTATCAGGCCATCTCATATTCCTTATTTTCCAAAACACTGCTGAACAACTCTTCTTAAAAAACCCTTTTATAAAGGCCCATGTGCTCTACTCCATTACTGCATGTGTGTACATTCTAGCTGACCCAAGACAGCCCGCGTGTACCTACAAAAGCATGGAAAAAGGAAAGTTGATGACGGAACACACAGCTTTGGGTAAGTTAACTAAACCTTTCGGCCAGGCATGGCCGATCACTTGACCAAATACCTAGCTTCTTCTAGCCTATAAAAGAAGGGTTAGGGGTCCAATTTGAAAGAAGGAGAATCATAGTAAAGAAACTATACCCGATTGAGCATTCCCTTTGTCCCAACCTTTAGCCATCCTTGTGCAAAGAGAAGTATAGAGAAAAGAAGTTGAAAGACAGTGGAGGAAGATCCTAGGACCAGGATCGAGGAGCAGTAGCCGACTTTATCATTGTAAGGTATCATTGTGAAGTTAATAAAAGAATTCTTTTTCCCGTCCCGCCATATGAGATTGTCATTATTGGAATATTGATTGTATGATTGATTAAATCTCTAACCCGTTAGTTCATAGATCATATGCATGTGGAGTTATTTGTTTTTCTTTAGTGAATGCAGGTCAGCATTGGGAGGAGAGTTGCAGTCAAAGAATGACCAAGCATGAAAAGGGATCGACATCAAACACGAAAAATAAGGTATGTCAACTTAATCTCTTGAGCCTTGTATTTACATATGAGGAATGGGGTTTAGGCATGGGATGATGGTAAAAAGTAAGAATCTTTAGGTCATTTCTACATGGATGATAAAACCCTTAGTGCTAGTCCATAGGAGGGATTTCCCACCCACAACAGAATTGGCGACCATACTGGGTATCTCTAGGGTTTCTGGGAATGTTTTTTCTTGGGTATTTTTAAGAACTGGTTTCATTTCTTGTTTTTAAAAGTTTCTGCAAAAGTCTGAGCTAACAGAGATTCTGGTCTTCCATACCAGTTATCTCTGTTTCTATGCTTGAATGCATTTTTATTTTTTTTCGAGACCCACGGAGGTACACGCGGCCTGTATAAGGTTTGCATGTGTGTACCCGCGCCCTACGTTCCCACAGCCCCAGTGTACATGCTAGCTGAGGAAGTGTCAGTTGCGTGTATGATTCCAGAAAATTTCTTTTAGAGAGGCAGTCACCCTCTCCCCTGTCAGAAATAATCCTTCTTAGGGGTTTTCTAGAACTCTTTCCAGTCTTGGTTGTTTGTAGTCTATAGCTTAGGTTTCACCTCACATTGGTTTTTTCTATGAAGTTTTCCTTGAATGGTTTTCTTTTTTCTGTTAAAGTAAGTGTCTCAGTCTTCAAGAGATCCTGGTTCTCAGTACCAGTAGTCTCTACCTGGGCTAAATTGCTTGGCCTTTTATTTGTCTTAGAGTTTCAGAGATACACGCGGCCTGTATAAGGCCAGCATGCGTGTACATGCACCCTGACTTTACACAACTCGTGTGCAAACTTGTTGTTGAACTATCAGCAAGTGTGCCTGTGGAGAATATTTTTGTTTAAGGTGAGGTAGTCATCCTTTCCTTTGACAAGAGTTATACCTCTTAGTTTTTTGGGTCTCTATCATAGTAGTCAGTAACTTAGGTTTGATCACAGCAATAGCTTTCTTTTTCATCAAAAAGTTTTCCTCAAAATTTTCTTTTTATAGGGTTTTTAGACAAATGTGAGAGTCCAGTTTTAACTTTCTTGTGTGTTATTTTTAAAGTGACTCTTTGCAATCTACGCTTAGGCCAGAAGTTTTCTTGGTTTTTACTTGTTGATATTTTTCCTTTTTTCTTTGTGAGCATTCAAATAAATAAAAAAATATTTTATTTCTTTGTTTGGTTAAATAGTGTTGGTTTGCATTAGTAACCAGGGAAAGGTCTTTGCTTTCATAAGTTCTTGACAGTTTACTTAGATCATAAGTAGCTCGTAGTCAAGTGAAATCCTTCTTTGATTTCGTTGTTTAAAGATCTTAGAAAATTTTTAGTTTGAAAAGTTGTTTAAGATTTGAGTCAAGAAGAAGTTATTTTGTTTCCAAGATTTCTGTTTATTTTTCTTCCATCTTTCAAACATCACTAGTTTCACTTTCATAACCTTTAACTTAAGACAATCCATAGAAATTAACGCTAAATCTAAAATTCATTAGACTTTTTATGTTTGTAGAATCAACCAACTAGTTTAGGGTTAGGGCCTTGAATTAGGTTGGAGAGGAAACTCTTCAAGGCCATTAAATGAAACATTGGAGTCTGAGTTAGTTAGGGAGTGTCAAAGTCCAATATCGTGAAAGTTATCCGGGACCCCCCTCTAACACAGGGGCTAAAAACGAGATCATGTGCGAAAAGGTAGTAGAGATAACCCCTCCAAAGCTAGACCACTTGCCTTCGATACCCTTGATAGGTTTCAGGCTCGATACCCTACTCATTGTGGTCTACCTGACTTTCGACTACACCCGCCTGGTGACTATTCGCGCACTGGAAACCTAGTTGCCTATCTTGTTTAGAGACATACATAGGTGAATGCAAGGGTATACTGCGGTACCTAAGACAAACATTGGGCCACATTTTGTAGAGTATACCCGGAGGGTGCTTCCGTGTTCGAGTTGCACTTGCACCGGTAAGTTTCTCTAGTGTTGGTTGTTGTAACTGTTCTTCCAACTAGTTTAGTGTTTGCTTGTTTTATCTTAGAGGGACCTTTTCAGTGTGTGTTGTTTTTGAATGAATAGAAAGCCCTAGCATGTCTTTGATCTTCTCACACAATGGAGGATCATGAGCTCCACCATTCATGAAGGCTTCTGGTCTTATCACCAGTTACACTAGAGCCACCTCCGACACCACTGAGGCAAAAGCTAGACCAACAAGGGTCTTTTGAAGTGACCGGGTCAGAGGAAACTGTACCTGACCAACATCCGGAGGAAATGATCATTTTAGATCTTGGAGAGAAATCTCTTGTTCCATCCGAAACTCCAACCAATGATGTTTCAGAACCCATCATCATACAGATTCACCCTTACGAGTGCTAGATAGTGTCACACACAGCAATGGAAACAAATGTTGCCACTTCCTCTAGGAATTCCTCAATTCCCACTATGGTTGTCACCATGGGGGATATTCCACCTCCTCACCTACCGTCACTGGTCTAATCCACCATGGTATCAACTGCCTCTACCTCTAGCAATGGTCCAATCCTGTCTATGGCGGCGGCCACTCCCCCTTTCACATTGAGTGTGACAGGCCCTTCATTTTCATACAGGATGTCTAGCTCAGGTACAAGTCCTGTACTTTCCTACTCCACTTTATGGAATTTAGTTATGGGGATAGGGAGCTCTAATGCTCCTCTGCAAGGACACATGGGGGGCACTTCAGCTCCTTTTAATGCTTTCCCTTATGGGGGAGGTCATATACCTCCTTCATCCCCTTCACTCGGTGGCACCCACCAGCAATCCGTCGGGCCACCCACACACCATAGTTTATTTGGAACAGGGAGTCAAGGGCCACCTTGTCATAATATGTTGGTAAGTTCGACACCATTTTATTTGTTCGGTGCATTTGGTAACAACGCTTTCTTGTCAGCTTCTTTCCCAACTGGGGGAAACCCCGGTTACGAACAACCTATTCCTATGCAGGGTACTATTCCTACACAGGGGGAAAACCCAGGAACTTCGTCCGCATCGGGACCTTGGAATTCTTGGTAGGGATCAGTTCCCTCATCAGGAATGTCGGTCTAGGGAAATTATTTTCAAAACCAATGGAACACTAGATAGGGAGCTATGCCTATTCCCATGGGATCGGCATGGGGTAACCCTTCCCAAAGTCCTCCTAATGTAATGCACGCCCAACCATCTATGTCCTATTTTGGGAATCATTCGATGGTGTCTCCTCACACGCAGAATCCATACGCTGGTCATGGCCATGGATTTTACCAGAACCTAGGCCAGCAGCTGAACTTTTCCTGGCAACCTGGTGCCAGTCAAACTCTAGGTCCCTTTTTCCATGGTTATCACCAACAACCCAAACTACCTTTCCTGGCAACCTTTCATTTTCCAGACTTGACAAGGTTATTGAATGACCCTATCTGTCACGATCCATGTTGGCCCCCTATGTCGATGAAGTTACCTTCGGACATACCAAAGTTTGACGCCAAGCCTAATGAAGATCCAGGAGATCATGTGACCACCTTCCATCATTGGTGCTCATCTAACTCATTGAAAGACAACTCAATACAGTAGAGATTGTTTCAACGTACTCTCATTGGGAGTGCCGTGAAATGGTACATTGAGCTCGACCGCTCAAGATACTCTTCCTTCGGTGAATTGGCAATGGCTTTCCTAAACCATTTCCAATTACCTGTGAGATACGACGCTGGCACAAAATTGCTGGCCAATTTTGAACAGACAAAAGCGGACCATATCTCTGATCACATCCGAGAATGGAGATGTTGGAAGAGTTTAATTAAGGTGCCAGTCCCACCAGCATTCCTTCTTGAGTGGTTCCTTAAGTCTTTTGTCCCACAGTTATCCAAAGACGTCGCGACATCGGGAGTGTTTTCTAAAGAAGATGCCATCATGACAGCTCAACAGCTTGAGCTAATCTACTCTCATTTTGGTTTATTATACGAGATCTTTCCAGATGCGCCACGCTCAATACTTGATAAAACCAGATAGAGAGTTGGACCACATGTCGATGGTATTGTTGGTTCAGCACAAACAAAGCCTGTTGAACAACTGAAGAAGCAATTGTAGCAATTGTCTATACAACACACAGCGGCCAGCCAAACTATTTTTTTGGCTGCTCCCCCTACCCAAACGTCGGATGTACGCACAGTGCAATCAACAAATCCAAAAGCCACCCAAAAGCATGATGGAAAGAAAAAACAATGAAAGAAGGGAAAGGGGGATAAGAATCCCACTAATAATGTTGGCGAGGGTAACACTGAGAAATGAAAGGCGAGGTATCCATGCAACCTATGCGCGGAAGACCACCCGACACACCAATTTCCTCGGCTTGAAGAGGCCCAAAATTTTGTGACACAACAACAGCCTATTGTGTTAACCAATCCTTTTCAACATGGGAAAAACCTAACCCAAGCCTCTACAAGCATAGAACGGGGCAGCCAAGGACCCTCTCCGTCTTCGAATAATCCTGCATCCGTGAATGTGTATATGATGAAATGTGATGCTTTTATATCGACTAGAGTGCATGAATACAGTAAACCAAGCACTTCTGAGAAGGGAAAAGAAACCGAAATCCCATTTCTTCCTCTCCAGATCGAGAAGACTTTGGGTGAAACAATGAGATGCATCCCAAAAGGTGTGTTCAAGAAAGCTTCTCACAACCCTAATGCAGGGGCCACCTAGAACTATTTTTTGGTGGAGGATTTGTCCCAAAGCCTTGTGCGATGTTCGCTTTGAAGGTCCTCCAAAGCTGCCCCTCCTAGAGGAAATATTTGTTAGACGCTTTAGGATATACTTTGACTTGTAATCTGGGTACAAGCACGCTAGATACAATCGACTTAAAACCTCGTTTGCCTTACCACGTAGCATTTCAGATAGTAGTGGCTCACCCCATGAAAAATTTTACTCGGAACATTTTCCGCACGGTGGTTAATGAGGGCACCTCGACATGTCTTATGTCATTGGCATGTTGGAAGGCCATTGGACAACCCGTTTTGTCTCCATCACCTACTCTTCTCATTTCTTTCGATGGTCGTTCATTCCGACCACATGGTATCATTCCCTCTTTTCCCATGTAGTTAGGAGGGAAGACTATGTGCGTCAAGGTAGAAGTAGTCGACGCATCCCTCTACTACAATCTTTTTTTAGGAAGGAGTTGGACTTACGCCATGCAAGCAGTGGTCACTACAGTTTTTCGGGTCTTGTTGTTTCCACACGAGGACTAGATTGTGACCATTGATCAATTTTCTTTCTCCAGACCTAATCCTTCATTGGGGGTATCTGAAGTCCCGATGATTGATAATCCCCAACCAGGCATAGTCAACGTAGGGGTTGTTTTGTGCCCATCTTTGATGGGTACCTTCAATTACCCGCCCCCTCAAGGCGATGTCAAGTTCATATCTGACCACCATAAGGTTAAGATTTTCCAAGTTTCATTGTTTTGCATGACTTACTTCAACGATCTGTGGATACTTCCTTTCCCATCGACCATGATGGAAGGGACAGGGCACCCTGGCATGTTTATGCCCTTGTCCACAACCAAAGTAGCATACTCTTTAGTCCAGCAAGCTTCGATCGACACAGATCCAACTCCTGCACAAGAGTTGGATCTGATTCTAGAGCCTATTTGGGCCCAAGGCTCTCTCGCTAATATCGATTCGTTAGACTTAGTCTTTCCCTCTGACGAAGCAATAATTGAAGCAATGACTAGTCCGAACAAACCCTGGGATGATCTCCATCACAAATCATACATCCTCCCAGAGTTAAGCAGAATCGAAGTAGGAGAATTCACCTTGACTATGACTAGAGATAGGTCTTGTCCTATTAATCCCTTAACTACACATGAGGTTTATGTTGAGGGTAATATGGAAACTATTGATGAAACCATACTGATTAATATCTCCAGAACCCCTGGTGTCATGGAGAATTTTTTCGTCAGAGCTAATTGTTCCCCCAGAGAGATTCAAATCTACACAGATCTATTTAAAAAATTCTGCGACGTTTCTGCCTGGTCTTACAAGGAAATGCTAGGCATCAATCCAAAAATAGTCGAACATGAAATCATAACTTATCCGGATGCCAAGCATATTTGGCAAAAGCTTCATCCAGTTAATCCCAGGAAAGAAGCAACCATTAAGGTTGAGGTCAAGAAACTACTGAAAGCTGGTTTTATCTATCCTATCCATTTGACCCAATGGGTGTCAAATCTTGTGCCGGTCAATAAGAAACAGGGCACGATTCCCGTATGTACGGACTTCCGTGATTTGAACAAGGCATGTCCAAAAGATAATTTTTCCACACCATTCATTGACCAGGTAATTGATGAATGTGCAGGTTATGAGGCATTTTCTTTCATGGATGGTTTTTCGGGATATAATCAAATACAAATCAAACCCGAAGACTAGCAAAAAATGGCATTCATTTGTCCATGGGGTACATTCATGTATCGTAAGATGCCCTTTTGTCTCAAAAATGCCGGAGCGACCTTTCAATGGGACATGTCTTTTTCTTTCCATGATCTCAAGCATATAGTCGAGGCCTATTTAGATGATTTAGCATCTCGATCTTGCAAGAGAATGGATCATCCCACACACCTCCGACTTATCTTTGAGTGATGTCGCTACTTTCGGATTCACTTGAATCCAAACAAGTGAAACTTTTGCATAACATCAGGGTGTTTGTTAGGTTTCATAGTGTCAACAACGGGGATCATGGTCGACCCTCTCAAGGTTGAGGCAATAGTTCAGTTGCCTCCCCATGCACAATCCTTCAACTTCAAAGTCTACAGGGCAAGGCGAATTTTTTAAGGTGTTTCATCACCAACTATGATGAGATCAAAAGGGGCTTTATGCCTTTACTGAAGAAAGACATTCCTTTTTATTGGGACGATGCTACTCAACGCTCCTTCGAAGCATTGAAACATGCCCTCACAACTGCCCCTCTGCTTTGGCCACCCAACTATAACAAATATTTCTTATTATACCTAGTTGTAGCAGAGTCAACCATCGACATGGTATTAGTTCAGGAAGATGATTTACTCTCAGAATATGTGATCTATTACCTGAGTCGAGGCCTAGTTGGACCAGAACTCAATTATTCTCATATCAAAAAACTTGCATTGCCAGCAGTCCATGTTGTTCAATGGTTCCGTCATTATGTTTTGTTTCGCAAGATCACCATCATTGTTGTTGTGAATACGTTTCAATACGTGTTGACACGATGGGTAATAGGTGGAAATATCAATAGATGGAGCTCAGCTGGAAGAATCTAGAAGGATTGAAGAAACATACAAAAGTCATATGGAAGAGAAGCAATGTTTGGAAGCTAAAATAGTAGCACAAAGAAATGAAGCAGAGAAGAGAGAGAAGATATTGATAGACCATATCAAGGAAATATCTAAGGATTTAAACCAGCTTGAAGCAAAATTCAGTCAACAAGAAATAAGACTTGAAGAAGAAATCATCTCCTTGAAGATCCAACTTGAAGAAGAAAAGAGAACAGAAGAAGTAATGAAGATTCAGATGATGAAGAAATAAGAAGAGGTTGAGAATATTGAAGAAGAATTTTTCTCATTGAGAGTTGAAATCGTCAAACTTAGCAAGAACATTGAAGAGAGAGAAACATCCACATCAAAGAAAGTTGAAGAGAAGAACTCTAGGTTAATAGAAAGGAAGAATGAAGAAAAGAGAAGGAGTTATGCAAAAGTAATCAAAGGAAGGAATCATGATCAGCAAGAATCAAAGAAGAATGAGTACAATAGAGATACATCTTCAACAAGACCTTCCACATTCAAGCATAAAAGAAGCTTCAATCAGGATGAAGGAATCAACAGAAGAGAATATCATGATCAACCAAGGTAGGAATTTAGAAGGACTACACCACAAAGAAGATCATTCACTCCCAGGTATGCAAATTTATTTTATGGTCATTGTTTTGGTTGTACTAACTTTGGACATAAGGCTATAGATTGAAAAGCATATGGAGGAAATGTTAGGACAAGAAGTACCTATGTGGTTCCCCACAATATTGAATGTTACAAATTACACAATTATGGTCACATAGCTCAGAATTTCAAAAGCATGATAGAGCCCACAATGAAAGAAAACATCGATACACAAAGGTTTGGAGAAGAAAAGAAAAATAAGAAGAGAATGTGAATAAAGAAAAGGTCCCAGAGATCATAGGATTTGCAGTAGTGAGAGAAAGAAAAGAAGAGCAGGTGAATAAAGAACAGTCCCAAGACATTGTACTCTCAGTAATTGTAGTGCAAGATCACAATGAACCCACGAGAAAAAAGGAAGAATTCATAGTTTAGAGAGATGATGAGCCTACAAACCAAGAGGAAGATTACTTTGCATTAGGGAGGATTCCTCCATTGTTTTGATCCATACAACTTGGAGACTCCTAGTAAATATGAATATTGAATAGGGGGTCTATGTAGTAGACAATATATATCAAAGAACCATCCTTAGAGTAGTTTGAAATGTTTGCAAAGACAAATACATAACAGTCAGATAGAAGAAGTACAAAATGACATAGTGATCGATTGATAAGTAATGTTTGCATGCATATCAGAGGAATACCATTGACACACTTTCAAGGAAGGGATACATTCATTAAGGTTCAAGGATGTATTGCAGATCAATGGACATATTTGATCCAATATGAGAAACAAGAGTATGTTACAACAAATAATCTTTCATAATAGTGTAGTGACAAATGGGTCAAGAATGTGGACAATTGAGTAGCAGAGTTATGGACAAATTATGACATATGGACAGAGATGGATTTATGAGATCATTGGTAGGTCTATACATATATATGACAGATCATATTTACAATTAGAATCAGTAGAATCAATGGATAAGTGGAATCAATTGGTGAAAAGAAGACAAACAGTGAAAGTATTAGAAGAGCAGGGCAAGAGAAACCTTCAGTAGAAGCTATATCATCAGAGGAACATTGTTGAATAGTATGATCATTAATGTCTAAACAATGAACATGACAGGGCATGAAGATTTAAAATTTGAATGGTTTTATATATTTCAGAGCATTACAAGAGGAATAACCAATGGACAAGAAGCACTAGAAAAGAGGAAATGAAGAGTATACAAGAAGTCCCATATTGTTCTATATCTTGTAGAAAAATCAAGGGGAGAGAATCATCAAAGAAATAAATTAGGAAAGAAATATTAGAAGCATGCAAATAGGGGGAGTTATCCTTTTTCCCATGATGTCAAAGGTAGAGAAACAGAAATATCAGAAGAGTAGCATTCAAGCGCATGAAGTCATAAATGGATTATTCAAAGAAGGTATACTTTCAGGGGAATCACTCCTTGTTATTGATATCAAAGAGAAGAGTAAATCGGAAAGAAACATAAGAAGAGAAAAATGTGAAGAGAAAGAACAAAATCATGAAGATAGGGGGAGCATCCCCAAGGAGAGATACCCTTTTCCATTGATGTCAAAGGGGGAGAGAAACATCGAGAGAAATATTGATGAGGAGCGATGGTCATAGGGGGAGCATGAGTATTAGAGTATGAGTGTTTCCATCAATGCCAAAGGGGGGTATTGTTGGAAAATTGGTTGTCATTGATGTCAACCCCTAGAAAATTCGAGATACCTTAGAGTTTTGATTGAGATTGATGGTGATTTAGTTGTCATTGAGGTCAACAAGAATGGTTGATGTTAATAGATGTAATGGGTGCATTTGATGAAGTCTACATGAAGCCCCAAAGGTGTGGTTATGGAACCCAAATTTGATCAAAGTATAAGGACATGAAGGATAGTGTAATTGCAGGAAACATACTCATAGATGGATATTCCTCTCCGTATTGTTTCCAATGATAGGTGGCACACCACATGGTTCTTCACGGTTAGGGAGATATGCCCTCATGAAGTTGGAATCCCTGAATAATTGTTATGGAGCCCCTAAACAACCACAAGTCTTAGTTGAAGGGTAAAGTGGTTGTAACAAGAAACCCCTAAAGTAAGGAAAGAGGTTACTTAGAAAAATTATAAATACACCTCAAGGAGTCTCTCAAAAAGAGATTCAAACAAAATTCTATTGATTATCTATCTTTTGAAGAAATTTTGGTCTATTGGAGAATATGAGGTTGAGTCTGAGGTAGAAAGTTTGAGGTTGCAAAGGAAGATCAAAGGTGAAAGTATTGGAGTTGCAGAAAATGTGAGTAAACCTAGTTTCTGAGGTATACATGGGTTACGGGTCAGAAGGGCATGTATGTACATGGGATGAAGTGGAGAAAAGCGCATATATTTGTGGGTAGTAGAAGAGAAGGTCATGGATCCATGAAAATCTTGTGAAAGGGTGTGAAGTGATTCTTGTACCAGGTTGTTGATACCTAGGTCTGTTTAATTATATATTATCTGATACAGTAGGATGTCTATAGGATCAGAGGTATGCTTATGTATTACTTTTAAGGCTTATGCTTATGTTGTTATGGTAAATGCTTGAGGCATGTCATGGTTGTGATTGTGCATGGTATACCTTGGTGATGGTATGATACATTGTTAGAAGCACATATTGGATACTTGGCATGTATGGTATATGAGTGATATGACACATGTTTGATGGTATCTCCCGGTACATGGGTTTATGGTTGTTGGCACATACTTGAGGCACATGGTTTGAGGTATATCTTGGTTACATGTTGATGATGTGATGGTAATTCCTTTGGTATATTTTTGAGGAATTGGTATATGCTTGAGACACATATTTGATGTGTGGTGTGAGACATATTCTATGGTACATGTTTTAGGTACATGCATTGGATGTTATGGTACATTGATTAGAAGCATATCTTGGCTATATTGGTATCTTGGCTATCTTGGCACTTCATTGATGATATCATATGGTAGATGTTGTATGGAATGATTGAGACATATCATGAGTGATATGGTATATTGTTGATGTACATGGTATGGTACAATTTGATGTACATGGTCGATATATGGTATGGTACAAGCTTGGCACATGATTTGGTACATGTTTGGTACATGATTTGGTATAGGATTGATACATTTTTTGGTACAAGCTTGGTACATGGTATGGTACATGGCTGAGACAAACATATTGTGATTGTATGTTGGTGATCTTGGTACATGCTTGGTAGATGCATGTGTTGGTGATGTTGAGAATCTGATTGAGATATGTTCTTGGTGATCTTGGATCTGGTTTCATTGATGATTGAGCATCAACTATGGTCACATGTTGATGTGATAGTAGTCACAGTTTGATGTGACAGTGACAGTGACAAGTTGGTTGATGTGACAGTGATAGTGACAGGATGGTTGATGTGACAGTGATGGTGGCAGGTTGGTTGATGTGATAGTGACAATTACAGGTTGGTTGATGACATTGGAAGTGATAGTATCAGTGGTAGTGATAGTGAGTATACATTTATATTTTTGGGTGACAGGAAGGGGAAATGAAAGGGGGACTGGGGTTGTATCCCCCTTCCGGTTGGTTCCAAAGAACATAGGGATTTGGAGCTTCCTTCAGGTTGGAGCCTATAAATAGGGGGTCTTAGCCTCCTTCTAGTTGTAGCTGGAGAATTGGGAAGTTGGTGCTTCCAATGAATGTATTCTTTGATATATAAGAAAAGAATTCTGTGGTTTTCTCCCATTTGGGTTTCCATGTAAATTTTGGTGTACTGTGTATTTGATGTGATATTGTTTATGTTTATATGCTCATGATATATTCAATGCAATCATAGATTATACATTGATGATATAATGCTAATAAATTTGAAGTTTATATATTTTGGTTAAAAGTGGTAAAAAGTGCTCATAATGATTCACCCACCCCACCTCTCAGTATTCCAACACATAACTCATTTTACAATGTTTTTTGTTTGATAGTGTCTATTTTTACCGTAATTTCTACTTTGCAAAGGTAGCATTTGCTTTTAGTGTTCTTATTTTTTTTTATACATTTGGGGTAAAAACAAATAGAAAAATATACGTAGTTTCAAAGTACTACTTGGTGTAAAAACAAAAGTTTTAATATTTAAGAAGTAAATTTATAAGTGGTTATGAGTAAGTTGTGAGAGATATCTCCAAAAGTTAGGGAGGTCATGGGTTTAACTCTTGATCCCCTCAAGAGGAGATGTTTGGAACATAGGTATGGATATTTTACCTTGGTTACTGTTGATGATTACAATTGTGTGAGACATCCTCCAGGACACAAACCTGAGAGAGAGCCCCTAAGTTGGGTGTGTGGTTCCTATATGAGACAAAACTTGAATGTTGTGTTGGCCTCCTCTGTATAGAGAGTTGAGATGATACTCTAGATGATTATTCTTTGTAATGCAGTGAGAAAGAAGATCTTCTGAGTTGGAAGTTCCTATGGCTGAGCACAAGTGAATGTCTGAAATCCCATGAGTTGGGTGCATCATTCTGAGACAAATATGAAATGATGTATTAGCCTCCTCTAAGAAGAGAGTTGAGATGATGAACTTCAGATGACCCTCCTGTGTAACGTAGTGGGAAAGAAGATCTGTTGAGTTGGAAGTGCCTGTGGATGAGCACAGGTGAACATGATCCTAGTGGTTGAGCACTAGTGAGCGTGGTTCTCTTGTGAGACACAATGAGATGAAGAGACATCCTTGTGGCTGAGCATAAATGGATGTGCCCCTAGTGGCTGAGCACTAGTGGGTGTATGATATCCCTTGCTATATTTTTCAAGAGTCAGAATTACCTGTAACCCTATTTGTTATGTAAAGGGTATAGGTTGGCCCCACCTTAATGTAAAAGATAATTAATATGGTAATTATTAATTCTATTTTGATTTATTGAGGTCGGCCCTATTGTGCCAATAGACACATCATTTTATGTGACAAGTCTTATATAAATAAAGGTTAATCCCCATTGAGGAAACACACTTATCATAGTGTCATCTCATGATTTCAGAAGTTGTGGCATGAAATTATGAGAATTACAACACCCTCTTGTGTGCTAGGTTTGGTGATGGTGTGGGAGGTCTTTCTATTGAAGAATATAGAAAAGGATTGGTTGGGTTTTCGTCCCTTGTTGAGAACGGCTTCCAAGGATACTTCTTGTGTTCTTGTGCATGGTTATTCTTCTTGTGATCTTGGTTTATTGCAGTAGTTATGGTTCAAGTAAAAGTTAAACAAAAAATTTAAAGAGAATACATTATCCATAACTCATTAAAAACTCAACATGGTATCAGAGAAGGTCTTGAAGAATACCACTTGATCAAGATTGAAGGAACATCATGGAATGATAAAACCGTTGCTTCTATTGCATAGAAGGAAAGGGTGAGACCCCTATTATGTTTCTATGGTGAAGATACCCCACTGCCAGCTCAAGGGAAGGGTTGAACCCTCTCTAAATTTTCTGCGGCAAAGTCCTAAAGATGGTCACAAGCCTTCTAGCCTAGGTGGGTCACTGCAAGGAAGGTTGGTTGTCCAAATAAAATTACCGTGGGATTGAGAACAAGCTCATCCATAAACCACAACAAGGAAAGGCCCCACTAAGGTTGTCGCAATAATACCCTAATATCAGACCCTTTAATAAAGAGGGATCAGACCTCTTCTGAAGTAAAAAATGAGGTTGTCGCAACCATAAAGAAGAGTATTGTGGTCAATCAATGGTCAAGAAGCTATCTCTCTGCATAGGTTGACGGAGGATCAAAATCCAAAGACGAAAATTAGATTAGCATCCCAACCTCAATTTTGTCTTTTACGCTTTTGAAAGATAATGCACTGAACGATAAATTGGAATGGCTCGAGTACAGGGGTTTATGTTTTTTTTTTAGACAAAATCTCAGGCCTGAAATAAATGTTTATGATGTTTCCCTAAAGAGACATAACCTAAATTGAATAAAGTCCAATGTTGAAGCACTTTTAAATAATTTTTGTCCCAAAATGATATGTCAACTTTCCCAGGAAGTTGATATATCAACTACCCCCATCGAAGCCCACAAACCTTTTGGATTTTCATCTTCTGGGGTTAGGGTTTTGGATTTTACTTATGTTAAAAGGTCATTTGGAGCCTCATTGTAATGATCATCTTCTTGTGAATGTGAGTAGCCATCACATCTCTTCTCAGAGATAAGATGCCACTATTCTAGCGAGTCTTTCACTTTGTATTTTTACAGTCTCTGTACATTTCTTTCATTAATAGAAATCATGTATTAATGTATCTCTGTGTTTATGGTTGCATATCTAATACATTTGTGTTATATTATTGGATATACGAGATATATTTGTACATTTCTTTATTATATCTCTGCTCTCATTTCGTGCTGAAAATAATCTGAATCATCAGGGGGGCAAGAAGACATTCTATGGTGTGATAGAATTTTGCAGTAGTCCTCTACAAGAGTGAATAGACATTTCTTGTTGTAGATATTTCCCAAGGTTGAAGCCTTTGGATGACATGTTTGATGTATAGGTTCTTATTTTAATATTCAACCCAGAAGTGATGGAGATACTAACATACAACTATCCATATTTTGACATATCCATGTTCTATATGATTATCAAGCACTGGGGAAGAGGACATTGGATTGATGAAGTGTTGAAGTGGCTACATTGGTTGACTGAATTCACCTAACAACTTATTCACTTGTGAAAATGGTCTTGTAGGTGAGAAGAGTGGACCAGATCCGAAAGACAACAAAAATGATTGCTTAAAGTGCTTGGTCTTAAATATTTGTGCTAGCAGCTCAAGGGTATTTGAGAAAATAAAGACATTGGTTGACAGCAAGGAGATTCTCATTATTACTTATGTCATCTACAAACAACAATAAATCCTTGATTACAGTCTTAAGCTACAAGGTTGATGCAGAGTCTTGTATAGTACAAAGTGGTTACAGGGGAAAACAAGTCTGTAGCAGTGGCAGGTGGCCATATGAAGCTACAACAACATAATATTCCTTCTAGTCTATGGTAAACAAGCAAGGAATGTCATTTCTCATCATGAAATTGACAAGAAAGAAGAACCTCCATTGGTGTACACTCTTAGGTATGCACTTGTTTATATATTATTTTCATCATTGTCATAAGGGTACTTGCAGGAGGAAGGAACCCTTAGTGCAATCATGGATCCAAAATAATCTCAGTGCATCTAGAGGAGAAACACACTGGAAGTAAAGACTCCAGGTTTGATTGTTTTAAATTATCATGCCTATAACCTACATTTATAAGGTTGCTACATTACAAGTAGGTGTTGTACCTGTGACAACAATCCTTAAAAAAATTTGATTCTAGAGATGTGCTCACGAATCGCCTCTAGGATATATTCTTGTCTTGTTTCCTTTCATTTGTTTTCTTGTTCCAGGAAGGTTAACAACAAATGAAGATGCTTATCCTTTAGACTTTAGATGGATTCACTTGACTCAAAAGGAGACAAAAAAAATTGAGAAAGAGAGAAAGTACATTCTTCCTCTTCAGAGGGAGATAGCCATTGATATAGTTGATCCAATTGTTCCAGTTGATATTCCCAGGAACTTTGAAGTAGGCCATAAAAGGCCTATATGGGCTTGAAAAACTCTACAAGAGGTAGAAAGACATGCAGCTGATGGAAGTGTTGAGAAATACAAAACAAGACTTGCAGTCAGAGGATTATCTCAAGCAGAGGGAGTGAACTATGATGAGACATATTGATCTAGTAGTCTGATGCACTTCCATCCGCACTACCATCCATGAGTTGGAAACTACATTAGATGGATAAACTCTTTATGAGTTTGGGTTTCAACAAAGGTGTTTCCGATCCAAACCTATATTATTACATTGTTGATGAGAGCCTGATTTTGATGACTTGTTCAGAAAGTCAAGTTGTTGGATACAAGAAAGATTTGACTTTTGATTTCAAGATAAAGGATCAGGGTATAATGCACTACTTCTTGAGAAAATAAGTATGACAAAATATTGATGGGATTTATCCTAAGTCAAGGAAAATATACCATGGAGATATTAAAGAAGTTCAGTATGATTAAATGCAAATCCATGCCTACACCAATGATGATGAATTTGAAATCATGATGATTCAGACGAGATTGTTCCACAGATGATTAGATCACTGATGTATCTAGTTAAACCCAAACTCGATATATGCTATGCAGTGAATGTACTTGGCCAATTCATGAGTTAGCGGAGACAGACTCACTAGACAAGAAACAAAACATGTATTGAGATATCTACAAGGCATAGTTAGATATGGCCTGAGATATGCCTCTAGTATAGACTTGAGTTTGCAGGGATATGAAAAATGGACAGAAAGTAGAGTGGACTGGAAGAGCACATCCGGTTGTTGTTTTAATGTGAATTTTTCCATGGTTTCCTAGTGAAGTAGGAAACAAAGCTATGTGGCCTCGAAGTACCACAAAAGCAGAGTATATAGCATTGAGTGTGAGAAGCAGTGTGGCTTCACAAGCTTATGAAAATATTTACTTTATCATGATATGGATTCTATGATTATAACCAGATGTTGGGCCCTAGGTATGGATTAAGGAAGAAACCAAAGGAAAAGGAAGAGAAAAGGCGAAATTAAAACTGCGCAGAAGGAAGGTTGACTGAGATCAGGTCGAAGTCGTTAAATAAGTAGTAAAGACGGAGAAAAGTAAAGGAAAATAAGCCATTGGTCGAGAAGATCAAGGAGAACATATCAGAAAGAAAGATGGATCTTGGACAACTCAACAAGCGGAAAAATCTACCAATAGATGCTTTGGAGCACCTCGTGGGAAAGATGGAAAGACAGGCTAGCAAAGCCCAAAAAATGTGGGTCAAGTTCACCTAGGGTTTTAGACACCTGGGGTTTTGGTATTTAGGGTTTTTTAAACCTAGGTTGTGACCTAAGGATGTCTGAAAGATATTTGTAATGTATAAATAAGAACCTATAGGGGAGAAGAGGGGTTTGCAATTGCATTCGAGTTTGACATGGATGGTATTTGCGGTGATTGTGATTGTTGATAGAGTGATTATTGTTGTTGGGAGAGAGAGAAGTGTTGAGATTAAGATCCTTTTGGTATTGTAAGATCTTCAGTTGGGTGCGAAGATCAACCCTGTAGATGGGTGCATGGGGAAGGGAGAGAAAGAGAGAAGAAGAGAGAGAGATCTGCAAGCTAAGAGAACAGATAGAACTGTACGTTTTATATAATATCAAGAAACATATTTGTGTGGACATATCCCTAGTTAGAGGGTGAACCACGTATATATGGTGTTATGTGTGATTGATGTTGTGTTCTTTTTCTTCTGATTATTCTATTATGGCATTATTGTGTTAGATATGAGATATAACTATGCGAAGTAGGTTTAAGCTGGTAAATGATATCTAGATGTTGTGTCGCTATTTCTTTGGATCCACTTTGCATTTCCTCTGGTTATAGACACCTGTGTCTTGCAACCCCCTATTTCTACTTCGGGTGAGACTGCATCTACATCGAAGGTGTTGTCGAAAGGGCCAGTAGTTAGGGCTTGTTGGTGCGTTGTTAGAGCTGAACCCTGGGTATGCCCCTATGCCAACAAATGGTTCTGTTGTCGGGACCGAGATATTTTTGAGGGAATGTCAATGTGGTTTCCATCGAAGACAGAGATTCAAAAGTGGATAGAAGAACAAGAGAAGGACTTCACGGAAGCCCAGAACAAGAACCCTAATCTTAGCACAGAAGACTGGTTGGGAAAGTATATCTTTACCGATATACATGAGATTTTCTTTGGAGGAATTCATACGGAGCTATACGAGTGGTTAGCCAGATTAGCAAATACCCAGTTTGAGATCAGATCTAGATTTCCTGTGATTTGGGCATCGACGATGATCAAGAAGGTCAAGAGAGTTGATAACACTGTGTCAAGAGCAGTAGATCACTGGTTTGATAGCACCATTGGAGGGTACATCACTGAGTTTTCTATTGACAAAGTAGAGTCATATAGCCAAGGAGAGTGATATTTCTTTAAAGGAACTAGAGGAAAATTTTTACACTTTTTGAAGTTGAAAATCAAGGTGTTATTGCATGAGAAGAACATCTTGAAGATACAGTAGTGGGCCAGATTGAAAAGCTAATGTTCAATAATTCAGACAGCGACAACGACGCAGAGGTTGGACATACGCACTGTGGGATAACCTTCGTAGAAATTCCTTTGGTAAAATTGTTTGAGCAAAATCATGAACCATTAGCATAGGAAGAAGGGTTCTACAGTGGAGGAGAAGAAGGGTTACTAAACGAGGATCATTCAGAGTCTTCTAGGGAAAAAGAAGGGAAGACTAAACAACCTCGCTAAGAAGAATCAGAAACTTCAGAAACTGCACTGACTACCGAAGTAAGTACTTTACTCCTCCTATTGTTTTAATAGCATTAAGTAACCAAAACAGTCATAGTTATCATAGTACTCAGAGCACTGTTACAAGTAGTCCAACACATACTCAGTCAGAAAGCCTAGGAAGATCTATGGAAGATGAGATGATATTACCCACCTTTAAGGGAGATGGATATGAAGATCCTGACCAACACTGGTTTCTATGTGAAGTTGTATGGAGTATTAAGAATATCACTGATGAAGCTGTAAAGAGAGCTCAGTTTAGTACCACCTTGAGAGACCATGCATTGAAATGGTACATGAAATTTTTTCATGGAGTTTCATAGTCGAAACCACTGAATTTCATTAAGACTACGTTGATTTTTGAATTCATTAAACCTAAGTCAGAGTCACAATGCATTACAAAGCTTAAATAAATTAAGCAGAAAGTAGTTGAACCTGTTTGGGAGTTTGATCAGAGGTTTAAGACCTTAACAAGACATTTGATTTTTTGTATCCCAGATGAGCAGAACAAAGAATGGTTCATTGTTGCCCTCCTACCACACATCAGAGTCCCTCTGATGCAGCAGAAGATTGCTTCGCAGGTTGAGGCATTGGAGATCGCCATGAAACTAGAATCAACCCCTATGGTAGAATCCAACTCAGGTATGAGTCAAATCTTGAGTCAACTAACTAGCTTATCTCTACAGGTCGAAGATATGAAGAAAGACAAGGGAAAAGATAAAAGAGGAGACATTTGGTGTATCAAATGCAAGTTAGAAGGTCACTATAAGGAGCATTATCCCCTATTTCATGAATACTTGGCTTCTGGAGCTTTGAGCCCTTTGAAGCAGGTTACTCTAACTTGGTGCGAGGTATGTAGAAATAGACATCGCCCTGGTGAATGTTATTACATGAAAAAATATGTTCAGACACCTACAAATATTTACTACACATTTTGTAAATCTGTGGGGTGTGACGAGAAAGACTATTGACCTTATGATATCTTGCATGAAAGTTCGAGAGATACATATAGGATTCAAGGAGAGATGCAACAAGAGGGAAACACTATGCAGTTTAATTCCCTAGGAAGAGGAAACTTCAACCCTCGTGGTGGATGCAGAGGACAAGGACAAGGAGGAGGCATGGGTAGAGGTCGAGGTCAGATCATTTGTTATAACTATGTGCAGCCAGGTCACTTGGCAAGGGATTTCTAGAACCATTGTACCTTGCAATTATTGCAACTCATTCTAACATGTCATAGAGGATTGTCCTGCGTTGTTATCCAAGCTTCAGGAGGAACGAGGAGGAAACCCACAAGTACAACTAATTTTAGCAGAACATCATGGAGTGGATCCCAGAGTTGTTGTTATCACTAGAGGAGGCGTTGCTACAGGAGAAGACAAAATGATGCCAAGGAAGACTACAGAGGAATCCAGGTTCAGGAAAGTTGCAGAGAAGATACATGAGTTTGATCCAAGGAAAGATAAATGGACATTTGAGGAGGAAAGAAAATAATTCGGAAAAGATCAAGCTTCTTCATAAAAAACACAACCATAAGTAAGAGAATGTGGAATGCCTCTGGAATTTGATCAGTATTCTTCTCCCAGAGAAGGAAAAGAGGTAAGTAAGCTCATGGAATTCTTATGTACTTGCATTAATTCGATAAAGGATGAGAGCATTGTACAATAACTACAAAATGTGATTAGACAACATGAGCTAGGAAAGGTATATCCCTTACTAAGTAGAGAAGTACATCAAGTATCTAAAAAGAGATAGAAAAATAAGGAACTACACATGAATGCTCAGATTGGAGATTATGATATAGATTATGTGGTCCTTGACTTAGGGTCGGAGGTCAATGTTATGACAAAGCAGACCTGGGCACTGATGGGAAAACCTAAGTTGATCTATTCCCCTATCAGGCTTAGGATGGCTAATCAACAGGCAATAAGCCCCTTTTGAAGACTGGAGCATGTCCCTGTGGACATCGACAGGGTTAGAACGTTTGTATACTTTGAATTAATTGAGATAATTGATGATAGTTGTCCTTATCCCATGCTGTTAGGAATTGATTGGGATTTTAATAATTCTACTATTGTTGACTTAAAGAAAAGAAGAATGACATTCAAAGGTGATGGCCTTAGGGTCATTGTACCTCTGGATCCTGATGAAGGTGACAGATACATAGATCCCATCAGAGAAGAAGATCATGCATATGAACTAGAGAATATATACAAATTGACAACAAGACAACAGGATTACATTAATCCTACAACAAACGAGAATTTAAGCTGGAAAAGTGACAACGCATGTTCATCAGATTCGGAAGACACTAGAGAACTGGAAGAACAAAATGTATGATGGCCTTAGGGTCATTGTACCTCTGGATCCTGATGAAGGTGACAGATACACAGATCCCATCAGAGAATAAGATCATGCATATGAACTAGAGAATATATACAAATTGACAGCAAGACAATAGGATTACATTGATCCTACAACAAACGGGAATTTAAGATGGAAAAGTGACAACGCATGTTCATCGGATTCGAAAGACACTAGAGAAATGGAAGAACAAAATGTATGGAGTTTCTGCGCAGAGATGTGCTAGATTGACCAGAGAAGTTTGCTGGATCAGCACGACAATAAGTAATTTTCCCACCTTTGATGGTTTGAATCACTTAGAAACTTTCTTACTGGAATTTGAAGAATATGTACCAGTCCAATAGAGACTGTTGGCACTAGATGAGGCCTTGAAAGAAACTCCAGCAAGATGGTGGGGAGCACATAAACAGAACATCGCAGACTAGGCGCAATGTCACACTTTAATGACAGTGTGTTTTTCAGATCAAGTAGAAGGATGTGAAGTTAGATACATGGGTCAAAGTTGTCCGAAATACCATGTGCGAAGTTGCAAGGAGGTCTGGAGAAACATTCCTCAAGAATAGTGGGTGCATAAATTCATCAACACACTGGATACAATGCCTATCAACTGGTACCTTCAAGTGAAACTGCACCTCACCACTACAGATTGGAAAGGTATGACTCAAAATTTTGTATCTACATTTCTATTTGAAAGTCAAAACCCTACAGTATATCAAGCTTTACAAGTTGTGAGACAAAAAGTATTTGAGGAGGCACCTAACCTCCCTGTTGAGAAAGATGAGGATGAATGGACTGCACCTCTTTAGAAATTGCAAGTATGTTACAATATCAATGCCGATGAAGACGATGATCGTAGGAATGTGAACATCGCAGAAACAGAAGGACTGAGAGACATAGAAGGGCCATGAGTCAAACTACCTTTTATTGGATGGCCAATTAAAATAAAGAAAGAAAATATTAGGACAGAGCAAGCACCTAAGCTGGCCAATGTTGGAGATTATTGGGATGATGTCACTATTGATAAGATCACATAATTACTACATGAATATCAGGACTTGTTTCCAACCAATTTCAATGATATGAAGGGCATTAAAGGACCCATGGGAGAAATGAATATTCCCCTAAAACTAGATGCAAGGCTAGTCAAATAGAGACCCTATAGATTGAATCCAAAATATAGGGAGAAAGTCAAGATTGAATTAGATAGAATGTTGGAAGCATGAATCATAGAACCTATTGAAGAGTCAAAATGGATTATCCCTATGGTGGTTCAAGAAAAGAAAACATGAGAGATTGGAATCTGTGTGGACTTGAGGAAACTAAATGATGCATGCTTACATGATCCATTCCCTACACCATTTATTGATGAAGCGTTAGATAATGTGGGAAGACATGTGTTACAAGGGAAAAACTTTCTATGGCCAAGGGTAAACCACAATAGATAGGTATGACTGCAGAAATCAACTCAATTCCAACATGTAATATATAAACTAATGTGCAATACGAGGAAGAAGCCTACCACAATCCAATCATTTGTTGTCATTCCACCATTGAGCACTTTGACCCAAATCCTTACACCTGCAAGAAGTTCTCGACAAACAAGCGATGCAAGTATATACTGACAACATTAAAATGAGTTAGCACATCAAATAGCACAATCCATTAATAAACATTACAAACATGCCCATGGATAATAATCATATATTCGCAAGATATTGATAGGATGGGAAATGAGTATTTCTATTAATAATTGATCAACAGAAGTATCAACATTACAGACTTCTGTGTCGGCACGGTTCGAAACCAAGACCCCAAGTTCCTTCCAACTGAGTCTCCACCACTTCAATCCTCCACCAAAGGCAAGCTCATAGCAAAGAGATAAAGAGATTCTCTTGAAAATAAAGGAAGATCTTGGGGGTTGAACATTGTGTTCATACTTGAGGGACAAAGGGATGCAAACTCAATATGAAGTAATTTCTCTAGAGTAACTTTGCTCTCAAAGTTGAATGCTTTCTCCCTCTTTTTCCATAGATCGAAATTGTGCTCTTATAGCCTCCAAAATGGAATTGAAGGGCCGAGTCGAAATGTTTCCAGTATATGGAAGGCCAAAGATCAAAGATCGTCTATCGTGACATGGAAACCCGACCTCATTTTGTATTTTCTAGCACAAATCCTGATATATGCAAGCTGTAGTGGAGCATCAAGCGTATACGCATCTTGCAAAGCAGTTAGGGAGCGTATATGTGGAAAAATGTATAATTTTGGCTCTGGATTTTTCAAAAAGGGGGTTTATAAGTATGCATAGGGAAATGGAAAAAGGCCCTCTGTGCAAGATAGCAATGGTGATCCAAATATTTCTATAACAGATGCCCCCTAATGTGTGAGATCAGAGGAGTATCTGCGATGGCCGAAATACATTATAAATAATGTAGAAGTGGAGTGGTAGAGAACCAGTTGGATGAACTCAATTTCTCATTACATTATGTATTGACTTTGCATACATGGTTGCCAAGAATACAATGCAGATCCATGTGGAAAATATACCAACAAGTGTTCATGGCCATGAGTAGGCAAATATAAATGCGGTTACATGCCAATAGTTATCATAGTCATGAACAAGGCCTAGTGAAACTAGTCTCAAAATCAATCTGAAGATATCTGTATACTAAGGAGTGCAATCTAATCTCCCATGATTGTTGAAGTCAAATACGTACTGGTTCGATGAAATGGAAACAACAACTCAGGAAAGCTGTGTCTACAAAGTGATGTCTTCAAGTCTTCAATACAATCCGCCAATGGTGCAAGTCTACATCATGTGAATAAATGAGTTGAGGTTGAACATGATGAGACATCATTTGATTACCGATCATTGAGGTATACTGTTAACAAATGTGAGACAACCTACCAATGATGAAAGTAGGTATCAAGGCATCGAGTACATCTCTACAAATGTGAATGAAGGAGCTGGTGTCAAACATTTGAGAGATCCATTGATCAAGAGACATTGATGTATTCCCATATGTCAATGGTGAGAGAGCCTCCCACTAATGACTGCAAACCTCAAGGTACTCATAAAAATCTAAGTCTTGTATCCAGAATACATGAGCTGAATTCGATAGAAAGAGATCCGCTGAAAGGAGAGCATTAAGGCATCTCTCATCAGTCAAGACAAGGAGGAAAGCAGGAGCTTCATGATTTGGTGGAGATCAAATGAAGAACATGTTCATGAACCAATGACCTTGTGTGTCTTTCATCTATGCCAAATGCAAGTGGTACACAAAAAAGACCCCCTGAATAGCAGTCAGTGATGAAAACTGTTGACAAAGGTGAGGAAACCACCAATAAGGCTAATGGCATCCAAGACACTGCACGAATCCAAAAGTGTGAATAGATGTCTTGCTGTTGAACACAAGGGAAACCACAAAGTCAACAATCCATCATGAAATATCAATTGTTGGGTTCAAGGTGACCTATCAATGATGAAAGTAGGGCCAGGGTGCATCATAAGACCAAAGTATCATGTAATTCTGAGACAAACTGAGGGTATGGCCGACATGCGAAGTCAATATTTATGAGGAGTGGCCGACATAGGTTTATAGACTTCCTTTGAACAAGAGCATGCGACATATGGTGGGCTCTGGTAGCATAGACTTACTGATTTGACGATTAGATGCATGAGGCATCCATAATGTTCTCTATAGTGGCTGGAAGATTAACCAGTCAGTAGAGAAAATTCTGTAATGAGATCAACTTCCTAAGGCCATGCTAAACCCAAAATTATAATGACACAAGGACTCAATAACTTTGTGCTTTGTTCAAAGGCGACATGACTACTACCAATTACAATATAGTACTCCCTTCCCGCCCATATTTTTTTTTTTTCATAACAAATGAATGGTATGATACAGAGGAGGGAACGAGTGTTGCAAGTAAACAAAACTAGTTCCAGCAGTGGAATGTACCTATGCTCAATGCAAGGAAATGCATGTGAGATATGGACACTCAGGGTGATGTTCCCTCCAAGGTATAGGGTGTCAAATTGTGAAGGATAAGAAAAAGGCTCTGCTTGGTTGAGGATGCAAACTGCTTGGGCCATGGTTTATAACGTAAAGCGCAAATTGGCTAAAGGCTCAATACTGCAAGCAAAGGCATGAGATGCAATCAAAATTTAACGCCAAAAAAATGTCCTTTTTTATATACTTTAGTCTACTTGGTGTGAAAAAGGGGTAAACTTGTGTCAAATAGATGTCTTTTCAAATCCAATTTACGAGTGTGAAGAAGACAAGTTCACTCGGCGATCTTTTCAATTTTTAGTAACGAGTCGAAAAAGAGCTTAACTAAGAATCGTGATCTTTCAAATCCAATTTTAACGAGTGTGAAAGGGACAAATCACTCGGCGATCTTTTCAATTTTTAGTAACGAGTCGGAAAAGATATTAACTAAGACTCGTGTTCTGGGATTTAATCAACATGTAATAGGGGAGGCCAAGACTCCCATCCCGACCTTCTATCAAAAGTCAATATCCTGCGGATAGCTGAAAATAGCTTGGGAAAACCCAAGGCTTTCCAAGTCAAGGAGGAGAAGGTGCTAACAGAGGATACAGACTCCATGATGGTTCAAATAATGTCTCTTAATAGAAAATACATAGGTGGGGGGATGGGATGCCCCATCAAGTCATCCCAATCAAAAGGAACTTCATCTGGACTTGGAGGGAGAGCATTCAGGGGAAAAATGAATCTCTCTCGTTCAGAAGGGGGAGGATGTGGAATGTTGATGACATGGCTGAAAGGTGTGTCATTCTCTTCAGGGAGAGTAGGATTGACCAGAGATTGCACTAGTGTGGCCACTTCTTCAATTATAGGTTGAAGAGGATGCGTAGTAGTGGGGGCAAGAGACGCTTCACCTTTAACAAAGGGGGTGAGGTCGGGAGAAGATTGCGTCGGTGGAACCACCGAGATGGTCAAGGGGGGGATTGTTGTGAAGAGAAACCACAAATGCCTCAAAATTTGAAGGGCTCTTGGGTGAACCCCATGCTTCTGGTATCTCGGCAGTAATTGGATATAAACGAGTAAGGTGACTTCCTTCACAAGTCCTGCAAAATAATTTAGGTTTATGTCTGAGGTGCCTGGGCTTCTCGATGTAACTAGCAGGGGAAAGAGAGTAATATCCCATATGATGAATAGAAGTGGGAGATGTGACCTAGTTGTGATTCGGGGAAAAAATAACGGTGCCCCTGACATAATTGGTAGAGGTTGCGGGCAAGTTGTTGACGTAGTTGGTAGAATAATTTGACTCATCTCCGACATGACTAGCAGAGGTTGGAGATGGAGCACCAGTATGAAAGACAGTGACTAGGATGGTGATTGATGGTGGAATTTGAGTCCACAGTCTGGGGAAAGACTAATTCTGAAAAATTGCAAGCCAAGTAGGATCTTGGTGTACCCCTTTCCCTAGCCCGGTAAGGTGTTGGTTCACGCCAAAATGGTTCGATGAGGTTTGGATGGGCATCGTCATTGGGGCCTGTGGAGAGACTGAGGTTGGATAAGGATTATTCGAGTGAGGATATATGTTTCCCACTTGTGAAGGGGTCCCATAAAGAGGGTAGCCCGAATTATAAAATTGATTCCCCCCATATGGAAGACCTGGGGGTACTTGAGGACCTGTCATGGAAAAAGTGTTCGAAGGATAGGTACCCACCTAAGTATTGTCTCCTGAAAGAGAATATCTAGTATTGGATCCATAGGGAAAAATGTTCCAACCTCCCACGGGGACACGACTCATATCAAATGAAGAAGTAGTCATCAAAGCCATTGTGCCCCCAGGTCCAATGCTAGGATTCATATATGTGGGTGATCCAGGGGATCAAAGTTTTCTCAAAATTCAAAGTGCTATGAAACACTTCAAATCAAACAAGAGCATAGGCCTCATCGTTACGAACCCAACGCAACTCGTTTGGGTTCAAACGGACATCGGGAATGAGAGATATCGCGTTCTGTTCAAAATGAAAAACATGAAAAAAAAGGGATGTTGACTGTATAGTCCGTAAAGTCCATACAGACATTGATGTGGCAGGTCGTATGACAAGTGGCAAGTCGTACGACAGGTGGTAGGCAGTTGTGTGGACAGTTGGCATGTGACATGGCTTGTTTGCAGCGAACGGGATAGCAACACGTGGCCCAATCAATGGCTGCCACGTGTCACATATATATTGGTTTAAAATCTTTGCAACCGGCAGGACTCGACCCTGCGACCTCTGGGTAGGGGAAGAGACTTGGGAAGGGCTGCCAACCAACACGCCACCATATGAGTCTTATTATATAAATGGTTTTGAATATATTTAAAATTGCATTTGTGTATGGTTGGTGCGGGACCGGGCTGGGGCTTAGCCCCAGCCCCCGGTCATATATATAATACATATGACCATTGTTATATCATTAGCGCGCACGCACGGTTTCATTTTGATTTGGTTTCAATGGTTATACAAACGACCCGCGACTTGTCCATTGACCATTGGATTTTGGAAACGGGGCCTATTTTTGCACTTGCGCGTGGTCATATGGGTCACACAACCATAGCCTTGGTGGTTAGGGGCTAGGTGCACCCATAACCATCTTACAGTTTGCACAGTTTGTGTAGTTACGTCCGGTGTTGAGTTTTAACGCTTAAATATGCGTATGGGCAAGGTTGAGCCAACAAGGGTGAAATTCGTCGATGCAGAGACAACAAGTTTGAAGGGGAACTTTCAAGAAGCCTATCTTCTTCAATTTCTGGCCAAACGAGGTGCCGAAAAAGCCCAGCTAGAGGTATTTGGACGTTTTGAAGCCATTGGAGCTGTCTATTTAGCATTTTGAGCATTGTAAAGTACATTTTTGAGCACTTTGAGAAATTAATACAAATGATCCATTGGAAGCTGGACCAGGAGATGTAGCCCAAGAGAGGGGTGAACTCCTTTATCATTTGTTGTGTTATGTGTTTTCTGTTCACTGTTTATTGCTACTATTTATATTCATCTTGAATGAGTAATTTATATAAAAGTTGTGTTGCAAAGTTGATCCGTTTTCATTTTAACACATAACTTAAATCTTGCAAATAATTTCAAGAATACAAGTCTTCTTCATTTTTAGATCAAGTTGGTATCAGAGCATAGGTTTTTGAAGACTTGATTGTTTGCAAGTGTTTTGTTTTCTAATGCTCACAAGGTTGAAAATCACAAGAGGAGAAGGTCAACTTGTGGAGCCAAGTTCTCATCCTTTAAGGAGGAAGCTTATATCATCACCGCAAGTTTCAAGGAGGCATTCACCAAGTATGGCTCATGAAGAGAGTCATGAACATATTCCTACATAAGATGAATATCTCGGAAAGGATGCCATGGAAATGAGAGAGATGATGAAAATCTTGATGGAAAGGAATACAGGATTGCAAGGTGAAGGCTCCAACCGTTCAAAGCACAAGGAAGACAGTGGTGATAAAACTCCAAATGGAAATGGAGGGAATGGTGCTTCTCCACCACCCTCACCTCCATATTCTCCATCTTCTTCTTCTTCTACCAATTCAAGACCTCTTCCGAATTCTCCAAAAGGACATGGTAAAACTCCTTCACAAATTCCTTCATTAAAGCTTGAAATTAAATTCGAATTGCCAATGTACAATGGAGAAGTAAATGCTGAGAAATTAGATAATTGGATTCGTCAGATTGAGGTGTATTGTAGGATACAAAAAATTCAAGATGATGAAACTAAGATTCAGCTTTCTTCTTTAAGATTGGATAGTGCAGCACTCATTTGGTGGGAATCCAAGACTCGGGAGGACATGAAGAAACATGGTAAAATTTTAACCTCTTGGAATGATTTTATTGTTGCAATTAAAAGAGAATTTTACCCATTGGCATATATGCAAAAAGCTACTATGGATTGGCAAAATTTTAGACAAGCTAAAGGGAAAAATGTGCAAAGATTTACTCAAGAATTTAGGAGAAGAGCTTTGGTTTTGGGAGTAGATTTGTCTTCTCAAGAAACTTTACTCAAATACATTGGAGCTTTACATAGTTATTTGAGACATACAATACTCATGTTTAATCCTTCAAATCTAGATGACGTTTGTGTTTAGGCCACTCATTTGGAAGCAAGAGGAAGGAACGAAACTCATGAGAGTAACAAGAAGCCTTTCAGTCATAGAGACAAAGGAAAGAGGAAGTTCAAGGGAAATGGAAAAAAGAATGTTGTTGTTAAGAAAGAGGGAGAAAAATTCACATGCAAACATTGTTCAAAAGATGGCCATGATGAAGACCATTGTTGGAAACTTCATCTTGAAAGAAGA
>ML806395.1:364567-377403 GCA_009831015.1 Picea engelmannii | reverse complement strand
ATCTGACCTTTATTATGAAAAGCATGAACCAGATACAATATAGAGCAGATCTGGAATAGTCCTCAGATGGCTCCAATAGATAATAGATATGAGCTGCTACAAAATGCTCCCGCTAATACAAAAGATGCCTCCAAAGGCTGAATACAATCTAAAGACCCAAGGTGCCAACAATAGGTGAACGCTCAACCCCCCCTAGGCTGCTGGTACGTCCTGCTGGCTGAAAGGGACCAATATTTCGGCCTAGCTGAAGGAGATGCTCAAATTGTGCCAAACTCCACCAAAATGTAGATCGGGACCAAGGAAACCCCTCCCGGAAGTTTGAAGCTCAAATACTCAATCCTCCTCCATCAATGGTTGAAACTCTAATGCAGTCTGCGCCCTCCTGAAGCCCTGAATAGCTCAATAAGTTGTTCTGAATGAAGGACACCTCCAGAACCTCTGAAACTCTCTAGAATGGTAGATCGGGCTGTGGAAACCCCGTAGGAGAAGTTTCAGGTCCAGATTCTAGGTAGAACTCCATAGTTCTGAGAAATACTGAATCACAGGACGTCCTCCTTGCCTCAAGGCCGTCCCAATCTGTAGCTGAAGATCTGATGGTGATAACTCTTCAAGAAAACCTCCAAAATGATGGTTGAGAACCTGCAAATAGAACCCAAGTGTCGGAATACCCCCAAGCTCTCCTGATTGGTTGGATCGAACTCTTCTTCAAGTGATGGTGCGGCCCTGCTGGAAATTCCTGAACAGTACGACCTTGCTGCTTTCCTGAATCGATAGGTGGATCTGTGATGAGTGTAGAATGGTGTGGGTGGAGTATTTCATCCCCGAGACCAAGCTTGGAACAAGGTGAGTGGGTCTTTCACCACTGAGTTGCTCACAAGGGTTTGTGACAGCAAAACCCTCAAACTGTATGCTYAAGAGCAATAACAAGCAAATACCAAAATCYAGAATGCCCAAGAAGTGCRCCCTAGCCTTCTCTTTATACTTTTTCTTCTATTTTCYTRTTGAGTTAACTTAACTCCTWGAGWTAACCCYRACTCCAWYTCCARCTCTTCTATTTCTTYATTGAGTTAYCTTTTAAMTCTTTTTCACCTTTTTATCAAGTCAACTTAAGAATATAACCTTAGTTTGGTTGACCTTTCCCCTCAGTGTGAGACTATGGCCTAGTGGGGACACCTAGACCACTAAGTCTTCCAAACCTCTTCATCAAGAGGTGGGGGACATTACAGTCTCCCCTGCTTGAAATTGCTTGTCCTCAAGCAATTCCAAACCTGTCTTCCGTACCATCTGTTCATTCTCCCACGTGGCATCCTCAATGGGTAAGTCTTTCGACCTGATCAAATACTCCTTAATGCTTCTCTTCCGGAGCCTTTTCTCTCGAACCTCCAGTATCTCTTCCGGAATCAACACAAGTTGTCCTTCTTCATCCATGGGAGGTAGTGTCTGAATGGGAATGATGTGTTGATCAATGGCTTTCTTTAGGCAGGATACATGGAAGACGTTGTGTATTCGGTTGCCCTGTGCACGCTCTAACTCATAGGCTACGACCCCTATCCTTCTGTTGATCCTGTAGGGCCCAAAGAAGCGTGGTTGTAGCTTTTCTGCTCCACTTCTTTTTATAGAAGCTTGTCGGTAGGGTTGGAGCCTTAAATAGACTAAGTCACCAACCTCAAAAGTACTCTCCACTCTGTGCTTGTCTGTTTGGACCTTCTGTTGGTTTTTTGCTCTCTGTAGATGATCCTTCAACTCTCGGAGGATGTCTTGGTTCTGTTGTACCCAATCCTGTACCATTGGTGCCCTGTTGTCCCCAAAGGCAATCTCCACAAAGGAGATTGGATCATAGCTGTATAAAGCTCTAAATGGTGTCATGCTTATGGATACATGATGGGTGGTGTTGTAGCAGTATTCTCCCAAGTGCAACCATCTGACCCATGCTTTCTGTTGTCCTGCTACATAATTTCCGAGGTAGCCGTCCACCCATTTGTTGACTATTTCGGTCTGGCCGTCCGTTTGAGGGTGATAGCTGGTGCTAGGGGTCAATGCCGTGCCAACTAATCTGAACAACTCCTGCCAAAACATACTCATGAACCTGCTATCCCTGTCACTGATAATGGTCTTTGGTAGGCCGTGCAACCTAAATACCTCTCTGAAAAACAATTCGGCCACCTGTGTTGCGCTGAAGTCTGTGGCTATGGAAAAGAAGTGTGCAAACTTCGTCAACCTATCCACTACTACAAAAATGCAGTCCTTCCCCTGTGCTCTGGGCAAGCTGGTGATGAAATCCATGGATATGCTTTCCCACTTGTGCTCTGGAATGGGTAAGGGTTGCAGCAGTCCTGCCGGGTGAGTGTGCTCATCCTTGTTCTCTTGGCATGTAGTGCATTCTTTGACATGCTTAATCACATCTTCCTTGAGGCCCTTCCATGAGAACCTGTCTCTCACCTGTCTGTACGTCTTACTAATCCCTTGGTGTCCTGCCACTGGTGAGTTATGACAAGCGTGTAATACCTTGGCTTTGAAAGCCGATCCAGGAACCAAGAAAATTCGGCCCTTGTAATAAATGAGGTCCTTCACGACTCTGAAGTTATCATCCTATATCTGTTTGTCCAATAGCTGACAAGCGAACTGATCCTTCACATATTCCACCACCAAGTGGTCCTTCCAATCAACTGACATACCTGTCATGGCAAAAATGGATGGCCTCTTAGATAATGCATCCGCTACTGCATTGTTCTTCCCTTTGACGAATTCAATGTCAAAGTCGTAGGCCTATATTTTGCTTACCCATTTTTGCTGCCTTTCATTCAAATCCTTCTGCTCCAATAGGTATTTAAGACTGTTATGGTCTAATTTGACCACAAACCGTGCACCTACCAAATATTGCCGAAATTTGGCTAGTTCATGCATGATAGCCAACATTTCTTTGTCATAAATGCTGTAAGGCAGTTCAAGGCCCCTGAGTTTCCGACTTTCATAGGCAAGAGGGTGCCTATTCTGCATCAGTACAACCCCTATACCTTCCCCTGAGGCATCACACTCCAAGGTGAAAGGTAGGCCGAAATCTGGAAGGGCTAGAACTGGGCATGTGCTCATTACCTTTTTCATTTCCTCCATTGTAGCTTGAGCTTCTTCACTCCATTTGAAGGCCCCCTTTTTGGTCAAATCGGTCAAGGGTGCACACTGTTGAGAAAACCCCTTGACAAATTTTCTGTAGTATGTGCATATGCCTAGGAATCCCCTTAACTCTGTGAGTGTCTTAGGAGTAGGCCACTCCATAATGGCTGTTATTTTCTCCTGATGTACTTGTACCTCCTTTTCTCCTATGATGTGTCCCAAGTAGAGCACCTCTGTCATCCCAAACTCACACTTGGATTTCTTAGCGTACAATGACTGTTCCTCCATGATCGACAGGATTTGGTCCACATGCCAAAGGTGTTCCTCCCACGTCTTGCTGTAAATGAGCAAGTCATCAAAGAATACTAGCAAGTGTTTCCTCAGTTGTTTGTTGAACACATGGTTCATGAAAGACTGAAACGTGGCTGGGGCATTGGCTAGCTCGAAGGGCATTATCAAGAACTCATAATGGCTGTAGTGACACCTGAAAGCCATTTTTGAGATATCCTCCTCCCTCATCTTGATTTGATGGTAGCTAGAACAGAGGTCAATCTTTGTGAAGTAGACAGCTCCATGCAGCTCATCAAGCAACTCATCAATCTTGGGTATATGGTACCTGTTTTTGATCGTCTTTTTATTCAAGGCCCAGAAGTCAATGCACATCCTCATCGTCCCATCCTTCTTCTTGGCCAAGACTACTGAAGAAGCAAAAGGGCTAGATCTTGGCCTGATGTGTCCCATGTCTAGAAGCTCCTTGATGGCCTTCTCTATCTCGTCTTTATACTTCCTTGGATGCCTATATGGTGTGGTGATAACTGGTTTATCCCCTGCCTCCAGTTCAATGATGTGCTCAAATCCCCTGTCTGGTGGCACACCTGGAGGAATCGGCCCAAACACCTTATGGTGCCTGTCAAGGATCTCTTTGATCTCTGGGGTGTAGTGCAGTTTACCCTTCTCATCCACACGTGCCGAAATCCTACATTCAGTTGCATACACAATTTCCTCTCTCTTGAAGATAGCTTCCATCCTCTTGGCTGTAACCACCCTAGCAGAGTTACCTGTCATGCTTCTGAGCACTACCTTTCGTCCTCCTTCCTCTACAAAAGACATCTCCATGGTCTTGTAATTGGTGGTGATAGGCCCTAATGTGCTGAGCCACTGTACCTTTAGGATGATGTTAGTGTCCAGAAGGTCCATCAGATAGACGTCCTGTACTAGCTCATGCCTTTCCAAGGTGAGCTTCATACCTGGAATGTATCTGTCACAGGGAATAGTACTACCACTTGCTACTTCTACCTTGAACCCTTCAAATTCTACTGTGGGTATATGTCTCCTCTTCAATAATGCTGCGTCAATGAAGTTGTGAGAGGCTCCTCCATCAATCAATACAGACACTCTCTGTCCCTGCAAGACCCCTCTCATCCTGAAGGTGTTGAATTTGGGCACCCTGCTGATAGATGCCAAGGTGGCCTTCCCCCCAGCCGTACTGTCCTGTTCTGGAATCTCCTCTTTTGCTGTCTCTGTGGTTTCGGCTTCTGTGCTCTGTATTTGACCATAATCTTCCTCCTCCTCATTGTCTCAAGTAACCTCTATGTAGTGTACCTAGCCACGTCCCATGCACTTGTGTGATGGGTTCCATGGTTCTTTGCATGTGAAGCAGAGTTGCTTCCTCCTCAATTCCCTCCTGGTGTTGTCATCTATTCTGCCACGATCCTTGTCAAACCCCCTTGGGTCACGTCCTTCTGGGTTCACAGGAGCTCTTTGATCTCTTCCTTCGGTGTTAAGAAGTGGTCTAGGAATAAGTTTTGGTTTGGCAGCTGGCCCCTGGTCCCTCGTCCTCCAAATAGCATCCTGTAGATTAGTGGGCTTGAAATCCTTTACCCAACCCCTCAAGGGTTCCATCAACCCTTCAGTAAACAACATCATAAGTCTGGTTGGTGAGATGTCTTGCACCATGACTGCTAGTCTTTGAAATTCTTCAATGTATACCTCTGGTGCACCTGTCTATCTGAGTTGTGTGAGCTCCTTGAAATGCAGCTCCGAATCCCCCTGATCAAAACAGTCAATGAGCCTCTGAGTGAAGTATGTATATACCATGATTTGATTGTGGCCTAGGGTGATCAATCCATGGTACCATCAATCATGAGCTTTGCCATCCAAGTGCATGGTGGCAAACTTGATGGCTTCCATCTCTCTCATGGGGTTAAGCTATAGATAAGTATCCAACTTCTGTACCCACGCCTGTGCTGTCATTTTGGCCATGCTATCAAAGTATGGGATTTCTATCTTCCCCATCCTTCAGTCCAGCTCATAATTGCGTCTGTGATTTGGCTTAGGTTTATTTCTGAACTTAAGCTGACAGTATTGGTCCAAGGACATCTGTCTCTGAATTCCCAAGTCTAGCTCATGGTACTCCCTGGTACACTGAACCATCTGCTCAAGAAAATCATCCACCTGTTCCTGCTGTGACTGTCCATCTGTGAACGTGGGTAAGTATGGTCTAGGAGTAGCGCTGCTACCCATTTGCCGATGTGGGGTGCCCCCTCCATGGCTCCCCTCTGACTGATGATAGGAAATCTGCTCAGGGTTATATCTGGGAGCCTTCTCTGGGTTGTACTTGTTTCCCCCTTGTGAACCACCAGTGTCTCTGTTTCCATATATCTCTGGTCCTTTCCCCTTATGAGTTATCTGCAGTAATAGATTGGCTATCCTAGTCTGGTTCTCGTCCACCTTCCTTAGGTTATCATCTACCTTTTTCAAGGTCTCAGTAATTTCAGCTTGTCCTCTGCAGGTTATGTCGTAGTTCTCCTGTAGGTGAATGACCAATTTACTTTCTATTTGGTTTATGGATTTATTGAATTCTCTTGCCAAGTAAGCCAAGCCCTGGGGTTCACCTTCCTCACCTGAACCCTCCATTTCGGCCTCTATTTCAATTGCCTGTTTCTTCTTTCTGCCCATGTATATACCACTGTACCGTTGCATGCACTAATCCTCACAGGCTGAGAGGATCAGAGCTCTGATACCACTGTAATGATCCCAAGCCAATTTTTTGCTTGAAACCACTAACTACCACTGTTGTGTTTGTTGATTAATTGTTGTGCAGGTGGCTATTGATGTTTCGACCTTAGGGTTTGTTCCAGTTATTTAAATGGTGTTCATACAAGATCTATCCAACACATGCAAGATCACAAGAATTCTCAAGATATGGAAAACACAAGCATATATCTGACCTTATTATGAAAAGCATGAACCAGATACAATATAGAGCAGATTTGGAATAGTCTTCAGATGGCTCCAATAGATAATAGATATGAGCTACTACAAAATGCTCCTGCTAATACAAAAGATGCCTCCAAAGGCTGAATACAATCTAAAGACCCAAGGTGCCAACAATAGGTGAACGCTCAACCCCCCCTGGGCTGCTGGTATGTCCTGCTGGCTGAAAGGGACCAATATTTCGGCCTATCCGAAGGAGATGCTCAAATCGTGCCAAACTCCACCAAAATGTAGATCGAGACCAAGGAAACCCCTCCCGGAATTCTGAAGCTCAAATACTCAATCCTCCTCCATCAATGGTTGAAACCCTAATGCAGTCTGTGCCCTCTTGAAGCCCTGAATAGCTCAATAAGTCATTCTGAATGAAGGACACCTCCAAAACCTCTGAAACTCTCTAGAATGGTAGATCGGGCTGTGGAAACCCCGTAGGAGAAGTTTCAGGTCCAGATTCTAGGTAGAACTCCCTAGATCTGAGAAATACTGAATCACAGGACATCCTCCTTGCCTCAAGGCCGTCCCAATCTGTAGCTGAAGATCTGATGGTGATAACTCTTCAAGAAAACCTCCAAAATGATGGTTGAGAACCTGCAAATAGAACCCAAGTGCCGGAATACCCCCAAGCTCTCCTGATTGGCTGGATCAAACTCTTCTTCAAGTGATGGTGCGACCCTGCTGGAAATTCCTGAACAGTACGGCTCTGCTGCTTTCTTGAATCGATAGGTGGATCTGTGATGAGTGTAGAATGGTGTGGGTGGAGTATTTCATCCCCGAGACCAAGCTTGGAACAAGGTGAGTGGGTCTTTCACCACTGAGTTGCTCACAAGGGTTTGTGACAACAAAACCCTCAAACTGTATGCTCAAGAGCAATAACAAGCAAATACCAAAATCCAAAATGCCCAAGAAGTGCGCCCTAGCCTTCTCTTTATACTTTTTCTTCTATTTTCCTGTTGAGTTAACTTAACTCCTAGAGTTAACCCTAACTGCAACTCCGGCTCTTCTATTTCTTCATTGAGTTATCTTTTAACTCTTTTTCACTTTTTATCAAGTCAACTTAAGAATATAACCTCAGTTTGGTTGACCTTTCCCCTCAGTGTGAGACTATGGCCTAGTGGGGACACCTAGACCACTAAGTCTTCCAAACCTCTTCATCAAGAGGTGGGGGACATTACATCAAGGCCTTTTAGCAATTAATTGATGATTGGCACAATCCACCTGTCTATGAGGATGCTCTTATGCGATTGTTTTCCTGGACTCTTTTGGAGGGTCAGGGATCTGCTTCTGATTGGTTTCTTCTTCATAAAGACAACTCGATTAAGACCATACGAGATTTTCTGTATGAATTTTGTGAAAGATTTGGGGATGATCAGGATGAAATTTACAATGAATTGGTTGATGATTTTATGGAAAAATGGAAGAGGAAGAATCTTCCAGCTATTGAAACAATCAATTCAGATATAACAATTGATGCTCCGCCAGATCCCATTGAGGAGCTTAATGAAGTAATTCAAAACATGCAGTTTTCCCATGAAGAACAATGTAAAGCCATGAATGGATAGTTTGGGGCCATGGAAGATCAATTGGAGATCATGGGAGCTAATTTCACAGAAACTTATATTGAAGATCCAGACCCCCTTGAACTTGAGCTTGACAGTGAAAAAGATAAGGAAGTTCATTGGGAAATTTCGGATGAATCCATGGATGAATTAGTCATTTGTTTGGAGGAGGTAGAGGAGTTTGAGTTTGAGAGTATTGAACATCTAGATAATTCAAGTCCCCACCGTCTTCCGGAGGAACCGATCTTTTTGAAGGAGAACTTTGACAATATTATTGATAACAATGCAATGGTTCCTGTGGCATGTTCATTTTCGACATCTCAACCAAATGAGGACTTTGTACAGAGTAATGGGAAAATGGAAGGCAACTTTAGTTTATCAATGTCATATCATTATGAGTATTGGTTGGCCTTCCACCTTGGCAGTCATAAGCAACAAAGTATTAAAATTCTACACGACTTGTCATATTCCAGTGTTTGGCTGAAGGGAAGAAGGAGCATGATTCTTGGCTGGTTCTTTCTTGCGAAAAATTCCAAGTTAATAAAACTTGGGAAGGGGTCTTCTGTGAGTCATCCTGGACTAGGATGTTTCAGACACTTGTGGCATCATTTCATCCATTACATGGATGGCTGTAACATATCTCTAACTCTTTTCCTTGTATTTCAATTTTGTATTGTTTCATTCATTATGTTGATATGTACTTTGAATTATTTTATATCATAGATTCATGTTGTAGTTATGATGTTGTACTTTGGTTATTTAATTATGTAGATGTTGTTTATAGCATTTATTTCATTGTATATATGTGTATGCTTATGTTGGATATTGGTGAGCACCTTTTTTTAGATGCTGGATTCTCGTATGCTCTTCGTCCCATGTGAGAAGATCGAACACACGTCCCCATGTGGAGCTAGATGTTGACCGCCTATTCAACTAGGGGGTCAACTCCATGTGCCATGAAGATATGCATCATCAGATGCTAATATGTCGAAGACAGTTTGGTTCTACTAGGCAATTTTTGCCTCCAGCACACTTTTTTGTAAACGGAATTTCCGCACCTCTGCGTGGGTTAATAATGTAATAGGTCTGCATGGGTCTTAGTTAGGTCAGTTAAGGCATGCAAGTTTTCCACACTTTCCAGCTTGTCAACAAGCTTAGTGCTAGCAGACATCTTTTACCTGGAGCTAGGAAAATGATCGAAAAATGAAAGTGCTCAAAATCAATTTTTGAACTTACCAGGAGGTGCGCTTGGCTGAGGTGAGTAGCCTGGTGTGTTTGGATCTGAGAAAATCCAACTTTTGCTCTTCCAAACTTGATCTGCGGATTTTTGGACTGGTGCTTCTGGTTTTTTGGTGCCTCTTGTACTCTGGTACTTCTGGTACACTGGTTTTCTGGTACTTTTGGTACTTTGTGAAACTAGGGTTTCACTTTCTGGGAGATCTAGCCACTGAAAAGGTGCGCTGAGAGTGCCAAAGTAATCCTTGGGGGAGGGTGCACTTTTCTAGATGGTTTTAGGGCTGAAAAGCTTCACCATAAAAAAACCCTAATTTGAATGTACGTCAACAGTGACGTTTTTCACTCTTGTGAAAGATGCTTCCTTTAGCTTGGCTCTGATACCATGTTAATGTTTAAGCCATTATTATAGTTCTTTGCATTTCAATAGATAACAATAGCATAACACAAGATCACTGAGAAATACACATTCACAAGAGACATAACATTTATCCTGGGAAACCCTCTAGGGGAAGAAAACCCAGCAAAACTTCCTTATTATAGATAGCCAATACAATGCCAAGAGATAAATTAAACTAATGCAGAAGATCCTCTCCCAAAAGATGCGCCATTCTCTCTCCTTCTTCTCCAACTGTAATTCCGAAACTTGTCTCTCAATGAGCAAGTGAGGTGTGTGTCTAAGTGAGGTGCTAGCCTCCTTATTTTTACAAATCTGGCACGTGTGAAGTGTCTCTTCATTGGCAGGGCCGACTTCTCAAATTGGGTGGTTATAACCACCTTTATTATATTTCGGGGCCTCTTGATATATTCTGGGGCCGACTTCTTTTGCCTTTTACAATTACATTATGACCAATCCAGAAAAGGGGATTTGGTCCTTAAACAATAGCCAACATGATCAATCCACAATGGGGATTGATCCAATCTTAGGCTTTTATTGTCAGCTGCTTTTATCCCCCAGGCCTTTAGCCCATTCTTCCCACAAGGCAAGGCATAACCCCTAAATGATTGGCCAACCCTATGCCCAGACCAGTGTAATGGGATGGGTGAGAGGGAAATAAGATGGAAAGTGGTATGTATGACGAGAATGGACAATGGATTTTCAGAAATCCCCCCAGTGGCAACTCAAAACCTATGGACATAAACTTGCTAGGGCATCCTGTCATTCCCCCCAGACATGGTCAAGTGGACAAGCATAAGATCTATGCACCCGTTAGAAACAAAGGAATCAAATGCACATACTCAAAGGTTTTGAGGATCAAAATGACACATACCATGATACCCGGACTCATTACCTCATGGAGCAAGAACCATCTCTGATACAGGACCAAGCCGAAGGTGATGGATGTTGCTGCTGCTGACAAAGTGGAGGCGTTGAAAGGGAGAAAAGATGGGCCCTCCAGGTCCATGCTCAAGTCAATCTAGCTCTCGGTACTCCATGTCTAGGACCCGTGGGCCTCGAGACATAATCTCCTCGTTATCCCTAAAAGTGGGGGATAATAGAGCCCATCTCTAAGCTCCAAGAAGTGCTCAACGTAGAAGACCATCTTTGGGTGTAACCCACTTTGAGGGTTAACCCAAGTGATTTGGATAAATTGCTTGTAAATGTCATCCTTGAAGATCCTGTTCAACTCCCATCTGGTAGGTAGGAGGTGTCTAGGTGTGTGTAAGTGGAGGGAGACGATCCATCTGAATGCCCACAAACCCTCATTCATAGACCCTGAAAGATTTGAAACCCTCGTGACCCAACCTCGAGCCTGACCCGAATGGCTAGAGAGGGAAATGGTCTTTGAAGAACAATAGGCCAAGTATGGGTACCTGTCTCGTCCCTTCAGTGAGTTAGGGAAGCTCCGGATGCGATGCAGAAAAGAGACTAGTCCGAACACTATCTCAAGTCGGAAAGGCCATGTCCCAAAATGGGCTAGGATGATGTGCTGAGGGACTATTTGCTTTCATCTAATGATGTGTCGGAGGAGAAGGGCTTGGATTCTCTTATTTGAGGCCCAATTATAATCAAGTAAAGAAGGCCTCCAAATTTCTGAGCCATACAGAACAGTGGGTCGGATAAGGGAGTCTATGAGGGACATTTTGGATGAGATGAGTTGAAAATGGGGACGGAAGATCCGTAGCTATTGTTGATCCGAGGCTGGAGGGTCGTTCGCAAACTCAAGCGAGGTCCTCAAAATTTCACACCCATTTATTTGTAGGTGCTGGTGATCTCAATCTCCTCTCCTTTGAAGAAGAAATGAAGGTATGTCTTGTTTAACCTTTTGCAGATCATAACCTTGGTTTTACCCAAGTTGATCGTTAACTGTTGAAGGTCGCAAAAGAGAGCTAAGGCGTCCAACTGTCTGTGCAACCCCTCTTGAGATGAGGCTAGGAGGACCATGTCATCAGCTAAGAGCAAGATGGATATCAAAACTTGGTGGAGGAGGCACCCATCATTGTCTTTGATATGCTCATGAAGAAAGGCCTCCAGCTCATCAATATAAATCCTAAACGATGTGGGGGATAGTTGGGCGACCCTATTTAACCACAAAGGCACTCCTGATGAAATCGAACATCTAGTGAACTGTGCGAAGACGACCAAGGACCAACTCATATAGGTGCATGATGGTAATCGATAGGGTCTTGGAGACGCTAATGTCTTCGAGCCTCAGGAGCAAGGCTTCTTGCGGGACAGAGTCAAAAGCTTTCTGAAAATCTACAAAACAACAATAGACTTTCGAAGAATGATGCCATGCCTCCTTAATGATGGCCCCGAGGGTGAATATGTGATCAATGGTCTGATGAGCAGGTCAGAATCCTACTTGCCCCCTAGCTTTGAGGTACCTCTGCTCAAGCTCACTAGAGAGCTTCATATGGGGAATCGTAGCATAGAGCTTCGAAAATGTGTGGCCCACCACGATTGTCTTGTAGTTGTTGGGATCTGAGCTAGGGCTCGATTTGTGAATCGGGTGGATAATGTGATGTGGCCATGCCGATGGAAAAACTCTATGGACCACATGGTTGAAGAGATCAACCAAGTGAGAAACTAAAGCACGAAGATCGTGCTTAATAAACACTGCTTGTAATCGTTCCTTGTTTGCTGGTTTGTTGTTGTCCATCACGCGAACGGCCTCTCTGATGTTACTATTTGATAATAAGAAGCATGAAGAGGGAGGAGAGGTAACTTGAATCTGGGGCTTGCCCAGGAATATCATATAGTGGATACGTGAGAGAACATGGATCTGAGGTTAAGGTTGGATGGGAGGGGAGAGTGGCGGGGGAGGATGGTGCGCCATAAGTGTTTAGGGGAGTGAGTAACGGAAATACATAAGTCCCATCTCCTCTGAGAAACAAAAAGACATTTCTTACAGTGGAGGAGACTATGATAGGAAGCTTTGAGGTTGGGGTAGGAGAGGCGAGCATGGGTGAAAGCGTGTCAAAGCTGGTGGTGGAGAGACTTGCATTTTTCGTCATACCATTTATGGGGCGGGAGTTAGGTTTTTGGGAGGTGGAAGTGGGTCGGGTGGAGTGATGTTAGGACTTGAGGGCTACATCCCAAATGATGGATGAGAGGTAGTTGTACTTGGTAGATGAAGAATCAAGTAAGGAGAACTGGGTCTTGAAGGGGAGCATTTGGCAGAGGTGGGTAGAAAAGGTGTCTGTGTTCCTTCGGGGGGG
>ML806395.1:343989-359064 GCA_009831015.1 Picea engelmannii | reverse complement strand
TAAAAGTTTGGGCCCCATTCTTGCCACTGCTTTACTCAAATTCAGTTTTGTTAATTCCTTTGACATCTGTGTTATATAGAATTTCAATATGTCCATTGAACCTGGGGGTTATCCATTAGTAGCTAAGAGATCTTATCCTGTGAAAACAACCAATAGATGTTTGGAGCACTTGGCACAGAGTATTTGGTAGGAGTACCAATTATTTTCTGAGAAGTAATTCAGAGCCAACCCATGTCTTATGGACGCTGCAATCAACCTAGGTAATGATATATGGCACTTTCATGGTTAGTGTTAGGCAATGAACCAAGAGGTGCAAAATGCATGCGAATATGACACGCGCAATAAAGACCGCTTGCAACACAAACAAAGTCGACAAGACTATTGCCACACTCAATCATGATAGCAGCATGAAGTGAATCAAAACGATAGGCAGTTGGACAAAAGTCACCCATTCAACTAGCAAATGCTCAACAATTAAAAATCAAGAGAACATGGCTAATGGGCGAAGTGGTCAAAAGATCCGAGTTGAAAAAACTTAGGAGGGGATCCAAGCCAGTGGACTTGGGGGGTTGTTGAGGCCTCAACAGGGCGCAACACCATAGTCCATAGGTAGAAGTGCCTTGGAAGTTGGGCACGTATTACAAGTTGGATGGATGCCCGACATGACGGGCAACACAAGGAAAGGCAAGGATTACCTTGGATCGTTCAAGAAAGGCAATTAGACCATCAAACATGTGAGATATTTGGGATGCCTTGGACACATGAGCTGGATGTGTGGACCCAAGGGTTGCAAGAATTGGTGGATGGATGGGTGGATTGCATGTTGGGTCCACTTTGGATGTGGAGTGCATTGAAAGGCACCTTAGAAGGTGGAAACAGCTAAGGCATGACTCATATACAAAGTGGATGCCTCCGAGTGCATAGCATACATTGAAGCTTGGTCATTCACACAAGGGTGGACAAGGAGCCTTGCGTTTGTGCTAAATCCAGGGTTGGCACAGTGGACTACTTCGATGCTAGTGGAGTGAACTGAGAAAGAATCAGGACGTGCAGAAGGTAGGCTTGTGGTTGCTTCAGGAGTTAGATTGTGCGAGTCTGATAGGAAGTAGGCAATATCGCCTTAGATTTATTGTACATCTATAATAGAGTTACAAGCAAGGGGTTGCACTCCCTTGTTTTATATCTACAACATTCTTTGTACAAATAAAGTTAAGGCACCTGCCTTGGGTATCGCCCATACATATGTGTTGTGGTCTCTTTGTCATTGTTGGATGTTATTATTCATTGCACTATATGGTATGGTTAAGTGTTATTGAATATTGTCTAAGTGTAATAGATCTAGTGGGATGCTTTAAGGCCACGGTTGGATGTGTGCCTATTATGAACTTTGTTGTATTGAACCTAGTTGCATATCTAGCCAACTATAGCTTAAGGTGTAGTTATGTGCAGACCTTAAGTGAAGAGGTGTAATCTAGTTGTAGTAAGCAGAGGCCGACTAAGCCCCTGTGGTTGAGGCAAGGCAATGCCGCATGACCTTAGGTGTTAAAAGTGAAGAAAAATTTAGGCAGGACTGTTGGTCCATGACAACTTGGGTCTTTGATCCTAGAGGGATCAAAAGAACAAGGTAGAACAACTCTCTTAACATCCAAGGCCGAGGGAAAGACACTCTTGATAGAAGATTGGTTGCTTGTGCAAACTTCAGGGGTGTTGCATTGGGTTGGGGTGGGGAGGGAACTTGACTTTGGATCCACCTAGAGTTGGTCTGTTTATAGAGTTGGTGATGTGTGCCCCTTATCGTGGAGCGACAACTCCTAATGGGTGTAAAGGAGGTCGATGGATCTCTTGGGGTGTGGGGGAAGGGGAGATCAAGAGGTAACGTGAAGTTTCATCGATTTGGAATTTGAGGTCTCTTGAATCTCTACCTACTAGTTGTTTCCCTGATCAGACAAGACAACTAAGAAATATGGAATGATCCTCTTAAAGGCCTTTGGTTGGGACGAGACATGTAAATACCGAGATATGAGTCCAAATGCTTATTTCATGGAGAGGGTAAGATATCTTTGGTCAAGGTAGTGAAAGAAGATGGAAATGGAGCTCCTTGAGTCCTCAAATAGGCAACAATAGTATCTCCCTTTGATCTAATAGTAGATGGGGTACATGGAATTGAAATGCTCCTCCATCTCTAGCTCCTATAAGTGGAATCATTGGCAAACCCTATTAGACTAGAGGGGCTAGTGATTTGTCTCATTCTTGAGTCTGTGGGAGCCCACATGAAATTGACCAAGGGGGATCCTTAGGGCATGCATCCTATGTGTATGTGTATACAAAGATCCAACTATAAGACATCTCATAGCTCAAAAAAATGCTCAGTATTGAAGGTCATCTTAGGGTGCACACCCCTTGGAGGCATGCAGGTGACCTAGATATATTGCCTATAGATGTCCTCTTTGATAGGTCAATTTAGATTCTACTTGGATAACAAGAGATGACTTGGCCTGTCTAGGAAGCACTTGGAAATGAAATGCTCTCCATCTCTGGCTTCTATAAGTGGCATCACTGGAAAACCCTATTAGACTAGAGGGGCTAGTAATTTGTCTCAATCTTGAATCTGTGCGAGCCCACATGAAATTGACCAAGGTGGATCCTTAGGGCCTATGCATGTACAAAGGTATGACTATAAGGCCATCTCTTAGATCAAAAAAATGCTTAGCATAGAAGGCCATCTTAGGGTGCAAACCCCTCGGGGCATGAAAGTGACCTAGATTTATTGCCTATAAATGTCATCTTTGATAGCTCAGTTTAGATCATGCTTGGATCACAAGAGTTGACTTGGTATTTTTAGGAAGCACTTGAAGGGGGAAGATGGTCTAGAGAGATGGCCATTCACTGGAGTAACTAAGAGACCTTTGAGAGCCAACATCAAGTGCACCTTGGGGGCTCAGACAAGGTAATGGCCTTTGAAGAAAAAAGTGCCAAGTAGGTATACCTGTCATGTCTAGACACTGAATCCCCAACAACTTTGACTCTCTAAAGGAACAATACTAGTCTGAGAATGGTCAGAGGTGAAAGGATAGGGCCTAAACTAGAATGGACTAGGGGATATTTTGCTTGCATTGAATGATGTGTTTGAACAAGAGGGTTTGGATTCTCTCTAACTTAGCCCAATCAACCTGAATCAAGCTTGGTCCCTAGATCCCAAAACCATATAGGAAGGTGGGTTTGATGATCGGGTCCAAGAAGTGCATCTTGGATGAATATCTTGGAAGTGGTTATGGAAAGATTGTCTCTCAAGAAAGGCAAGGGAGCCATATTTCTTGTTGAATCAAGGTCGAAGGGCATGTCGCTTGCTGAAACGAGGTCTCATGAACTGAACCCCTAGTTATGTGTAAATTGTAGTGATCTCGATCTCTCCCCCTGGAAGTAGAAGTGGTAGTTTGATAGAGCATGCTTCAATTCCTTGGAGATCATAATCTCGGGTTTTACCTAGGTTAAGCATCAATTGTTGAAGGTCACAAAAACTAGACAAAGGATTGATTTGTCTTTGTAGGCCCCGAGGTGAATATGCTAGAAGGATAAAATTATTAACAAAAAGAAGCAAATATATCAACTCATAGTGTAGAAGACAACCATCCTAATCTTGAATATGCTCTTAGAGAAAAGACTTTGGGTCATTGATGTAGATCCCAAAAGGAGTTGGCGAGAGAGGGTATCCTTGATTAATCTTGATGGTGCTGGGAATGAAGTCCAAGAGGTTGTGGGTTGTGTAGAGGTGATCAAGAACCGGTTCGTAGATTCTCATGATGGCCACCAAGTAGATTTCTCAAATTTCAATATTTTGAAGCCTTTGAAACAAAGCCTTTCGCAGAACTATGTCAAATGCTTTCCAAAATTCCACAAAGTAGCAAAGACTTTCAACAAGCAATAACAAACCTCCTCAATAATGGCCTTGAGTGTGAAAATATGGTTAGTAGTCTGTTACCTATGGTGGAACCCTAAACTTCCTTGGGCATTGATATGTCACCTCTCAGGCTTGTCTGAAAGCCAAAGGTGAAGAACTGTAGTTGTCTTGATTTGAGTCGACCCTCAAATAGAGAATCAAGTGAATGATACACTAGGTGCTTGAGGGAAGCTAAAACAAACTACATCAGAGTCAAGAGAGTGTATTCCATGTTTGTGGAATTCAGCTTGAAAGTCTTCCTAATTAGCCGCCTAGCTAGTACTCATAACCCTAACTTCTCTGTTGATGTTGCCAAAAGAAAAGAGATGACGGGACGGGGGGGGGAGGTAGGTAGGTGATATGGATAGGTACTTGTCCAGGGAACATCATATAGGGAGTGGTAAACTTTGAAAACCCAAAAATAGATTTAATGTGCCAATAATTTTACTACCCATAATTATTTCAGCTCTAGCTTTTAATTCAGAAAATTATGCACAGAAAATACAACTGAGTTCTAACACATTTGCACAGTAGAAAATGAAACCAAGCACATAAACATTTAACACAGTTTTTACCCTGGAAACCCCAGTGTGGGGAAAACCAGCAAAGAGGGGATTTTTATTGGCTTCAGGGGGAATATTTACAGCAACAAATAATAAAGAAATCTTACAACCCAAAAATATGCTCTTTTTCCTCACTATGGCCCAACCAAAACAGTGTTGTACGGCCCAGAAAAAGTCGGCCAAGCTAACTCGACCTCTTTCTGCTACCATACGACCCAACAAACTCGACCTCCTTCTGCTGTTGTACGACCTGGAAAACTCGACCTCCTTCTGCTGCTGCTGTACAACTGGTACGACCTCTCTCTTAGCTGTTGTATGGCCTACAGCTGGGCCCTCTCTTGCAGCTGTGTACGACCTGCAACTCGGCCTCACTTCTAGCTGCCTAGCCCGCCCCCTTCCTTAGCCAAATCACCCTTTTTCTCTTTTTTCTCAAGTGTGTCCTCTTCACCGCTCACTCCATCCCTTTATATTTTCATCTTCACTCTATTTCCCCTTTGAGAACTTTCTAGAAGACTCAAGAAAGATCTTTAAAATAAATATTAATTTCCTAAGTTAGAAACTTAGGAAATCTGAGTTATAAAGCCAATAATAATTAAATGAATAATTATTATGCTTTTCCTAAGTTAGACTTGGGATAAAATAAAAATGCTGATATGGGTAATAATTAAATGTCTTTTGCATGCCTAGACACAAGGCCTATGTAGAGACACCTTTCAAAGCTACAAATTTAAACAAGGAGATTGTATTAGAGAACATGGCCTAGGTGTTTAGGTCTAGAGGGAGAGTGGTATGATTGAAGAAAACTTAGAAGGGCATGCTAGAAGGTTTTTGGGGAATAGCGAAGGGCCTGGCAAAGCTCGCTTCTCTGCAAAGAAAGGAAAGCTTGCTTTTATGACAGAGGAGGCATCGGTAGGATTGATGGATATGTGGAAAAGATGAGAGGTCATGTGTAAAAGAGAAACAAAAGTGCTTATGGTGTAGCTTGCACTCTTCATTGAACCAGTTGTTCATGGGATAAAAGCCAGGCATTGGGGTACAAGGGGTTGTTGGGTGTGGTACTGCTCAAACTAGCATCCTTTGTGAGGGTGCTATTGGGGATAAGCACAACACAAGCAGTGAACCATTGTCACCTAAGCACAGTCTCCCCTTCTCTTTAGGCCAGATCCTTGAAGCCACAAGGGGTATCCCAATCCTTGAAAAAAACTTGTATGGTTCACTTCCATCTATACACTTCAATATACATTAGATAGACCAGTGCCAAAGTAGCTAAATGCCTTAAGAATATTCAACAAAGAGTTAGGGAAATAACAACTAGAAAATAAAGAGGGTTAGGAGCAAATTGTACGAGTGCTGAAATCTGAAATAATTATACTACAGAAGAAATATAAATCAACACTAAGAAATCACTCTCTAGATGAAGAGAAAATGTCCCTTTAACCGCTCACGAGTGAATGATATACCTGGGTTACACCTTTATTGTATGCTGTAAAATGGACTGGCTCGTTGTTGCCCAACAATTCCAGAATCTGATATATGATAAAAAACACAGAAAATGCAGATTTTGGGTGAGGAAAAGCACCCCACGAGTGCCTAAAAGCACTTAAAGTGATGAACATTGGCTACTTGAGCTACGGAAATGAATAAACTATACAAAAACAGCCCAACAATGATTAAATGCAAGTATAAATGAATAACAATAATGGAATTATCTCAAACTTGCAAAAATAGATGGTGAATCCTGATGCAGGAGCATCGTCAGCAAGTAGACGTGACAGGACAACTCAGCGCCTGAGGACCAATTCAGAACCTCGAACGTGAGCCGGTAATGCAGATCTTTGGCAGCTGATAGAAACAGAAAAAGGAAAGATCACGCGCGTAGACAAAAATGAGCACGCGTGACTTGGAAGTTTAACCCTAGTCTCGATGTAACTGCAATTACGTAGTAGTTAGTTTGTTTCTTTTGTATAAAGAGAGGTTTTGTACGCCCTAAAGAGGGTTATGAGAATTATGAGCAAGTAGGAATTTGTGAACAGTAGTTGTTGCTCTGATTTTAGCTGTTTGATTTTGAATGAAGATAACAGAGGAAAGTTGTTCCAATGTATGGTGTGAATATTGTTTACAATTTCCTTCTTGTTGTCGTTAATCTTTTCAAGAATGAATGAATCTTGCTACGAGTGTATGTAGCTTTGAAATGCTTGCATAAAATGTAAAAATCGCGTTTCTTCGTGAGTCGGTGCAAGGTGTGCACACAGTCCGCAAGGAGTGCGTTGACAGGGTCTGTTTTGACTCGTAAAGCTCAGGAGAAATAGCGTAAGATTTCCTTTGCAAGGAGTGCAAGGTGATTGTTGCCAGTAGTGCACAGTCGTCTGCAAGAATCCATATCTTGCATAAGAATCTGCTGCAAGGAGTGCACAGATCCAGAATTCAGTCCGCAAGGAGTGCGTCGACAGACTCTGTCTCGATTCGTAAGCTCAGGAGGAACAGTGTAAGGTTTCTCTGCAGGAAGTGTAAAGCGACTGCCGCAAGGTGTGCACAGTCGTCACGAGAACTCAAATCTTAGGTAAAGATCTGTTGCAAAGAGTGCATAGGTCTGGAATTCGACGAAGAGTTGAAGCGACTCCGTAAAGAAGTCGAAGGACGAGAACATAGGAACGCTAGGAAGGCGGGAAAGAATTCTTTTCAAGAATCTTTGGACCTGAGTTTGATGAATTTCCCGGAAAAGTAAGAAGTGCTTGGGAGATCAAAATCTTTGAGGAGATCAAGCTCAGGAGGAATAACACTTTCCAAGAAGTGCGAACGAGATCTAAGAAGCGGACTCCCAGGAAGGATAAAGGTCGAAGCCTTTAAATCTTTCGAAAATCTTTTAAGTTAGAAGAAAGCGTAAGCTCAAGGAAAAGATCTGGACCGTTCGACCAACGTCCAGACAACGAGGAGTGAGCGCAAAGGAAAAGATCTTAGCCGTCCGATCTAAGCGCAAAGCAAAGATCTCACCCGTTCGATTTGAGAGCTAGAGAAAGGATCTTAGCCGTCCGATCTGCGCACAAAAAGGGTCGTAGCCGTCCGATCAAGGTAAGGTGTAGTAACGGTAAACCTTTGAAAGTGTACAGGAGAATCGGACTTACTAAACTCCGAAATCATCAGAGCCATCCGTTGTTAAGGAGGACACGTGGCGAGAAATCATCATTTCGCTGACTCGCAGAGTGGAAAGGTCAAAGGGCAGAGCTGTGAGGATTCGCGAAGTGCGAACTCGCGAAAGGATCACAGCTGTTGATCGTTCTGAAATCATCGGGATTGTCCATCGACAAGGAGGACACGTGGCGAGAGATCAACATTTCGCTGACTCGTGACTCAAAGAAGTCAAAGGCAAAGTTACAAGAACTTGCGATTTGAGCACAATCGCTGATCGAAGGAGGGAGATGAACCGTAGATCTGGTCTTGTCGGGAGTTCGTAACTCCGGAAATCAGAGGTAAGAGTTCTGGGAGCTCACGAATCGCGAAATCGCGATTTGCTTTGAGTCGTCGGATCAAGGAGAGATCTGGACCGTTGATTTGTCCAGGGAGACGATTCGCGAAGTGCGAACTCGCGAAACGCGAAATCGCGACGTGCTCGAAAGATTGGCCCACGGTCATAGTGAAGGGTCACGTTGGTGAAGGAGAATAGAGGGGCTAGCATGCGCTAGGCTCTTGTCGGGATTTCAGAAGTCGGGAGAGTCAGAGTGACTCGCGTGCAAAGGACCGATACGCGAAGTCGCGACGCGCCTTTCGATTAGGCGACTGGTCACAGCCTTAGTCACATAAAGGGAGGGGCTTAACCAGGAGAATTGGCGTCTAAATACGCTGAAGCTTAAAGGCGTTAAGGAGAAAGCCGCGAGTTCCATATAACTTACGCTTTAAGGGAAAGAGGGCCTGTTAAGTGGATTTGAGGTTCTTGAGGTCCAAAGAGTCAATCAGACTCAGTTTCTTGATCGATCCTAGATCGAGAGGTCACGTAGTCCTTAGGAGAGAAGGGGGGTCTACATCAAGTGGTATCAGAGCTCAGATTTTTAATTTCTGTAGCAGAGGGTAGATAAAGAGAATACTCTGATACCATCAAGTGGTATTAGAGCTGAAATTTTCATCTGTAGATTTCAGGGAAAAGAGAAAGAGGAAAAGAGATAATGGAGATAGTCTCATACCATCAAGAGGTATTAGAGTGGATTTCGTCTGTAGATTTCAGGCGAAGGAGATAGAAAAGACAGTCTGACTACAACGAGTAGTATCAAGAATTGGATTATGTCTGCAGATTGTAGGCAAAGGTGGAAAGGCAAATAACGATAATCTGATGACATCAAATGGTATCAGAAACTGAAGTTCACTTGTTGACAGCAGGTGAAGGAAGACGGAGTACTGATACTCTGTAAAGATGGTTGCATGGTGTGCAACAAATGGTAGATAACCAGGAGGGATGAAGACAAAAAATATGGCTACTGAAGGCCATGAGCGTGGTCAAAGAGGAGACAGCCAGAAGAAAAGTAAAGCGGAAATTGATGAGGAACTTGCTGAGATAAGAGTGAGAATGGAACATCTGACATTGAAGATACAATAGGAGACAAAGACACATTGGATGTATGAATGGCCTTTGAAGAGGAAAGCAAAATGGCCTGTTCGAAGGTTGTTGGCCAACAAACAGCAACAAGAGTTGAGGAAGTGGTTGAGGTATGCTGAAAACCCGAGTGACACAGAGGAAGAGCTGGTTTGCATCTGTGAGTCAGAAGTCGGAGAAACCCTCAGTGAAGAGGAAGGGAGATTAGTTACAGGTCTCCTAAACTGCCAAGAGGGCAGAAGTGAACTTTCAAGTTGCCAGGTGGGCAATGGAAGGAGATCAGTGGATGATCTCATAGAGACTGTCAGGAGGGTAGTGATGGAAGTTCAAGTTGCCAGGTGGGCAATGAAGGGGAATCATTGGATCTCATAGACTACTAGGTGGGCAGAGGAGGAATCCCAGAGTGCCAGGTGGGCAAGGGAAAAGAGATGAACTCAGCTGAGAGTTCATATCAGGAAGGAGTGCTGATAGATGAAGATTCATGTGGGTTTGCAAACCATGTGAATGAAGACGATGAGAAGTTAAATACTCCCATCGCAGCAGAGGAGGATCAGAAGTGTGTTCTGATCATTGGGGGAATTCAAATATTCTTGCCAAATAGTCCAGTAGAGACTAATATAAGAGTTGCACATGAGGAGGTAGTGCAACAAGAATCCGTGAAGGAGGCCATGGGGCTGAATGCTTTTAAAGCTAACTGTGTCTGTGATGCAGGTGCAACAGAAGAAAGACAGCCAGGAAGGACTGTTAAAGATGAGGAGAAGGAGCAGATACTGATGTTTGCCCCAAGAGAAAAAGAGGAGAATTCAAATGAATTGCTCACTCAATGGGAGCGGGAGCTGAAGATGCTAGGGGATTGGTTGAACGATCCAAACCCAGGGGATGGCTGCCAAGAGACAGTCATGTAGATTTCAGGAGGAGAACATCCAACAGAATTGCTCAAAATTTTCAGCTAGGAAGATGAAAGGGAGATAATTGCAACATTGGAGCCTGCAGCAGAAGAGGAGGCAAGCAACATAGATTTTGTTGAGATGTATGAGGAATTGGAATCCCTGGAGAGGAGGATAAATATGCAGAGTAGGCATATCCAACAGATCAAATTGGAAATTGGTAGAGGAGTATATGAGTCTGGGGAGAAGCTGGAAGAAGTTGGAGTTGAACCAACATAAGAGGAGATGACAGAAGCCAATCTGTCAGAGGAAGAAGCTGAGCAGGAGCTCAGTGATGAGACTCAAAACTGGAGTTTGAAGCAGGATGGCAATCTAAGGCCACAGGAGATGAAGGCATCAAGGGAGATCAGGTTGATCTAACCATTGACAAGGAAGAAGTGCAGCAGAGCAGTCTGCAAAACAAGGAGCAACTGGACAAGATGATCGAAGAAATCAGAAGTCTGATGTTGGGGTCAGCACAAGAACCTGTCAGTAGGAGGAGGCTGAACAGAGGAGGACCTGCCATAGCAACAGAGAAGAAATAACAGTAGCAGTAAAAGAAATAACAAGGAAAAGGAGCAGATGAACAACTCCAAGAGAAAGTATGGCACCCTGGAGGATCTCAACAACATAGCAGAGGGAGCCCTAAGCAAGAGCTCATGATTTTCCCAGCTATGGGGTATATGATTCAAGAGGGATTGTTGTTCAAGGGCAATCAATTGTTGAAGGGATGGATTTTGTGTTGGGACTACCAAGAACGCAAAGAGGGTGCGATCCCATATTTGTAGTGGTGGATAGATTTTCAAAAATGGCACACTTTATCTCATGCCAGAAGACCAGTGATGCAACACATGTTGCAAATCTGTTCTTTAAGGAAGTTGTGAGACTTCACGGCCTACCCAGAAGCATTGTCTCGGACAAAGACACAAAAATTATTGGTCATTTTTGGAGAACACGGTGGAAGAAGTTGGGGACAGATTTGTCCTTCAGCTCAGCTTATCACCCTCAGACAAATGCACAGATTGAGGTGGTAAACAAAAGTTTGGGAAACTTATTGAGGAAGTTTGATGCAAACGTCTATGAGATCAAGCTGCCAGATGATGTGGGCATATCGCCCATATTCAACATTTCAGACCTGTATCCTTACGGGAAGGATGACGCAGAGGGATCAACAGAGCAAGAGAAGATTCAGTGGGAGAAACAAATGCCTATAGCAAAAAAACCACAGATGAAAAAGGTCGTTGATCAGAGGATTGGTAAGAAGACCAGGAGGAAGACCTATTTTGAATATCTGGTCAAATGGAGGGGACACCCAATAGAAGATGCCAGTTGGGAGAGTGAAGCTGATATCCAGAAGCATGGAAAATCGGTGCAGGAGCTCATGAACACGAGTCCATGAAATTTTTCCCAGGGGAGTATGATGCAGGAGCATCGTTAGCAAGTACACGTGGCAGGACAACTCAATGCCCGAGGACCAATTCGGAACCTTGAACGCGAGCCGATACTGCAGATCTTTGGCAGCTGATAGAAACAGAAAAAGGAAAGATCACGTGCGTAGACAAAAATGAGCACACGACTTGGGAGTTTAACCCTAGTCTCGATGTAACCGCAATTAGGTAGCAATTAGTTTGTTTCTTTTGTATAAAGAGAGGTTTTGTACACCCTAAAGAGGGTTATGAGAATTATGAGCAAGTAGGAATTTGTGAATAGTAGTTGTTGCTTTGATTTTAGCTGTAACCATTTTCTTGATTTTTAATGAAGATAACAGAGGAAAATTGATCCAATGTATGGTGTGAATATTGTTTACAATTTCCCTGTTGTTGTCGTTAATCTTTTCAAGAATGACTGAATCTTGCTACGAGTGTATGTAGCTTTGAAATGCTTGCATAAAATTTAAAAATCGCTTTTCTTCGTGAGCCGGTGCAAGGTGTGCACATAGTCTGCAAGGAGTGCGTTGACAGGGTCTGTTTCGACTCGTAAAGCTCAAGAGAAATAGCGTAAGATTTCCTTTGCAAGGAGTGCAAGGTGACTGCTGCAAGTAGTGCACAATCATCCGCAAGAATCCAGATCTTGCGTAAGAATCTGCTGCAAGGAGTGCACAGATCCAGAATTCAGTACGCAAGGAGTGCGTCGACAGAGTCTGTCTCGATTCGTAAGCTCAAGAGGAACAGTGTAAGGTTTCTCTGCAGGAAGTGTAAAGCGACTGCTGCAAGGTGTTCATAGTCGTTGCAAGAACTCAAATCCTGGGTAAAGATCTGTTGCAAAGAGTGCACAGTCGTCGCAAGAACTCAAATCTTGGGTAAAGATCTATTGCAAAGAGTGCACAGGTCTGGAATTCGACGAAGAGTCGAAGCGACTCAGTAAAGAAGTCGAAGGACGAGAACAAAGGAACGCTAGGAAGGCGGGAAAAAATTCTTTTCAAGAATCTTTGGATCTGAGTTTGACGAATTTCCCGGAAAAGCAGAAAGTACTTGGGAGATCAAAATCTTTGAGGAGATCAAGCTTAGGAGGGGTAGCACTTTCCAAGAAGTGCGAACGAGATCCAAGAAGCGGATTCACAGGAAGGATAAAGGTCGAAGCCTTTAAATCTTTCGAAAATCTTCTAAGTTAGAAGAAAGCGTAAGCTCAAGGGAAAAGATCTGGATCGTTTGACGAACGTCCAGACAACGAGGAGTAAGCGCAAAGGAAAAGATCTCAGGCGTTCGTTCTAAGCGCAAAGCAAAGATCTCAACCGTTCGATTTGAGAACCAGAGAAAGGATCTTAGCTTTCCGATCTACTCACAAAAAGGGTCGTAGCCGTCCGATCAAGGTAAGGTGCACTAACGATAAACCTTTGAAAGTGTACAGGAGAATCGGATTTACGAAACTCTGAAATCATCGGAGTCGTCCGTTGTCAAGGAGGACACGTGGTGAGAGATCAACATTTTGTTGACTTGCAGAGTGGAAAGGTCAAAGGGCAGAGCCATGAGGATTCGCGAAGAGCAAACTCGTGAAAGGATCACAGCCGTTGATCATTCTGAAATCATCGGGGCCGTCCATTGTCAAGGAGGACACGTGGCGAGAGATCAACATTTCGCTGACTCGTGACTCAAAGAAGTCAAAAGCAGATTACAAGAACTCGCGAATCACGAAATCACGATTTGATCACAACTACTGATCGAAGGAGGGAGACGAACCGTAGATCTGGTCTTGTCGGGAGTTCGTAACTCTAGAAATCAGAGGTAAGAGTTCTGGGAGCTCGTGAATCGCGAAATCACGATTTGATATGAGCCGTCGAATTTTGGAGAGATCTGGACTGTTGATTTGTCCAAGGAAACGATTCGCGAAGTGCAAACTCGCGATGTGCTCGAAAGATTGGCCCACGGTCATAGTGAAGGGTCATGTTGGTGAAGGAGAATAGAGGGGCTAGCATGCGCTAGGCTCCTGTCGGGATTTCGGAAGTCGAGAGAGTCGGAGTGACTCGCATACAAAGGCCCGATATGCGAAGTCGCGACGCGCCTTTCGATTAGGCGACTGGTCACAACCTTAGTCACATAAAGGGAGGGGCTTAACCAGGAGAGCTAGCATCCAAATACGCTGAAGCTTAAAGGCGTTAAGGAGAAAGCCGCAAGTTCCATATAACCTGCGCTTTAAGGGAAAGAGGGCTTGTTAAGTGGATTTGAGGTTCTTGAGGGCCAAAGAGTCAATCAGACTCAGTTTCTTGATTGATCCTAGACCGGGAGGTCGCGCAGTCCTTAGGAGAGAAGGGGGGCCTGCATCAAATCCCCCTAGGGTTTCACCAGAAATCTCCAAAATGAAATATAACATAAATGAACCGCTTGGGAGATGAATCCATTAGAATGTGTTAGATAAACTTTATAAACAATCCACAAGTTAAAAAAAAGCTAGGGTAGGGCTAAATTTGACCTTTTAGGGTTAAACCCTAACTTTAAGGTTTCACAAATTCCGATTTCTTTTGCTGTAATTTAATTCTTAGAATTAATAAACACCTTAAATCAGCTACAAAACGTTAGTTATACCCTTGAAACACAATGCCAATAGGGCTGATTTTCCTTCTTAGAGTTAGAAAGTAACAATGAAACCCACAGATGAAAATGTCTAGAAAATGGAAGTAAACCGTTAGCTTTGTGCTAGACAATGAAATAAATATTTTTGTCTTTTACATTTTTGTTTGTATTTTTGTATTTTATATGACATAAAAGAAAAGAGTTGAATTTTTAGGGGTTTTGTGGTTGTTTGTTGGAGTTAAGCTCAATGTCTTGTCTCCACTTAGGGTTTATGGGGTCAAGAAGTATGCCCCTCTAATAATTAGTTATCAACATTTATGGATTAGAATGAGACTAGGGCCACAAGGCAAGTAGTCTTTTATCTAATCAAGACGAACCATGAAAGCCAAGGCCCTACAAGAAGGGTTTCCCCATGGGAATAGCCTTCACCAACAAGATCAACAAAAGACTTGAAAATAATACTTAAAACCCTTACCAAGGAGTATAGAACTAATCGAGTCAAGAGATAAGCACTTACCAAATCGTTTTAGGGAAGAAGGAAGAGATACAAACGCTCAGACGTCCTCCCTCCAAGAAGTTGATAGCTCCTCAATGGATCAATCTTGCTAGTTTATGTAGAATCTTGAATCTGTTCACAATAGCCTTCAAAAATACGAAGAAGAATAACCAAGAAAGATTGAGCTCCAAGAATTGACACCAAGAAAACACCAAGTAAAGATCTTCCATTAAATGGCTCCAATAATGATCTCCAACAATTTGGAATGAGAGGAGTGCCTATATTTATAGATGAGGCTCTCAACTCCTTGTTTTTCATTCCTTAAAATTAGCCTAAGGAATGTAAAAAAACATGACTTGTCATCCACAATGCACACAACTTGGAGACTAAGTCAAAAACATAATTAAATGATTTTTTACATGCTTGAAACCCTCACAAAGGAGTGACGTCAAACTTAGAAATTTGGCTCGAAGGTACAACATTCCATCAAAAGAGACTTTGGGAGGCCTCAAAAGCAAGGAAGGATCCTTGGCCAACCTAGCTCCTGTTAAATTTGGCAGCATC
>ML806395.1:323186-341449 GCA_009831015.1 Picea engelmannii | reverse complement strand
GTATTATGTCATTTTTATTGATGATTACTCAAGAAAATGTTGGATATATTTTCTTAAAGCTAAAAGTGACACATTTGATAAATTCAAAGAATATAAAGCCTTTATTGAAAAGCAGACAGGGAAACCCATCAGAATCCTTAGAACAGACAATGGAGGAGAGTTTGAATCTCTTCAGTTTGAGGATTTCTGCAAGTCAGTAGGAATCAAGAGATAGCTGACCGTGCCATATAACCCTCAACAAAATGGTGTTGCTGAGAGGAAAAACATGACTATTTGTGAGGCAGCGAAAGCAATGATGTTTGACCAGGATCTGCCAAATTCTTTATGGGCAAAAGTTACCTCCACTGCCATGTATATTCAGAACAAGTGTCCACATGCTATTTTGAAGGACACGACTCTTGAAGAAGTCTTCTCAGGGATCAAACCTGAAGTAGAGCATTTAAGGATATTTGGATGTCCTGTGTAAATTCATGTCCCTAAGGAAAAGAGGACAAAGATGGAACCCTCAGGTAAGAGAGGGGTTTTTGTGGGGTACAGTGAGAACTCCAAGGCTTACAGGATTTATGTACCAGGTCGAAGGCAAATAGAAGTAAACAGAGATGTGACTTTCCATGAGGAAGCTGCATTTAAGAAATCCAAAGAGCTTCAGTAGGATTCAGAAGCAGTTCAACCAGCTTCACCCTCTTTTGAAAATGAAGAGTCATGTGATCAAAGGGAGGAACCTCGTGAATGGCCAAGTAATGAGCCCCTAGAACCCGGTGAAGTGTTAGAAAGAACTCTTGAAGAACCTCCAGCCAAAAGGAAGCCAGGGTGGATTAAAGAAATAGTGCAGGAAGCAGAAAGGATAATTGCTCCCAAAGGAAGTTTCAGGGAAAGGAAGAGGCCTCATAGGTTTGGAGGCTATGTTGCACTGATGAGCAACATTAGTGATGCCGAACCTTCTTCATTTGAAGAAGTAGATAAATTACAAGTATGGAAGGATGCCATGCTTGAGGAATATAGATCTATTATAAAGAACAATGTTTGGGACATTGTGCCAAGGCCAAAAGACAAATCAGTGGTTTCTTCCAAATGGATCTATAAGATCAAACATGCAGCTGATGGAAGTGTGGAAAAGTTCAAAGCAAGATTTGTAGCCAAAGGCTTCACTCAAAAAGAAGGAATTGACTACGAAGAGACTTTTTCTCCTGTAGCCAGGTATACCTCCATTCGAGCTATTATTTCTTTAGCTTCCATACTTGGTTGGAAACTATATCAGATGGATGTAAAAACAACATTCTTGAATGGAAAGATTGAACATGAGGTCTTTGTGGAACAACCAGATGGTTTTATACTGTATAACAAAGGCACTCATGTATGCAAGCTAAGGAAGGCCTTGTATGGTCTTAAGCAGGCTCCCAGAGTTTGGTATGACAGGATTGATGGCTTTCTTAAAAGCCCGGGCTTTCAAAAAAGTGATGTTGATGCAAATCTATACTTCAAGGTAAGAGGTAACCAACCTGTTATATTAATCCTGTATGTTGATGATCTCTTTCTAACAGGAAATGAAGGGCTAATAGCCTGGTGTAAGAGGGAGCTAACCTCAGAATTCGAGATGAAAGACTTAGGCTTGATGCATTACTTCCTAGGATTGGAAGTGTGGCAAAGAGAGGGCGAGATATTTCTGGCACGAGGAAAATACACAGTGGATGTACTAAAGAGGTTTGGTAGGACGGATTGCAAATCCATGTCTACTCCGATGGTTACCAACTTGAAGAAGCTGCATGATTTTGATACAAGTTCAGATTTAGTGGATCCCACCATGTATAGGCAGCTGATTGGATCATTGATGTACATGATCCACACTAGGCCAGATATATGCTATGCAGTGATTGCAATGAGTCAGTTCATGACTGAACCGAGACAAAGACACTGGATGGCAGCAAAGCACATCTTGAGATATCTCAGAGGGACCATTACTTATGGTTTGAGATATACATCCAATGGTGGTTTATTTTTGCATGGGTATGCAGATGCTGACTGGGCAGGAAGCCCAGTGGATCGGAAGCGTACTTTCGGATACTGCTTCAGTTTAGGATCCACTATGATCTCTTGGTCAAGCCGAAAGCAGGGATCCATTGCACAGAGTACAACAGATTGAGTACATTGCAGCAAGTGATGCTAGCAAGGAAGCAATATGGCTTAGAAAATTGGCTTCTGGGTTGTTTGGTGACAAGCTCAAGATGACGGTGGTTCACTGTGATAATCAAAGTTGCTTAAAATTGACAGAGAACCCAGTATTTCACGACAGGTCAAAACATATTGACATGAGGTACCACTACATCCGAGACTTGGTCCAGAGAAAAACTGTAAAGTTACAGTACATAGCCACGAGCGAGCAGGTAGCTGATATCCTGACCAAACCTCTGACCTTGAGACAGTTTGTGCAGCTGAGAGGCAAGCTTGGTGTGGTTGAGAATGACTCCCTCGTTGAGAGGAAGTGTTAAATTTGGCAGCATCATTCTCCAATGAGAGGCCATATGGGCCACCCTGAGGCTAGCTAGGGAGATTTGGAGAATCAGCCAGTCTTGTGAGGTATTGACAAAAGCCAGGGGGAACGGACAACCTCTGTGAGTCAAACCAAAAGTCAGGATGAACGAGATTCTATGTGAGTCTAATGCAAAAGTCAGGGGGAATGTACAACCTCTGTGAGCATAGATAGTCTAGTGCAAAAGTCAGGGGGAACGTACAACCTCTGTGAGCATAGACAGACTAGTGCAAAAGTCAGGGGGAACATACAACCTTTGTGAGCCTAGTCAAACCTTGTGAGCCATGAGCAAAAGTCAAGGTATCTAGCAAAAGTTAAGTTGAATGTAAAATTCCTATGAGCTAGAAACAAACGATATTCCTAATATTGCAAATGATGTAATTGGATTGATCTAGTGCGTTGGCACGTGTAAACATTATCCACCATGAAGAGAATTTCGAATTGCCTTGTCAAGAGTTGTAACTAAAGTCTTGAGTCTAGTTCTATGTTAGAACTAAAGTGTAATGTTGAGTTGCAACTAAAGCAGGCCAGTCTCAAGTCTAGTTCTAAGTTCTAACTAAAGTGTAATGCTGAGTTGTAATCAATCTCAAGTCTAGTTCTAAAGTTCGAACTAAAGTGTAATGCTGAGTTGTAACCAATCTCAAGTCTAGTTCTAAGTTCGAAGTAAAGTATGAAGCTGAGTTATGACTAATGCATGCAATCAGGTTACTATTTGGAGCCTCTCCTCTACCCCTCTTCAGCCTATATAAGAAGAGGTCGAATCCTCTCTGCAACACAGTTTTGCAATACAGTTCTGCAACACAGTTTTGAAACATAGTTTTCATATGCAGGTTGAGGGTGAAGTAATAGAGGAGCACATCAGTGATAAAGAGGCAGCATATCAGAGGTGTATTTCAGCAAGGTCTTGTAAGTCTTTGTCAGGTCAGAGTCATCTTGGCAAGCTCTTTGAGGGAAGAACATTCATGGTGGATATTTGTAAGAGATCTTACATTATTAATGCAATAAAGGAATATTGTTTGCTGGGGTTTTTCTCCCTGTACAGGGTTTCCCTAGGGTATATGTGTTGTTGATATGCATGTTTACTTATCTACATAATTGTTGCTATTCGATTATGATTTGAAATTTTTGAAGTGTATTAAGTTGGAATCAAAGTATTGAAAAAAATAAAAGAATTAATCCGCATAAGAAATCAAGCTCATAATTTAACAGCTCCAACGTCCTCTTTCAAACAAGGGGACAACCTTACCCCAAGTCAAATAAAACCCTTCTAAGTGGACAACTTCTTCCAATTGTTCAACAAGTAATCAAAAGTGTGATCAAAAGCCCCTCCACATAGCAAGGGATGAGTGCCATGTCATCATATTCAAGTGCAAAGTCACTTAAGTGACCTCCATATCATCCAAGTGGTTCAAAATAAACCCCATGGTTGTCATAAAGTGCCCCAAGAGAGGTTGACCCTCTTTTAGTGAAGAAAATTATTTAAAAACGTGCTAGAGGGGGGTGTTTTGGCATTTGACACTTGGCAAGTGTAGAGGAGGTCCATGTAGAGTAAAATAGCATGTCCGTGCCTCAGAGAGTGTGACCAATGCCTCAAAATCCGTGATATGCCTCAAAAGACGTGAAACTGCCTCAAGAAATGTGACACTGGATGATTAGGTGCATAGTCATCTCTGATGGCCAAAATGTGGTACATACATAAGAAAAAGAGGGTCCATGTGGTTAATGTGTGATAAACCATGGGTGTGTGTAATATCCCCAATAGTGCTAGACAGGGATACCATGGATTTCTAGGCCATTCAATTAATTATTTTCACAAACACTTAGCATTCATTTCACTGGAGACGTTTCGTCAAACACATTACTAGCAAAAATAGATACATATGGAACAAAAGAGAATCATGGGGTATTTTATTATGAACGAAGATCTGAATACAATAATCCAATGGTTGCTATGGCAGCTGCAATACATCAATAGAAAAACACACAAAGATAGGCCAAAACCTGGAGGATGTCACGGTCACCATATGAAAACCTTAGGAATCTGCATCTCCAGACTAATATCAAACCATAGATGAAGCACATTTGAAGATCCTGGATGGATCCTCCTTGTTTAACTAGGGTGGATGGTTTCACCACCGAAGCCAAACTCCAATGAAAGGGTTTTGCCAAAACCTTAACGGAAACCATGGCTCACCGAGCACTCCACAAGAAAATGATCCAAATCTAATCTGGCATACTCAAATGACTCTATTCTCTCCTTTTGAAGGCTCATTGGATCTTTCTAGAAAGATCTAACTTGACCTCCTCAAAGCTTCTAGAAGAACACTTTTTAATAAAGTGACTTTATAATGTTTATCTTTTATTTAAGCCACTTAAAATTAAATAATAATTAATTAAAGATTAGTTGTCAAATTAAATTTAGACAACATAACCAAATAATTAATTAAATATTTAATTTTTCTAAGTTCGCCAAAAATGGGACATTACAGTGTGACAACCCTTACAAAGTGAATCACCTTTTACATAGCAAAAGGATAAGTGAATAGTTAGGGCTTCGTAAATCATGTATCCTAGTAGATCCACCTCAGAATGCCGGCATACCTACCCAGGACATAAATACCTGACTTTAGTGGGAGTTACCACCTTCAAGGGGTAGTTAGATGGAACAATAAAACCAAGCACCCTGAGAATGGGGACTAAAAGGACATGGCATGACCGTCCACTTGAGGGGATCTGGGTAACCTCTAACCAACACTTGTACATCAAGTCATCCCATCACGGCCACATACAAAGAAATCATCACACTTGGGCCCATTGGAGTGGTCACATCTCGCGAAAAAATGTAGGGTACACTGCAGAGAATCTGGGGTGTAACAGGGTGTATTGGGGATAATAATAGAGAGCAACCTCCCAAATATCTGTGGACTACATACACTCTTGTCTGTCTAAAATATGAGAAATTGATGTGTGAATTTATCTGTGGGAAACCATCGTACTTGCTTAAGTAAATTTGCTTGAAAGTTGAAGAGAAAAGCATATGATTAAAGGTTGTCACTGTCAGTCAACTGATAAAAAGAACAAACTAGGAGGACATTAGTTGGTGAGGAAGCAGATAAACTTCCATCAGGAGTTTACTAGCTGAATCCTTGGCAGGTATAGTGGAAGTTCTAGTCTAGGTGGATGCCAGGGTCAATAGGTTGAGGGTTCACCATCATATGTCTTCTGAAATGATGCAGCATACCCAGTATTGTTTAACTTCTCATAACACCAAATAGAAAAATATAATAGATGGATAAATTGAATAAAAATAGATTTTCCAATAATTATCATTTGATTGCCAATGCTTGTGTTTAGACTCTTTAAATTTTTCGTTCGATTGGATTCAAATAAAACGGATTGCATCAAACTTGTCTAATACTGGCCTTTTATATTTCTGTTTTGGGCATCACGTTGATGATTCAGAAATCAATTTGTTTGTTATGTTTGACACTTTTGTTAAATTTGCTTCAAATGTTCAATGACTCAGCAGATGTTTACTCGGGTGTTCAGGCAATGAGCTCTGTGGAATCAGGAGTTGATGCCAAGGACATTGCCCTGTGGAAAGCACTGTGTGCTTCACGAGATATTCTTATCAATGAGATACAGAGCATTGGTAGGGGAAACAATCAGAGAATCGATGGTCTGGAAAATATAGAAAAAATAACAATAAAATCTATTGCAACAAAACTTGGTAAGAGACCTAAACCAGAAACCAATGATCTTGGGAATAATGAACTGCTTGGAAAGGAGAAGTCAGGTTCAGAAGAATCAATACACATGTCAACAGAAGGCTCAGAGGTATTGTGTGTCTAGCTTCTGATATGGGTGTTATTATATATCTTATATGGTTAATAATTGGGATTGGAGCTTATCAATGGATCGGTGATTGATATTCATTTGGTGTCATTTTAGGTCGGTTTATTTAATCATATGGCATTTTTATTCTTAGGAAATTTTCTATTTGACATTCATTTATGTCCTTGCATTCTTTTTGGGCAGCAAGATACTGGATCATTTGATGGGGATGAAGAGGGCTATTGGCAAATGTTATCTAAGGCAGATATGGCAGAAGCATTTCGATCATTGGGAAACCAACTATCATATATTTGGAGCTCATTTTTAAAATTCCATAGGTGCTGGCAAGTGAAAGCAAAGAATGTCATGAATGTTTTTGGAACATGAATTGTTCAAGAATTTCATAAGTCATTGTCTAGACTCTAGATAAAGGAATTTGTGGATTTGTTTTAACTTCAGTTTTCCAGGTTCATGTATAAAAGTTAATTAAGAGTAACATTTATGTTCTTGGGATATAAATTTTTAGTTTGAATTTTGAATGAAATACATAGATGTTTATGTGTCAGCTGATTTTCGTAAGACATTAGGACATGATCTGCTACAGAGTTGCTTTGGAAGAGATTATGTCTGACTTGCATTTTTTTAACCTGAAGGGAACATAGCATAGAAATATTCGAATATTTGCGTTGTCTGTGGGCTGAAGACCGAAGTACTGAGTGGTCAATGTGGTTAGTACACTCAATAGAGCTTCAGCACAATGAGACATCTAATGAAGATTCTGAGGGTGGTTCCCACTACATGCATTTTGCTAAGGAGTCACTTACAAGGACCTCAAATGAAGATGTAAGATTTATTATTTTAGTATGTTTTCCTTGTGATAGGTTCATACAGGCACGCCAATGATTAGATTAGTTGCATAGTTATAGATTTTAATTGTGAAAGTAACTAATATGATCAGCTTACTATCTTACACATTTCAATATAATTGGTGCATAAACATTTTTAGCCTATGAAGTCTGTCTTACGTTCTGTTTTTCTTCCCAGCCAGCATTAGCCGCAGCTTCTTGTGCTGATCTACATCGGAAGAGCATTGAACAAATGAAGGTAGATGTTTTAATTCTCATAATGTTTCTTTTTCTTTGGGCTTTCTTTTGTAATTTTTCATTTGTAAGCCTCAAAAATTTATGATTTCAAGCTTTTCATACTCATGAAGGGTTTTCTTATCTGAATAATGTTAGCTTGGTGCAGATAAATAGCCGTTCTCTTCAAGATTTGCACATATTTGGTAGTCTATCTCAGGTTCCAGTCATTTATGTTGAACGGCATATGATCCAGTGCCAGAAATCTTGTTTTGTTGAAGATGTTGCCTCTTTGAGCCTTAATGGACCCTTGGACAAAACCAAAGCTACCATTATGCCAAATGCAGCAACAAATAGTTTGCCTCCAAAGACAGCCAATCATGTTCTGGTGAGAAGAGCACTGAGGGTGGTAGTCTTTGTCCATGGATTTCAGGTTAGCTTAGCCACTTAGCCTTGAATGGAACTAATCAGATCCTTTGCAGTAGGTAAGACATGAATATGGTGATCAATCCACTGTTAGAGCTTCTTAATGGTTAAAACATTGGGGGTTTTCCCCCTTTTTGATCCTTTTATAGTGTCAATATTTTGGAAGTATGTAAAGTTTTTTGTTTGATTATTTGTAGGAACTTTGTGGATTTTAAATTTGAAAAGATTATGGTGAGGGGATTTGGGGGTGCCACAAATTGTGTGTGTGTGTGTACTACGACATTATTATCTTATATTGTATCGCACTAAGATATATTACTATTGTAACTATAAATATCTCCCCATATGTGTTATATGCAAAGTCCTGTAAATTGATGGCCTTCACGGATACAGGGTTGGTAAGACCCAATCTGTCAGATAAGTCGAAGAGAAGAAGCTGCAGTGTCAGGGACGACAGGATTATGAAAGATGTTTACTAAATACTTGAAAAAGTACTAGTTGGAGGGTAAGGAGCTTGAGAAAATGAAACCAGGTAAAGAAATTTCATATTTCTGAAGCACTGGAAGCACGCCCATATTTTTTGTCCCCTGTAGTTTTGTCACAGGGGATGCTTGGGAATGGCCCAGAGATGCCATCCATGCTGACTGGCACATGGCTGTGCCAAGGATGTCTGCAACAATAGAGATTGTAGGTTGCTATGTATGTCATGGGGACTTATCTTGATATGTTTGAATACACAAATTATGTTGTTTATTTTATAAGCTTGTATTCCTCATAATAGCTGTTAATGATTATTTAAACTTTTAAGAAAGCTCATCATTCTTTATTTTGCTATTCGTTTCTACGTTTCCTAGCTAAATTGGCATTACTATTAATAGTGCATTAATCTTGCATTTCACTTTCCCTTATATCCTCTTTTAAAATTAAATGTCATATATTACAGTTAGTTTAGGATATGGTGCTGGAAGTGTATTCTTTTCTGGCAAGTGAATGCCATTATTGAGTTTGATGTGATGGCAAGTTAATAAGGGCACATTTTACTGGCCGATAAATTAAGATAAAAGTTGATAATGAAGTCAAAGCTGAACCAATTTTGAAAAGTACCATTAGTGGGTATTTTGAGAATTTCTTCCTCACTGCCAAAGGGGAAACATTGAATTTTTCCTCACAGAATGTTTGTTCCCTTTACTATGGTCTTATTTTTGTGTAGATGCAATCTATGACGAATTTAATGTTATGAAACTCCTTGGACAGGGTCATCATCTAGATTTACGTTTAGTCCGGAACCAATGGCTCTTGATTGATCCAGGTGCAGAGTGTCTTATGTCAAGGATCAATGAAGATAAAACAACCGGTGATTTTAGAGAACTAGGGCAGAGATTGGCAGAAGAGGTTTCATCCTTTTTAAATATTAAATTCAGTTCAGCTTCAGGAAATGCTGCTTACGGTAGTTTCAGGCTTAGTTTTGTTGGGCATTCAATCGGAAACATCATTATTAGATCTGCCTTAACAGGTACGGTTTCATACATGACACAGTTTTTCTGTGTATTTTTATTTATAGTTGGGAAATGATTGGGCTCATTCAAATTAAATAGAAGTTGATTTTATGATTTATCATTTCAGATACTGCAATGAAGCCCTATCTGAAAAACCTGTACACCTTTATGTCCATTTCGGGACCTCATTTGGGATATTTGTACAGTTCAAATACTCTGTTCAGCTCTGGTTTATGGCTTTTCAAAAAACTCAAAGGATCTCTTTGTATGCACCAACTAACATTTACTGATGAGACAGATATTCAGAGTTGCTACCTTTTCAAGCTAAGCCAGGTTTCACATCACAATCCTTCTAATTTTAACTGCTTTAGACATATTTTCCATGTTTAGTCTATAAACATGGAAGCAAAATATGGTTTTTTAGATTATTCTACTGTTTGACTGTATAAAGAACCTTGCAAGTCTAATTTTGTTATGGTATCTCTGATTCAGGAGAAAACATTCGAGTATTTTCAAAATATAATTTTACTTTCCTCTCCACAGGTAGTTTATTGATTTTATCTTTCTTATGATGTTGTTTGAGTTTCTACAAACTTGATATCTCATCAAACATGAAAAGACTAATTAATCCTGGGATAATGCAATTCATGACCAAACAGGATCGCTATGTCCCTTATCATTCTGCACGAATTAAGTTATGTCATGCAGCAACACGGGACTACAAGAAAGGACCAGCTTATAGAGCCATACTGAAAAATTGCCTGAATCAGATTGTCTTGGCTGCTACAACTGATCGCCTATTTCTACGTTGTGACGTGAACTTCGATACCTCTTCTCAGGCCAGAAGCCTGAACAATTTTATTGGCAGAACTGCTCATATTGAATTTCTGGAAACCTGTACATATGCAAGATTTTTAATGTGGTCTTTTCCTAAGATCTTTTCCTGATTGAAATTGGATGGTATTGATTTTTCGAACATTGAAAGAAGAAATTTTATTAATGTCCGCAAATTACCAAATTAGGTCAATGGGACCCAAAAGTACATCGAGTGACAATGACAATTGAGAAAATTATCAGTATCTTCTTATTGGACTCGAGCAACCATCTACAAAGCTAACTGATAAAAGGTATTAGTGGTATCTTCTATGACCAAATCATTTTATTTGTAAGATGTAATCTGGATTGGATAACTTATTAACTTGTATTTTCAGTTTTCATGTGGCTATGAATTGGAGGATTCTAAAATTTGTTTCCCAAATTAATTTGGGTTTAAGCAAATGAAAATGCCAGTTTGTTTACCTACCACCTGTGTATCATATGCAACTTAAGATAACTGTGTAAGGCATGTTTACTAATGGAAAAAAGTTGATCCATTATTTCAATGTTGTTGATGTAAATTTGAAGTCCTTTCAGATTTACTAATTGCAGAAAGTTGGTCCATTATTTCAATGTTGTTGATGCGAATTGGAAGTCATTTCAGATTGGTCTTGAATTGTATATACTATATAGTTTAAGATTTTAACTTGATGTTTGTCTCTTAGGTCTCATGGAGTTTTCAAAGCAATGGAATCCCCAGCCATATGGTTATTGCAATTCTGCATCATAACATGCTAGCAAATTCAAAATCACTTCTAAACTCACTGAAATTTACAAAACGTTCACAGTCCCAAAATTTAAAGTGAACAGTAGTCTTCTGAAACCTATATGAGGAATATACCATGACTATGACTATGTTTGAGTATGCAAATTCCATTTTAAACGAGTTTCCTATTTCACTAAAAAGAGCAGCAATAGATCGTTTTTGACATAAGATTTGTTTATTCTATGGTTAGTTGCTTGTTTTTACCATAGGTCTATCATTATTCTCAGCAGCCAATTTTGAAACAAAATTTGTACTACAAAACCATGTTATATGCAATTTGAAATCGAGTAGAGCCTGAAATTTGTCTCGCTTTGTATATGTGCACTTTGAAGAACCACTGACATGGTATCAGAGCACTGAACAATTCTGAAAGCATGAGAACTTGAGCTTCAGGGGGTGTTCTAGATCAAACATGGATAGCACCCACATTGAAGAAGAGAGAATGTCTTACAAATGAGATATAGTAGGAAAAAAGGGAGAGGCAGCTGAGAAAGACAGATTGGAACAACCATTGACTAAGAAATAAGAATTCTGTTGTCTGGTTCAGCTAGTTATATGGTTATTGCCCCAGCAGAAAAAATGTTAAAATGTTATTTTTTTAATCTGTTTCTCTTCATATGATTGCACATATTCTGTAAGTTCATGAAGTTATGCATAGGACAAAAATTTGAGATCCCTAAATATAACATATCCAATAGTCTTATTTTTCTGCATTTTGATGTGTTATGATAACTGTTGAATTTTCACTATGCTTGGTTCAAGCATGAGGTTTATTTCATTTTAGTCATGTACTTGAACCATAAACAAATGCAGCTACACCATTCACAATTGCTGCAATAACCAAGATCATAAGAAGAAATACCATGCACAAGAACACAAGAAATATCCTGGGAAAATCCTTCTCAACAAGGGAGAAAAACCCAACAATCATTTGCTATATTCTCAAGAGAAGATCCTCCAGCCATGAAACCCTAATGCACCCAAGAGGGTGCTCTACTACCTTGAAAGTTGCGCCCAAGAGAGGTGCGCACTTCAGCCCTAAAAGCGTACTTGCTGAAATTTCCAAATGACAAGTGACTTGTGTGTTTCCTCAATTGGGAAATCACCTTTATTTATACTAGACTGGACATACCAAAAATGGTATCTATTGACACAACAGGGCCGATCTCAATAACTCAAAAAATAATTAATTATTACAATAAACATTAATTGTCTTTCACATATGGTGGAGCCGACCTATACCCTTTACATCACAATTAGGGTTAGAGGTAAATCTTACTCTCAGACAATATAGCAAGGGATCTCACACATCCACTAGTGCTCAACCATTAGGGGCACGTCCACATGTGCTTAGCCACAAGGACGTCCGACTCAACAGATCCTGTGCTCAACCACCTGTACAAACCCTTTTATGAACCTTCTATAGTATCCTGCTAAGCCCATGAAGGATCTGATATCAGATACATCCTTTGGGGCAGGCCATTCCATAATAGATTTGATCTTGTCAGGGTCTACTGCCACCCCTTCTTTAGAAATAACATGGCCCAAGTAATGGACTTGCTTCTGGGAAAAGTCGCACTTGCTAAACTTAGCATAGAGCTGATGCTCTCTTAGTACTTGAAGTACGAGTCTAAGATATTTTTCGTGCTCCTCTTTGTTCTTGGAGTAGATTAGGATATCATCAATGAAAAGCAATACAATTTTGTCCAGAAATTTGTTGAGTACATTATTCATCAAGCACATAAAAGTGGCGGGGGCATTGGTTAACCCTAATGACACCACCACAAATTCATAGTGACCATACCTCATCCTGAAGGCTATTTTGTGGATGTCTTCATCCTTAATTCGGACTTGATGGTATCCAAACCTTAAGTCAATCTTTGAGAAAATGGAAGCACCTCCCAGTCGGTCGAACAAATCATCGATTCTTGGTAAGGGGTACTTGTTCTTTATGGTTGTTTTATTGAGTTACCTATAATCTATGCATAGTGGGAGTGTGCCATCTTTCTTTTTCACAAACAAGACGGGTGCTCCCCACGGAGATACATTGGGTCGAATGTAGCCTTTGTCCATCATCTCTTTTAGCTGTAGCTTGAGCTCAATCAGCTCTGGCGTACTCATCCTATAGGGCGTTTTAGATGCTAGCACTGCTCCTGGTGCAAGTTCTATCGGGAAGTTAATGTCCCTTCTCGGAGGTAGACCTAGTACCTCTTCTGGGAACACGTCTTTGTATTCTCTTAATATGGGGTGGTCCACTAGGTACGGTTTGTCATTCTCAACAGATTCCAACACCTGTATTGCATATAAATGACACCCCTTTCTGCAATACTTTTTCATTTGAAAAAGTATTGCAGAAATATATTTGTCTCACTGAGACATGCTTCTGAATCCCTTGGAGGGCTATCTTTCTCCCTTCTTCATTTACACATTCTAAAGTTTTATGGTAACAATCCAACTTAGTTTTATAAGTAGCCAACCAATCCATACCAATTAACAAGTCATAAGATCCTAGTGGAAGTATGTTAAGGGTCGCTCGGGTGGGCAATCCATCCATGATGAATTGGCAAGCTGGTATGACCTATGCTACTTTTCTTTTGGTCCCAGTGGCTAGTTGTACCAACCACGACTTAACATGTCTAACTAGTTGCAGTTTACACTTATCAACAGTCTGAGGGGCCACATAACTCAAATTAGAACCAGGGTCAATTGAAATAGAAACTAGATGGTTGGCGATCATACCTTCCATCTCCACCACTGAAGCTTGGTGGTTGGCTTGATTATTGTCCAAGGATGCATAAATTCGTGGCATGCCCCTAGCCACATCATTGACGGTGATAGCTTCTTGGATATTGTAGACTCTCCTACTGTTCTGTTGCCTGTGTGGACAATCCCTCTGTCTCAAAAGGTTTATTTCCACTCTGAGAGACGAAATTTTGTTGATACATACTTCTAGTAGGAAGGTTAATCCTAGAACCCTTCCCATAGTTCTTAAATCTTGATGATTTAAACCCCTTCTTCTTGAGTTCTGAACTACTCTTCTTCTTCCAGTCCTCGTGAGGTCCTGTCTTACTCCTGAACTATTCATAACAATACCTCGCCTTCTGGATAGTTTCTTCTAAGGTATTTGGTTCGTCAAACTCGATCTTGTCCCGGTAGGTCTGAGGTAACCCACTAATAAATCATTGCATTTTTACCTTTTCATACTTTATGTAGGGTACATACCTCAGTAGCTCAAGGAATTTATTGACATATTCATCTATGGTGCGCTGCCTCAGCCTGAGTTCATAGAACTCCTTAGTTTTCCCATCCATGTATTTCTATGACAGATACTGCTTCCTGAAGTATTTCTTGAACTGTTTCCATGACAAGTCCTTCTCGTGGACTCCTTTCACATTCCTAAGGTCTTCCCACCAAATGGAAGCCTTTCCATTCAGGGTGAAGATGGTTATTCGAGCCTTCAAGTTTTTAGAGTAGTCATGGACTCTGAAGTACTTCTTTAAAGCAAGCCGCCAAGCTTCAACCTCTTCTCCTTTCTTAATTTCTCCATTGAAAGAGGGTGGTTTGGCCTTTTTGATTTCTTTAGGATCATGACTATTGGAATGCTTTCACTTCTTTCCTTCCCCTTGAGAATGTGAGCTAGTTTTGCTACTAGAAGATCCCTCGGAGTTGCCAACTTCCTTTCCAAAGGACTCTCCTGATGAGTGTCCCCTGCCTCCAGGTTGGGCCTTCTTCGAGCTACTTCTCCTAGTGTGGTCACTTATGGGGCCATGTTTTCAGATCTCAGGTGGACTTTGACCTCTCTTTACATGTTGTCGGTCCACATGGCTGGTTGCGGGTTCATGTTGCAACTGCCTCTGTATGTTGGAGAAGCTCTGCAATAAGACTGCATTAATTTCTATTTGTTTTTCTTGCTCCTATATCAATCTTTCGTTGTCGGCCTTGCAACTCTGTAATTCGGCACTGAGGCTCCTTACAGTTTCAGCTAGATCCGGAGGGGTTTCCACCACCCTCCTTTCGTCGGATTCTTCATCTCTATTGTGGGAGCCATCCCCCACTTCATAACACGTCACCATCCTTTAGACTTGAAGTTTTTCCGTGATTAACTGACTGCTCGAGTATAGACAAAACATTTATTGTTAGCTAACAGTGTATTAGTTTATGAATAATACACAGTTCAAATTTCTTAAATGTACACACACAGTGGAAAGTTTTATTCTTGTCCTCAATAAAATTTTAACCAGACTCTTTTAAGAAAGAGGTAAGATAGGGTGTCACTCTTAAAAGTATTCTAAATACAGTTTCTAAGCGACTCGTCCATGAGCCCAAGCAAACCAAGTGTTGTAACCATGCTTTGATACCAATTTGTAACACACCCATGGTGGGGCGTAAAAATTCCGTTCTCCTTAATTAATCAAATCCTCTATCCATGGTCTCTAATTTGGAAATCGGGGCCTAGCCCCTCCTTCTTTGGTGACCATCGCATATGACCACGGGTTATGACCGAACGCCAAGGCCACAGGCGCTTGTTCCAACGCTTCGAAGCTTCGAGCTTCGAGAGTTTTTGATTCACCACTCGCCAATTCCTCTGAACTGTAAAGTAACGAAGTTTTGAACTGACACGAAGGGATCAACGGTCCCTACTCTCCCTCGAGATCAACGATCCTCAATGACTTTGGGCCTCCGGGCTTCAACGAAATTCGAAGCACCTCCTCGCAAAACCTCCGGAGTACTAATCCTCCAAAGTGCACCATTTGACATTGCGTGTCCTCGGGGAGTTTGACGATCCTAATTCACTTCGAGACTTCGACATTCGGGAGTCCCGTATGCTCACACAACCTTTCCTCCCGTAATACTTTGTACCCGGAGTTCTAGATCAAGAGCCACGCGTCCGTTGTAAATCGATGACTTAGTTTTATTTCGGGACTTCAACATTCAGGGGCTTCAGACGTTTCTACAACCCTTTTCTCCCAGAGCATTTTTTTCCGGAGTCAAGGATCGTGCGTCACACGTCCTTCCAGATCAACGGTCTCGATTTACTTCGAGACTTCAGCGTTCGGGAGTTTCTACCTCTCCAAACTTGCTTTCTCCCGAAATGCTTTCACCCAAAGTTAACGATCTATCGACATGTGTCTCCCAAAAATCTGTTGAAATATTGTAACTGCAAAGAATATTCTTATTATTATTGATATATTATTCACAGGATCAATCCCCATTGTGGATTGATCATATCAATTATTGTAATAGGACCAAATCCCCTTTTGCAGATTGGTCAAAAAACAATTATAATAGGCAGAATAAGAAGTCGGCCCCAACAGTTATTAAAGAGATCCAAAAATATAATAAAGGTGGGTTTACCCACCCAGTTTGAGTAGTCGGCCCTGCCAGTGAAGAGACACTTCACACGTGCCAGACTTGTATAAATAAAGGAGGCTAGCGCCTCACTTAGATACAACTCACTTGCTCAGTTTGAGAGACAAGTTCTGATCTGTTACCGGCAAAGGAGAGAGAGAGTGGTGTGTATCTAGGAGAGGAATTTATGTATTACCATAAAAGATCTCTTGGCATTGTATTGGCTATTTATATTAAGGAAGTTTTGTTGGGATTTCTTCCCCTAGAGGGTTTCCCAGGATAAATGTTGTGTCTCTTGTGATTGTGTATTTCTCAGTGATCTTGGATTATGCTATTGTTATCTAATGAAATGCAAACATCTATAATAATGGCTTAAACATTAACATGGTATCAGAGCTAAGCTAAAGGAAGCATCTTTCGCAAGAGAAAAACGTCACTGTTGTCATACTTGCAAATTAGGGTTTTTTAAAAATGAAGCTTTTCAGCCCTAAAACTATCTAGAAAGTTGTGCCCTCCCCTAAGGGTCAATTTGGCATCATCAGCGCACCTTTTCAGTGGTTGGATCTCCCGGAAAGTGAAACCCTAGATTCACAAAGTACCAAAAGTACCAGAAAACCAATACCAGAAGTACCAGGAGTACCAGAGGTACTAGAAGCACCAATCCAGAAATCCGCATATCAGATTTGAATGAGCAAAAGTTGGATTTTCTCAAATCCAAACACACCAGGCAACTCGCCTCAGCCAAGCGCACCTCTTGGTAAGTTCAGTTTTTTATTTTAAGCACTTTCATTTTTCAGTCATTTTCCTAGCTCCAGGTAAAGATGTCTGCAAGCATTAAGCTTGTTGATAAGTTAGAAGGAGTGGAAAACTTTCGTGCCTGGAAGTATGGGATTGGCCTCATTCTTGAAGAGAATGACCTAGCAAGATTCGTCAAAGACGAAGTACCAGAACCCGACGATGCCACAGAAAAGACAAAGCATCAAAATGACACAATAAGGGCCAAAAGAATCATTGTTGATTCAATTAAAGACCACCTGATTCCTTATGTGTCATCTAAGAAGACTTCGAAAGAGATGTTTGATGCCTTGACCAAACTATATGAAGGAAAGAACATAAACCGGAAGATGAATGTTAGAACTCAACTGAAGAATACAAGGATGCAGAAAGGAGAAATGATTCAGGAATACTTCTCCAGATTCTCAGAATTCAAAGAACAGCTAGAAGCTATTGGAGATACCATAGATAAAGACGAACTCATAATGACGGCCCTAAATGGTCTCACAAGACCTTTAGATGCTTTCATCCGGACGATATGTGCCAGAAAGGAGAAACTGAAGTTTGACAGCCTATGGGAAGAATGCATCTAAGAAGAAACAAGAGTAACAAATCGGGAAGTGTTACTAGCAAGGGATGATGATCAAGCCCTAGCCACCCACACCAAAGGAGGAAGAAAGAAACCCTACTTCCATAAGGAGACTCATAAAGAGCCTCAACAATCAAATAAATTCAATCATAAAGAATCTCATCCAAGGAGATTTCAGAAGAAAGGACAACGCAAGGAAAGTGACTACTCATCTGTACAATGCTATCATTGTGACAAGATGGGACACATTGCGAAGTTTTGTCCAGCCAAACGAGAAGAATACAAGAGAAAACAAAAGAGGCTACATGCCCATGTAGTAGAAGATGAAGAGCCACCCACAAAGATGATGAAAGAGGAGATCAAAGACCATGTGTTGATCTCAGCCCTCTCAGGATCTGTAACAGCTGGAGAGGACACTTGGCTCATTGATAGTGGTGCATCCAAGCACATGACGGGACAAAGAAATATTCTCTCTTGTATCTCAGAGAAGAAGTTTTCTCAAAAAGTGACACTTGGAGATGATTACCAATATCCCATCAAGGGAGTG
>ML806395.1:287957-322850 GCA_009831015.1 Picea engelmannii | reverse complement strand
AGATACTCAGGTCAGATAATGGAGGAGAATATACCTCAAAAGAGTTTGTGAACTTCTGCAAAGATGTTGGAATCAAGAGGGAACTCACTACTCCCTATAATCCTCAACAAAACGGTGTAGCTGAACGGAAGAACAGAACCATATTGGAAGCTGTGAAGACTATGATCCATGATCAAGATCTTCCTATGTGTTTATGGGCAGAAGAAACAATGGCAGTTGTTTATGTGCATAACCGACTATCCCATAGTGCACTTGGGCTCAAGACACCGGAAGAGATGTTCACCGAAAAGAAGCCAAAGGTAAGCCATCTTAAAATATTTGGTTGTCCAGTGTTTATTCATATACCTAAAGAAAAGAGAAACAAGTTGGACCCTTTAGGAAAGAAGGGAATATTTGTGGGATACTGTGAGGTCTCCAAGGCCTTCAGAATCTATATATCAGGTCAACATCACATTGAGATCAGCAGGGATGTGACCTTTGATGAAGATGCAACGCTCAAGAAATCTAAAATATGCCAGCTTGAAGAGGTATGTGAAGAGGAACCCGTAATCCCCAATACTGCAATGAGGGAGGTTCCCAGAGCTGTAGAACCAGTGAGGGAAGTCGTAACTTCCCCTGATGAGGAACTTCTAGAAGACCATGATATAGTAGAAGTACAAGAACCTCCTCAGATGACGATCCTCCATAAAAGAAAGCCAGCGTGGGCTAGAGAGATTATTCAAGATGGAGAGAAGTATGGAGTTCCCGAAGGAACTACGAGACAGGTGAAAAGACCAAAGCCATTCTCCAGTTATACAGCTTTGATGTGTGATCTCCTAGAAGAGGAGCCTACCTGCTTTGAAGAAGCCATTAAGAGAAAAGAATGGGAAGATGCCATGATAGAGGAATACCAATCCATAATGAAGAATGAAGTATGGGAAATAGTTCTCAGACCGAAGGATAAAGATGTGGTATCCTCCAGATGGCTCTTCAAAATAAAACATGTTGTTGATGGAAGTATTGAGAAGTATAAAGCAAGATTTTTCTCTCGTGGCTTTTACCAGAAGGAAGGCATTGACTATGAAGAGACATTCACTCCTGTGGCCAGATACACTTCGATCAGGACCATCATAGCTTTTGCAGCTAAGATGAAGTGGAAGCTGCACCAGATGGACGTGAAGACAGCTTTCCTAAACGGTGTCATCAAAGAGGAAGTGTATATAGAGAAACCTCAAGGAATTGAGGTTGAAGACAGGAGGTTTCATGTCTACAGATTGAAGAAAGCCTTATATGGATTGAAGAAAGCTCCTAGAGCTTGGTATGGCTGTATAGACAGTTTCTTGACGATCTTAGGCTTTACCAAGAGTAAAGCGGACTCAAATCTCTATTTCAAAATTATGAATAATGAACCAATAATCTTATTGCTATATGTGGATGACTTATTCTTAACTGGAGAAGAAAAAATCATCGTTGAATGTAAAAAGAGACTTGCCTCGGAATTTGAAATGAAAGACCTTGTCCTAATGCATTATTTCTTAGGTCTTGAGGTATGGTAGAGTCATGAGATTATCTTCCTTAACCAATGGAAGTACATGGTCGAAATCTTGAAGAGATTCGACATGTTGGAATGCAAGTCCATGAATACACCCATGAAAGCGAAGTTGAAGCTGTTGGTCGATACTTCATCAGACTTGATTGATGCCACACTGTACAGATAGATTATTGGATCGTTGATGTACCTGATGAACACTAGACTAGACATTTGTTTTTCCGTGAACACCTTGAGTCAGTTTCTGGTAGAACCCAGACGTGTTCACCTAGTGGCTGCAAAATATGTGATGAGGTACCTTAAAGGTACAATAGATTATGGTCTCAGCTATGATGGAGATCATAATTTCACATTGAGTGGATATACTGATGCAGATTGGACAGAGAGTGTTTCTGACAGGAAAAACACTTCAGGATGTTGTTTCATTTTGGGATCAGCTATGATCTCGTGGAAGAGTAGGAAGCAATCGAGTATTGCTCTTAGCACAGTGGAAGCAGAATACATTGTTGCATGTTCTGCTAGCTATGAAGCTATATGGCTTCGAAAGTTGTTGACTGACCTATTTGACTTGGAGATGAGAGCCACCGTGATTCTATGTGACAACCAGAGCTGGATAAAGATGACATAGAATCTTGTATTCCACAACAAGTCGAAGCACATAGAGATCTGTTATCATTACATCCGCGACATGGTACAGAGAGGAGCCTTGAAGCTCCAGTACATTAGCACGGATGAACAGGTTGCTGACGTGTTGACCAAACCCCTATCTCTTGTAAAGTTTGAGTACTTACGAGATAAGCTTGGCATTGTCCGAAAGGACCTTCCTCGAAAGGGGGAGTAGTTGCTATGATGAGATACTCCCTGCTTCTGACCTTGTGGTTGTGACGTAAAGAAGGAAGTGCATCTTGCTTTTGACCTAGCTGTCAGACGTAAAGTAAGATGAGATGATGTTCCTTGCTTCTAACCTAGCTGCCAGATGTAAAGCAAGATGAGATGATGTTCCTTGCTTTTGAGCTAGCTGTCAGACGTAAAGCAAGATGAGATGATGTTCCTTGCTTCTGACCTAGTTGTCAGACGTAAAGCAAGATGCGTTGTTCCTTGCTTCTGACCTAGTTGTCAGATGTAAAGCTAGATGAGATGTGTTCCTTGCTTCTGACCGAGTTGTCAGACGTAAAGCAAGATGAGATGAGTACCTTGCTTCTGACCCAGTTGTCAGATGTAAAGAAAGATGATGTGATGAGACTAGCACTGAGCTTCCGGCTGGATAGCTGTGACGTAAAGCCAGTCTAGCATCCTTCTTCCGACCGGATGGTTGTGACATAAAGAAGGACGAGTATCTTGCTTCCAGCTTGAGTGTTGTGACGTAAAGTAAGACATTGAGATGAGACAAGTACTGAGCTTCCAGCTTGACATCTATGACGTAAAGCCAGTCTTGTATTATGATGAGACAGCCTTGTGCTGTAATGATGATGATGTATCAGTTTTTATACTAATACATATTGATGTAGATGATGATGGAATTCCTTTGAGAATGATGATGTTGCCGATGAAGAAAACTTTCGATGATTTATAAATACGCCATCCAAGATGATATTGATGATGTTGTCCTCCCACTTGATGTTGTTGGTGATGTTGTCCTCTCTCTCTCGCATGATGTTGCTGAAGAATACCCTTCTTGTTAAGGGGGAGTGTTGAAATATTGTAACTGCAAAGAGTATTCTTATTATTATTGATATATTATTCATAGGATCAATCCCCATTGTGGATTGATCATGTCAGTTATTGTAATAGGACCAAATCCCCTTTTGCGGATTGGTCAAAAGACAATTATAATAGGCAAAATAAGAAGTCGGCCCCAACAATTATTAAACAGACCCAGAAATATAATAAAGGTGGGTTTACCCACCCAGTTTGAGAATTCGGCCCTGCCAGTGAAGAGCCACTTCACACGTGCCAGACTTATATAAATAAAGGAGGCTAGCGCCTCACTTAAATACAACTCACTTGCTCATTTTGAGAGAAGTTCTGATCTGTTACCGGCAAATGAGAGAGAGAGTGGCACATATCTAGGAGAGGACTTTTTGTATTGGCATAAAAGATCTCTTGGCATTGTATTGACTATTTATATTAAGGAATTTTTGTTGGGTTTTCTTCCCCTAGAGGGTTTCCCAGGATAAATGTTGTGTCTCTTGTAATTTTGTATTTCTCAGTGATCTTGGATTATGCTATTGTTATCTAATGAAATGAAAACATCTATAATAATGGCTTACACATTAACAAAATCAACGACTACAAATCACTTTGTCTATTCGGGCTTCGGGAGTTTTGAATACTCCAATGCCTTTCTCCTCCGAAGTAGCTATCTCCCGAAATGGAAGATCTACTGACACCCGTCCTCAGTTGACGAACAACTCAGATAAACTCTGACTCTCCGACCTTCAAGAGTTCTTGTTCAACATATCTTGGAGTGATTACACCTGAAGTCGATGATTTGTCAACACGTGTCCTTTCTCTTAGATCGACGGTACATAAGGACTCTGTTACTCCACAGATTTCCAAAGGAACTCACAACTATCCACCTAGCAACTTTTCTAGGTCTGATGGTCATGATCCAACCAATACCAATGTGTTCGTTGATCGATGGTTCACAATGATTGCGGGGCCCCAACGTGCACACTCTTTATCAGAGAGCTCAACCTCCGAAATCCGAAAAGTATTCACCCAACTCGATCTAATCGGAGTCGTTGATCTTCTAGCCTGACGAGATCAATGACGTTGGTGAATTGTGAGCCGCGAACTAGCGTGTCCGCTAATTTCACCTGCGCGCTCCACAATGATTCCCCACCATCGATCTTCATTCACGGATCAACGGTTCACAGTGATTGCGGGGTCCAACCTCTGAAATCTGGGATGTGCTCGCCCGACTCTAGTCTAATACTGGTCGTTGATCTTCCATTCCCAATGAGATCAACGACGTTGGTTGATTGCGGGCCATGAACTAACGTGCTCGCTAATTTCACCTTCGTGCTCCACAATGATTCCCAACCATCGATTTAATCGAGCATCTGGTGTTTGATTCATTAACTCCAGTGGGTATTTGAGTCAATCTGACGACCGAGATGGCCTCTCCTCCCGTTAAACTTCTCACATCCATCTGCGCTGTCAGATTCTTAAGTCATCTACGGTTCTTGTTACTCCGATAGTTCGGGTAACTTGACTATCGTGAAATTTGACATCTCAGAGTTTTGAGCTCCCGAGGTTCCAAAACCTTCGTGGGTTAACTCTAGCATAGGGTTCCTAGACCCAGGTCACATGGACCTTCAGATGACTCTTGGGCTATTAACCCTACTCTTAGTTGGGTTTTTCGTTAAGGACTTAGGCATGAGTTCAAAGTCTCTTAGACTACTGGTATGAAGGGAACACCTCCCTAACTTGCAGAACTTTAAGCTATGAAACAGGGCAAGGTAAACTCGTGAGGTTACTGAAATGATAGCATTACCAAGAGGTTTACTCCGACTCTGGAACTGTGCTGTAATTACCTGGGAAACCCCTTCGAGGAATTAAACTGGTGCATATGGAAAATCAAGTAGAATCCTAAGTTCTCAAGGGAACAAACGCATACTCATAACTTAATCATTTCAATACAGAAACCATTTATAGACACATAAATACACGTATGCATCAATTATTTCCAATTCAAAACACAAGCCATGAAAACACTTATCATAACCATAAGGCGTGATGCAACTGCTGAAAGGGGTGCTCATTTCCACCCAACCATAGGCTTAGTCACTCCTAATGGATTTAGCACTGCCACCCCCGATATTAGACCAAGATGCTTTGAGATTCAATCTCTTTCTTCCAGCTCAACGAAAGTTAGGGACAAAGGTTACTCTCCTTCTCCCAATACAAAAATAGATAGGGATGAAGGTTACTCTCCTTCTCCCGACTCAGTCTGTATTCTATGGGATCAGAACTCACTCCAATTTTTTCCATTCCTTCCTTGGACCCGAGAGCTTAGGCTCTTGTCCCTACACTCTTCGCAGGTCTCCCTCTGCCCACCACGCTTCCTTTCTTGCCTTCCTCGGCAAGATTGTGTGTGGATCTAATTTTCAGTCCGTGGTCAGGTCTGGAAGCCTTACAGATGGGCAGTCTGCCCCATCCCCTCATTAACTCTTGAGGAGGTCTTCCCACCTACTAGCTTGACTGTAATTCATTCCTGGGTCAGAGGATTGTTCTGATCCTGAGCAATTAAATCCAATAAAGTATTGGTTCGGTGGAGGTTAACGCAACCATTCATGGTCCCCTCCACTACCTTTTCATAACATTCGTGGTTTCTTCTTAGCACATCCTCTTTCCAACAGTCATGCAACACATGTTCATTTTCTATTCAAATAACATAATTTACATTCATCGACCTTTTATACAAAGGTCCATTAAATCAAACATTCACACCTTTGAGTTTGCCATAGTTCCTTGGCCAATATAGTTATAATTACAAACTAGGGAAACAGGGTGTTACAATTCCCTCCCCCTTAAAGGAACATCATCCTCGATGTTCTATCTATCAACATGGTATGTATATACATGAGTAAACAAAATCGGATATGCCTGTCTCATGGCATCCTCCATTTCCCACATAGCCTCATCTGGGCCAAAGTGTTTCCACTGCACCTTGACCTGTGCAATGGTTTGGTTCCTGAGTGAGGTTTCCTTCCTGTCTAATATGCATTGGGGTTCTGACAGGAATTCTCCCTCCGGCTCCACCTGGATCATAGACCAGTCAATTATATGATTAGAATCATGTACATATTTCTTCAATAATGAAACATGGAAAACATTATGTTCCTTTACTACAGGAGGGAATGCTAGCCTATAGGCTACAAGACTGTCTCTATCTAAGACCTCAAAGGGTCCACAATACCGAGGTAGAGATTGCTTAAATACTTTTCCATCAAGTTTTTGTCCTTTGTTCTATTTCTTAACATGGTATCATAGCTCCTTTAGTATCAAGGGCTAGTTAGCTCCTCCATGTTAGTTATCCATGAGAGGTTCATTGTAAGTAATGATGAGGTGAATATGATTCCATGGTAGTAATCCATGATATTGATGAGAAAAGGGAGTAGTCATGTTGCGTCCACCAAAAAAATTGCATATCTACATCCATTTGGGGATACAATTGTAAAATAAGATTTTGTGATCTCCCTGTAGCAGATCTATATTATTTTTGGCTTATTCAACGATCTATTATTATAAAACATTATAGATCTATAGATTATTAGAAGATTATGTGTAGACATTTTTGGTGGCATGGAGCATCCATCCAAAATAATGCAAAGATGAGCATGTTGATTTAAACATGTCAATCTTGTCCTCTTTGTACCATTCTCTCTACCCTCAAAATCTGACGTGTTCACCTCTCTCTCTGACTCGCCCCTTCTACTCTCATCTATTGGGTTGGACTCTTGTCATTTCTCTATGTCATCATCCTTGTCATCGACAAGCATTTGCAAGAAACACATAGGGTACGAGTTGTGCAACTTCTGTTCGACAACACAGGTATTCCAACAGAGGTCGAACACCTTCAATAACCACTCACATAACCAGATCAAAGGTCAACACACAAATGTTTTCACGTGGTAAAACCCCTACGGGGAAACATCCACGGCCCCAGCCAATGCAACCACTTGGAGCAGTTTATTAATGCAAAATAAAATGATTACAGAGAGATTTTACAATAGAGTTTCTCACAATCTATCATCGACAAATGACCCTCCATGCTCTTTAAATAGAGATCATGGACCAATCGGGTTTTAAGCCACTGATCAATGGCCATTAAGATCGAGGAGAGTATGAACCCTCATATTCCTCTATGTCGGGAACATATCGTGACCATCAGATTTCCTAACTACAAATGCATACTAATCCATACTAAAGAAGCACACTAAGAAACACACTTTTACCTAACGACACATTAGACCAAGTAGATCTTAACTAACTCCTAAGTGTCTAAATATCCTAACATCCCTCCTTAAGAACAACTTGGGATAGGATTGAAGGATTTACAATGTTGACACAATAGGAGAAGGAAGGAGGCATTAGAGCCTATCCCCCCTTAATGACAACTTCTTGAACTCCTAACATAGATCGAAGTTTAGAAAACTTTGCTTCTATAAGAGACTTTGTGAAAATATCTGCCACTTTATCTTCTGTAGGGAAAAAGAGCACTTCAATAACTTGATCATGAATGAGATTTCTGATGAAGTGCATGTGTAGCTCGATGTGCTTGTTGCGTTGTTGCTGAACGGGGTCTTTGGTGAGCTTGATGGCACTCCGATTGTCACACCAAAGGCTAGTCGGATGCTGCTGCTCGAATCCAAACTTTGAAAGGATCTGTCGAAGCCACAAGGCTTCCTGACTTGCATTTACCGTTGCACGGTACTCTACTTTTTCTGAAGAAAGTGAAATAGCCTGTTGTTTCTTATAGTCCCAAGTGACAGGTCCTGAACCAAGGCTGAAAACATAACCTGCAGTAGACTTTCGATCATCAGGGTCGCTGACCCAATCTGAATCAGTGAAACCAACCAATAAAGGAGTCCCCTCTGAGCTGTAATGTATCCCAAATTGACCTGTACCACAGACATAGCGAAGTATCCTTTTAGTTTCTTTCCAATGGATTTCATGGGGTGTTTGCATATACTGGGCAACAAGTCCAACAACAAAGGAAAGATCAGGACGGGTATGAGTCAAGTATAAGAGGCTACCAACTAACTGATGGTATATGAGTCAAGTAAGCTTGACTCCAGACTGGAAGGGAGAAGGGGTTGGTTTACAATCATCCATGTGAAAGCAACGAAGAAGGTCACAAGCATACTTAGTATGGGAAAGAAAAATTCCTTCATTGGTTTTCAAAACTTGAAGGCCAAGGAAATAGTGCAAAAAGCCTAAGTCTGTCATTTCAAATTTCTTCTTAAGGCTGGTTTTCACGTGTTTTAAAAGTTTTGAGTCACTACCAGTAAGGATAAGGTCATCAACATAAAGGACAAGGATGATGAGATGGCTTCCTACTTTCTTGGTATAGACATTAGGATCAAAATGGAATCTAGAGAATCCAATGTCAATAAGAAAGCTATCCATTTTGGCATACCAAGCTCGGGGAGCTTGCTTAAGACCATAAAGAGATTTCTTAAGGTGACAAACAAGGCTAGAGTCATTTTGGAAATAACCAGGAGGTTGTTCCATGTATATTTCTTCTTGCAAATCTCCATGCAAGAAGGCGGATTTAACATCCATTTGATGGACCTCCTGTTTATGTGAGGTAGCAAGGGAAAGAACAAGGCGGATGGAATTCATTTTGGCCACATGGGAAAATGTTTCATTATAGTCAATTCCTTCAACTTGAGAAAATCCTTTGGCAATTAACCGAGCCTTGTGTCTTTCAACACTTCCATCTGATGCATACTTAGTTCTGTAGACCTATTTACATCTGATAAGTTTTCTTCCTTTTGGAAGAGGTACAAGATCCCAAGTATCGTTTGCCATTAAAGAACGATACTCTTAATTCATTGTTGTATCCCAATTTGGATGAACTGAAGCTTCTGCAAATGTCTCTGAATCACGAGTCTCTGAAAATTGAGCTAAAAGAGAAGAGGCTCGATGGAATTGTGAACGTGTTCGACGTTGATATGAAGGATCACCGACAAGACCACTGGCTGCTTCTCGTGTTGAACGAACCTAACTAGGAAGCGATGGAACTGGTGCGAGTTTAGGTTCAAAGGACTCATCTAGAAGAAGGTGAGCAGGCGAAGGTGTATTTTCATCCTCAATGTCATAATCTGGAGAAGAAACCATAATAGGAACAAAAGAAGGCACAAACGTTGAAGATGGCTCGCAGGTCGAAGAAGGCACAATCGTCGAATTAGGCTCGCAGTCCAAGAGATTTTCATCAAATTTAACATATCTTCTAATAATAATTTCATTACAATGTGGTTGAAGAAGTCTATAACCTTTGACATCTTCAGAATAACCAACAAATATAGACTTCTCACTTTTAGGCTACAGTTCTTTCCTTTTCTCATCAGGAATCTGAGCCCATGCTATACTGCGAAATACATAGAAGTGACTTACATCTGGTTTAATTTTAGTCCAAGCTTTTTCCAGTGTTATATTTTTAAGAGCCTTTGTGGGAGTGCGATTGACTATGTAATTTTCATAGTTGATTGCTTCCGCCCAATACTTTAGACTTAATCCCTTAGATTGGATCATACAATTAGCCATTTCTTTTAATGTGAGGTTCTTTCTCTCGGCAACACCATTTTGTTGTGGTGTATATGGAACAATGTGTTGCATTTGGATGCCCTGTGTAGTGCAGTAACTTGCAAAATTATTGTTCACATATTCGCCTCCATTATATGTTCTTAACTTTTGAATTTGATGTCCAGATTGCTTTTCTACAAGGGCCTTGTAGGCCAAAAACTTGTCATAAACTTCGCTCTTAAGTTTTAAGAAGTAAACCCAAGTACGTATGGAAAAATCATCAATGAAAGTTAAGAAATACTTGCACCCAGAAAAATAAGGAGAAGAAAATGGACCACACAAATCACTGTGAACAAGCTGCAAAGGGCTCAAAGTGAGCCAAGACGCACGTTTGTCAAAACTGTCCCGATGATGTTTTCCGAGAACACAACCAGCACAAACACCATCTCTTCATGAAACAAGAGGAAGACTAGTCACCATCTGTTGATTACATAGTTGTTGTAATGAGCGATAGTTTAGATGACCAAAACTCTCATGCCAAAGTTTGCTCAAGTCATCGCTATGATCAACAAAAACTGATGAAAAAGATGATGACCCAAAGTTGTCAAACTTGTACAACCTAGTAATATCATTAGCAATTCCAGTTCCAAGTTCATGCTTAGGATCTTTTAGATCCTTGATTACAACTTGGTGAGGTGAAAACTCTACAGTTTTACCTTCACCTGAATGAGTGATTTGATATACTGATAGAAGGTTACAAGAAATATTTGGAACACATAATACATCATTGAACTGTTCCAGATCCTACAACACTAATAGATCTATCATCACCAACAAATATTTTCTTGGTGTCACATTCATTTAGAGCAGAAAATATGGCTTTATCCTTAGCCATATGATAAGATGCTCCTGAATCAATAAACCACTCATCATAAGAAGTAGAAGTTGTGTTGAAGGAGAAACCAGAAGCGGAAAGTGCATGTCCATGAGAAGAAGAAGAAGTAGTAGAATCAATACTGATGTTGTGCTTCTTCATCGCTACTTCTAAAGCTTCCATCTTCTTGAAACATTTAGACTCATCATGACCCTCTTCATCACAGAAGTTGCAATGTCTGTCAGTCTTCTTATTTTTATATTTTGCTCCTTTGTCACCTGTTGGAACACTCATATTTTTCAAATACTCCAGTTGTCAAAGGGTTGGAGCCGCCTACTTCCCAAATAACAAAACGATACACATAAGCCTCAAAAATTGGATTTCGAGGTTTCGTAGATATTACAGTTATACATATCAAAGCTCTCAATGTCCCGACACGCGAAATAGTGAAGTCGATTTAAGTTTAATCATGATTATTGAACTTTTAAGTAGGGATTATCGCTTTTTAATACATCGTACTTTCACGTTTCGGGAGTCACATCTCGAAACGCCCTTCGAACGTCCAATGTGCGAAGTTGCGAAATCAGCTTGAGATAAATCTGGTCAATTACAAGAATAATGATAATTAAGCCATAGTTAATCGTTATCACGATTTTGTGACTTGACGGTTTTTACCTCGAAGCAACACGTTTGTAACCCCGATACCCAAGGTCGCGAAATTTATTAATTGATCGTGGTTAATTAAAAACTTAAGTCTAATCACAGTTAATCAACCAAATCACAGTATCGCCAATTCGGTGTTCATGGTCTAAGACTAAGAGTAAAATCACTCGAGATTGCGAACGTTGAAAAAGGGATTAAGGACTAATCACACTCAATTAAATTATTAAACTGGATTAATTAATTCCTTAAACAAATCTTAAACTGTATAGCTTACAGACAAAGATTTAAACGTTTCTGCGATCTTCCCAAGTCACGAATTATCAAACATTTATGGAATTTATAAGAAAGTTAGTGAAATGATTAATAGTAAGATCATGTTTTATCTCCAAATCTTTGTATTAAATGATTTAAACGCTCTATCAACAAGGACTCGCTCAAACTTGAGTGTTCAAAGCGAAAGGATTTTCGTCATCATTTTAAATTTCCTTCTACTTTTCACAGAGCCAGTTTACTGAGATAACCTTTGTCTGTGTTTTCATTTTTTGTGACGGGATACCAAATTGCAAGGTTCTATATCATGGCTCCGTGGAAAACGCCCAATACAACTGGTGAGAATTCAGGTCAAAGTTCAGATATTATTTCTGATACATCACCTAGAAGCATCAACACTGTCAAAACATGGACACATGTCTCCAACATTTTGCAATACGAGCTGATAAATTGTTCGGACGATTCCAACGATAATGAAAAAGACGACTTATCCAACAAATACAAAATTGTTGTTCAGTCAGAGATACACAAGATAGCAGCAAGGCCACAGGTTTTTCCCTATTATGATATGATCAGATGGGCACTGGACCATGTAGATATCCCAACTAGGAAAATATTCAACGACCAGAAGGTGGCGATTGGGACATTCAGGCCAGAGCCTACAGACAATGTACAAATTGTCCCCCACACCAAAATTTACTCACAACGTCGAATTCTTAGAGGGTTTCAAAAAGAAAGAATGTGAGCAGTTTGGGAAAATCTTATCCGACCTGATCAAAGATTGGTATTCACACCCTGCAAAATTCAGAGCCGATTCTAATGGAATTTATACAATTTCGTCTTTAGAGCCACAATTCATGTATATAGCAATGATGGTTTGTAGACTTTATGGGAAGGAGGACACCGATCACTTATTTCTCCCATGGGTACCGCTTATCCACACAGTAGCTGAGGGTTTCTCTTTCGACCGAGCCAAATTGTTGTCAGATAGTCTGATCAGTCGGATTATAGAATATCGAGCACAAAAGGCCAGTGGGAAAGCATCTTCATTTTTCATGTCTTCTTACATTATGGATTCCATTTGCTTCATGACACCTTTTCCATTAATGAGATGGAGATGGAATCCAACTAATGCAAAGCCTATTCATGTGTACCACTCAAAACTCTGGGAAGGTAAAGCCAAAGACTTCGTCTATGAGATTTTCAACTAGGTAATGGTACCAATGCATGTCTCTATCTTTGGCCATTCGCCTCCCAGGATTTCGGATAAAATCATGGCCAACCTAAGTAGCGTGGCAGATTGGTATATAGAAGCAGAGTTTTCATACATTAGGGTTTTTGGCTGCTCTGTTCCCCCATATGCCTTACTTCTATTCTTACCAGATAAGCTAGTATGTCGCGAGATCGCCAGGCAAACTATGGTGGTATAAGTAAAGAGATCAAGGGAGTTCAGAAGAAGGTATGACCACCCTTTCCCATTCACATTGGTACATATTCTTTATTATATTTCGGCCATTCCAAAGCGGAGGTCGTGGCCTTGGATGAAATGCAGCTAGTATACATTGAGTTTAAGAAGCACGATCCTAATAAGGTTGTGAGTAATCACGTGGCAAGTTGTGGTCTAAAAATATATGAGCACGAAGATTCACCTCATGATGAAATGTTCCAAGGAGTGAGGTCCTACTCAGAAGTCTTAATTCGGGTTCAAGCTCTGCTGCTCAGAGACATGGTCGATTTTTACAAATTTCAGGAACATCGGAGAAATGTCCTCCCCAAAGTTTTGTAGGGCAAGGTCTCAATACCTCAAGATATTTATCAAACAGAAGTCAAGGGTTCAAATGAAGAAAACCCTGGCAAACAAGAAACTCAGAGTGACGCGGAGGAAACCAAGACTTCAATCCAAGAAGAAAGACTCCCAGAGATAGATACACCAGGGAAACAAGTCAAGGATAAAACAGAGAGGCCCTTGAAAGGGGCCGAAGACACGCCATTGCTCACATCAAGTGGACTAGACACAGACGCTACTATGAAACAAACATTGAAGGAAATTGACAATCCCATTCCATTTTTTACCCCCTTACAATCTTCCAAGGATAACCCCGACACAGGGACAATATGCAAAGAAGATATGACACCTATCTTTGTGGAAGAGTTACCTCCCAACGAATTTTTTTTTAGTAAGAAAAGAAAGGTCATTGTGAAGTGAGAGGCACACCACCTATTGGGTACATCGGTCAAAAGATACAAAATATTAATAGACGATGAAGCTCTAGAAGAGGAACAATTCACTGATGAGATAGCAGGAACATTGGGGGCTTTCGCAACGACAAATCAATATTCAGTTGGAACTTTGAGGCAACAGTTGAAACAAAAAAAAAAACCGTTAATCATCAAATTGCAAGCTCAGATAAAAACAATAGAGGCGACATCCAAGAATGAGGCAAACAAAGATTTTGAGCAAGCCAGAGCAGCGGATCAACAGAAAATTGAACAACTCAAATCCAATCTTGAGCAAATGCACCAGTCAGCTCAAACAAGCCAAACAAAGGTCAATCAACAAGAGGAATTAATAAAATAGCTACAGTCTAAATTGAATTCTTCTGAAAGCCAGGTCATAGATATAACAATATTCCAAGCTCAAGCCACGTAAATACAAAAGAAGATGGAAGTTGCTCAGTAGATTCTACTTACTAAAGTAGAAGTCATCCAAGATCATTCTCAGATGATAGATCAAGCCTTAGACAATATCGACTTAAGAGAAAGAGAAGCTAAGGTGGATCGAGGTACTTTATAGGAAGCTATTATATCAACGATGAAGGAGGAAATGGTCATCGCTTCCATATTATCCATTCGAGAACAAACCAAAGGTAATATCCTGCTAAAGGTATGGGAGCAAAATATAGCAGAAAACGGTAAAATGGCTAAGGAGGCAAGAGATTCTTGTGAAGAAATATTCGGTCTGCTAAATAAAAACTTGTTAGATGTTGATGAGGAAAGTAGCTCTAGAAGGTTGGGTAAAATGAACATAGCCAAACATCTGGTAGACATTAAGGAAAATGTGGAAAGAGGCCTCATTGAGCTCTCCCAGATAAGTCAGGTCGACATTGCCCAAATAGATAAGTGGTTAATAAAACCAAATCTACTACTATCGGCTATTATCACAGTAGATGGGAAAATAGGATAAAGACTTCCACAACTAGAAAAAAAGTGTTACACCTTCGAAGCAAATGACCAAACCGAGCCTCCAAAGTTGATAGCTCAGTTAATAGAAAAGTGTATCAAATGTATTGATCAAGGGAAAAAGAATATTTCTGGAGGAAAATAACACAATGTATGTATCACTTAATGTTGGAGCTAGGAGACAAAGAAAGGCAAATGTCTTGCCAACATGAGAAATGACAGGGGATAACAAATTGAAGCGTTTCATTTTCTCTTTTTTGTAACTGAATTTTTAGAATGATAGAATTGCAAACTCCAAAATCTAGTATAAATATATATATTTTGAAAATGCACAAGAGGCTACTTTTTGCCAATTGTAAATGACAAGACTCTCTTTATTGAGAATTAATACAAATGCAGGCCAGATATTCTACATCTCGTCTATTATGAGTTATTTGTTCTTTGTCTTTCCATTTTCCAACATACTTTCATATACTTTTCTTTGATGAATGCAAATCACAATTTAGTACAACTTCTACTGTGGTTATATTTCCTTGAGTAATCTGATAACTAACAGATTTTTCCTCTGTATTCACTGTCAGTTAATACAAGACCTGTATGTTATTTAGATGTTATATTTTAAACTTCTTTGAAGGTTACATCATTCACTTTCTTCTTCTGTTACAGAGTAAGATTCTTCAACATTTGATGCCTTACTTTGATTAGTAGCTTTATGTTTTTCTTCGATTCATTCGATTTTTTCAAATTTAACTCAGTTACGGGAGACATCGTCTGAGCTGTTATATTATTAATTCATTTTAAAGAAATTTATCTTGTTATTTCGGTGGTGAAAGACAAACCTTTACAACTTTTTTCTTTTCCCCCCATGACTCTACATGTTACAAGACAGCCCAACATTAAACCCGGTCTCACGGATCAAACTAGCATTACGTTAAACCTTTTTAATACTATCTTAAAAACTGTCACCACTCGAGTTGAACTTGAACGCTCATGGGCAACCATTGAATATGATATAAGCACCCAGGAACAATTGGAAGCTAGACAAAGACAACTCATAAATCAACCATAGCTTCTTTTCCTCCAATTGTTTTTTCTTCTTTTTACATCATATACCCATTTTTGGATGCCTAGACTCTATACTTTATAGCCTTAAGTACAGAATCTGGACCAACATCACCATTAGACACTGAAGTTGTCTGAGTGGGTTTGGGACCCTTATGTTGCTTGTTGTTGTAGCGAGGATGTTGCTTCTTGGGATATTTGGGTTTATCTTTTTGCTGGTCAACTAAGGCTTTGGTGGAGGTACCTGAAGTGTTGATCACTCCAAGTTGTACAAGGTTATCTTCTTCTCTAATCAAAACAACACAAAAGGACTCAAGAGTGGGTTTTGATAAGCTTTCCCTAGAGCCTCTCTCATGGCATAAAAGGTAGATACAAACATATAATATGCATTACCTAGCTTAGAAAGAATAAGATAGATGCAACACTCTTCCTCCATTGTTATCTTACATTCTTCACATAAAATTCTGAATGTTTTAAACTTAGATAGATAGTCTCCAAGGAAAGAAAAATCACTTGGATTCAAGGTCAGTACCTAATTTTCTAACTGTTGTGCTCGAATAATATCGAGTTTACCAAACACATATTCAATCTTTTCCCAAGCTTCCTCGGGGTCATCAATTTCTTTAAGGTGGAATCTTAAATCATGAGAGATGGACATTTCGATTAGTCCATGTGCTTTGTCACTCCTATTAGCCCATTTGTCTTTATTATCATCATCAGTGGGTTCTTTTTCCTTTCCCAAGGTAATTCGGGTACAAGCCTTTACTTCTTAATAAATCTTCCAAATGAGATTTCCATTGGAAGTAGTTGGTGCTGGTAAGAAAAACATTACTTGTAGAAGCCATATTAAATATGAAGATAATATGGATTTAAAAACTAAAACTGATGATCTGGATGGAAAGAGATCGAAAAGTTATGCGGTTTAAAAAAAAACGACACTGAAAATGAACTTCAGATGTGAGAGTTATGCTCTTTTATAAAAAACATAAACAGTAACCAAATTACCACGTAATAGTGTAAGTTGCTTTATGAAGTGACCCACTTTTATAAAGAGAAGTGGGGATCACTTTTACAATGAAGTTACTTTATAACAGAAAATTTGCATGCAAAATAAATAACTCTAAAATAAAATAATAAAGATACTTATAGTGATTCACTTTTATACTTGAAGTGAAATACACTATACAATTTCAGCATGAATTTTAAAAACAAAGTAACAAAAGAGAGACTTGAACTCAAGACCTCTTACTTAATAAGGAAAATTTTAACCAAATAGTCTAGCAAAACATATTGTTATGTTCAGAGGGAGAATTGGGGGTGTTGTTTTTGTGGAAGGTGGCCTTGGAGAGCGTGCTAAAAAAAACACTTTTCACACAAGAAAAAAAATTCACTTCTCGATGACAACAAGGGTTAGATCTCAGTTAGATTACTTGGAAGATGCACCTTTTCCTATTTGTTTCTGATTTGAAGAGATTGCACAAAACACGGGGAAAAGAGAATACGCGGATCTAAAAGAGTAGAAACCCAAAAATAAATAATACAAAACCGAAATAAAACCAAAATACCACTCTGCAAAAAATTAAAAAATGTGTATTCAAGATTTATACCTCCATATCTGACTGTAATGGTCGTATCTTGGGCAAACAGAAACCTTTTTGAGTGAAATGAAAAGTGTTCCTGAATGAAAAGAGTGCTTCAGATGCAATGGAATAGTCCTCTTAGCCTAGAAATGTATGAAAATGACAGGAAATGGAGATGAGACAACTCGGATTCACGATCTCGATCTACAACAGGAGCGGATCTTCAAACAAACTTTGATACCATGTTCGAAAACACAAGTATTCCAACAGAGGATGAACACCTTCAGTAACCACTCACATAACCAGATCAAATATCAACACACCGATATTTTCACGTGGTAAAACCCCTACGGGGAAATATCCATGGCCCCAACCAACGCGACCACTTGGAGCAGTTTATTAATGCAAAAGAAAAAGATTACAGAGAGATTTTACAATAGAGTTTCTCACAATTAATCATCAACAAATGACCCTCCATTCTCTTTAAATAGAGATCATGGACCAATCGGGTGTTAATCCATGGATCAATGGCCGTTAAGATCGAGGAGAGTATGAACCGTCAAGTTACTCTATGTCGGGAACATATCGTGACCGTTAGATTTCCTAACTACAAATGCATACTAAAGAAACACACTAAGAAACACAAATTTACTTAATGACACATTAGACCAAGTAGATCTTAACATATGCGTCCATGGTAGTAATCCATGAGATTGATGAGAAAATGGAGTAGTCATGTTGCGTCCACCAACAAAATTGCATATCTACATCCATTTGGGGATACAATTGTAAAATAAGATATGGAGATATCCCTGTAGTAGATCTATATTATTTTTGGCTTATTCAATGATCTATTATTATAAAACATTTTAGATCTGCAAATTATTAGAAGATTATGTTTTGGTGGCATGGAGCATCCATCCAAAATAATGCAAAGATGAGCATGTTGATTTAAACATGCCAATCTTCTCCTCTTTGTACCATTCTCTCTACCCTCAAAATCCAACATGTTCACCTCTCTCTCTAACTCACCCTTTCTTCTCTCATCTATTGGGTTGGACTCTTGTCATTTCTCTATGTCATCATCCTTGTCATCGACAAGCATTTGCAAGAAACACACAGGGTACAAGTTGTGTAGCTTCAATGATAGAACGTAATCAAAACAGGACATGTGCTTACATGGCATATGACGTGCCTCTCCTCCTAGTTCAAACTCCTCCAAACAAACAACACTATGAAAAGTAAAAGTTGAGGTGGTTCTCAGAGATTTCCATGGCAAACATGGCTTCAATCGCAGATCTTGAAGCCAAAGGGATGTCACAATGATTCACATTATTGTTAAGATTCGAGCACAAGCAAAATGAGACAAGAAATGGCAGAAAGGGCCTTAAGCCATTCATATGCTAATTGTATTAATCTCATGATGTGAATTTATAGTACATAGATATACCAGATCTAGATATTGATTTCATTGACAACTCATCAATGGATCATGACAACACCTCTTGAATATATGAGGTTTAAAACTCATCAATGTGTCTCGAACTTTGTGATTGTCTCGGGACTTACAGTCTAACAATTTTTCTCTTCCAATCTTCTATGATAGATCGATAGCATGGCTTTGATTACCACAAGGGCCAATTATTTTTGGCAGAACAAGATAGATCACGGTCATTGTTAATGGAAAGCTTAGGTTGGCGTTGGTATTCATGGGGTAACCTCCTATCGATGTACACAATATAACACAAATTTTAGTGAAGTCGAATCACAACTACAATATAGAGTTGAATACATATGCACCCAGACATTCTTTGAATGATCAAAGTTACTCCCATCCACAACTTCGACTTGATTGTTGACTAGTTTTATGAGATTATATATTAGGGTTTATGGTGGAGAAACTAATACATGCTACCCCTCCACGTTCCAAACATCATTTTAAAGAAATTTGCAGATAGGTCCAATTATCCCTTGGCATGTTCAAATGTTGGAAGAGAGGACGATTTCAAGGCTCAACGCCCTAGGTGGAACCAATGCACATGAATAATAGGCCACATGTTATTGGCACACAATGCAAACAATGTATTGCCAAGTTTTTGTTTCTTTGTCTTGTTTGTGCTATTTCTTAATATGGTATCAAAGGTTTGCAGCGCAATGGATTGGTATCATGTTGACCCAAAATTAGCGATAACTTTTTCTTTCTACTAATTCATATTCATTTAACAAACTTATCAATTTTCCGCAATAATGATTAAAAATTGTCTTAATGAATTAAAACAACCAGTATTGAAAAAAACAGACAATACTCAACAAGTTGATAACGGAGTTCACCCTTATGGGATATGTCTCTGGGTCCGCTTCAATCAACAAATCATTTTGTTATTTCTTCTCCCAATAAGGGGTTGGTTCTCTTCTTTACAAAGGGATGGAATATTTTCCCAATAAGGGGGCTCAATCTCCCAATAAGGGGCTTACAAATTCTCCCAGTGAGGGGCTTAATCTCCCTTTTATAAAAAAGGATAATAATTAAAAAAAAAAAAAACAAGCCTAATTGCTTATTCTTCTTCAAAGAGTTTATGAATAGTCTCTTCTCTCTAAAGAGAAAAATTTAATATAGGTACTTGAATAGTTTTTCATTGTTGAGAACTACCTCAATATTCTAAGGAGAGAATAAATCTCTAGATCCACTAAATTAAGACTTGGGCACAATTCAAGGGATGGGTTGAGGAAAAATCTCAACTATGCTCATGAAAATCTCAAAATTCCCCTTAGATTAGGAAACTACAATGCTACGCAGATCTTTCATTAACATTAGTTTCCTATTACAATAAAGATGAATATTGTAAGAGCACCTAAGCTCAAAATATGTATTAATCATTTCATTTTTTTTTATTTCCACCTAGTTGCCCAAAACTTCAACGAGCCTTATCTTTCGCATACAAATTCCATTTGACCCCATTCAACTTACATCAAAAATCTCTTTAAGAGCTCTTCATTGTGCAAACAACTTTGGAAAAAATGGAGAACCTTCTGAATTTATCAAATGTGAAGATCCTCCTCAATCACATTGTTGATGATTGCAGCTATGTGAGACATTCTTCAGCTTACAAACCTGTGAGGTGTGGATCATTGTAGCTATGTGAAGTCTTTCTCTCAGCTTACAAACCTGAGAGAAATCCCCTAAGAAGGCTACGTGGCTCCTGGTTGAGACAGAGCTGGGAACATAGAGATGACCTCCTCCATTCAGAGAGTTGAGAAGAACTCCAGATGATTATCCAGTGAGAAAGGAGATCTATTGAGTTAGGACGTGCCTATGGCTGAGCACAAGGTGAACTTGTGAAATCCCAAAGTGTTAGGTGCATCGTCATGATAACATAAATGAATATGATGTATTAGCCTCCTCTGAGAAGAAGAGTTGATGAGAAGACTCCAGATGATTCTCATGTGTGAGGCAGTGAGAAAGAAGATCTGTAGAGTGGACATGTCTACGGACAAGCATAGGTGAACATGTGACGATCTAGTTCTTCTGTGTAATGCAGTGAATCAGAGCTATGACATCCCTATGGATGTGCCCCTAGTGGATGACCACTAGTGGGTGTATCAAATCCTTTGCTATATATTGTTCAAGAGTCAGACCTACCTGTAACCCTAATTTTTATGTAAAGGGTACAGGTCGGCCCTACCTTATTGTGTCTAATAATAAATGTAAAAGATAATTAATCTGGATAATATTAATTATAATAATCATAATAATAATTATTATATTATGTCTTAGAGAGGTCGACCTTGTTGTGCCAACAAACACTTTAGTTGATAGGACAAGTCTAATAGAAGTAAAGGCCCATTGTAGAAACATATCTTTCTTGTGAGTTTGGAAATTTCAGCAAAGTACACTTCTTTGGAAAAAGGTGCGCACCTCTCTTGGGCGCTAGAGTTCTAGGGTTTGAGCACCCTCTTGTGTGCTAGGTCTTTCTTGGTGGTAAAAGGTATTTCTCTTGAAGATTATAGCAAAGGATTTGGCTAGGTTTTCTTCCCTTGTTGAGAAGGGTTTCCCATAATACATTTTGTGTTCTTGTGCATGGTGCTTCTTCTTGTGATCTTGGTTGCTGCAACATTTATGGTTATGGTTAAATGATAAAATGGAATGAACTTCATGATTAACCTAATGCTTATGAAAAATCAACATGGTTTCAGAGCATAGGTCTTGAAAGAACCCATTGTACAAGTATCTACCAAGTCTCATCTTTTACCAGTCATCCTTCCTCTTATGTAGAACCGTACAACCCTCCTAGGGTTTCTATAAAATCCGTACGAGCCTCTTCTTTTGGGTGTTTCATCCCCTTAAAACTTGTATTATGGGGATACTTTTGGAATATAAGATTGCGGCCTCTTACAACGCATCTCCAAAAGCTCTCAAAATGAAATTCCGAGAAATTTTGATTTTTGGACCTAGGGTTTCTAGGGTGCCGAAATTTCCTGTAGAATATTAATTATGGATTTCTGAAAAAACATTTTCCGGAATCATCAAGAATTTATGTGATACTATCAAATTGATTGTTGGAAATCATAAGTCCAATATAAACTAATGTTTCTAACCTAACCTAATCATTAGGTTTTCAAAATCCAATTGGCAAGAATTTGAAGAAACAAATCAAATGAAGAACAAAACTTTGGTAGAAGATAGGCTTTATGGAGCAAGCAACTTCAGCCCCTGTAAATCAAATATTCTAGTCACTCTTGAAGAATATGATCTCTTGGATGTGACAAATAAAGTTCTACCAGACACAACTACAAATATAGAGAAGAAGATAAGAAAGGAAGAAGATGTCAAATCAAGAAAAATAATCATCTACTCAGTAAGATATCACCTCTTTCCTCGTATTTCCAATCTAAAGACAACCTATGATATGTATGAAATCTTAAAATGAATGTTTGAAAGTGACAACACCCTCATAGGTCTTACCTTAAAGAGCCAACTTCAAAGTACCAAGATGACGAAGGGTGACTCAGTTGCACTCTTCTTTATGAAGATATCATAGATTAAAGAACAACTAGAGACCATTGGGGAAATCATGTCTGATAGAGAAATCGTCTTAACCACTCTCCATAATCTTCCAAAATCATGGGAGCCTTTCATTCAAAGTATCAGTGGAAGAGAATCTCTGCCAACCTTTGATCGTCTATGGAAATATTGCACTCAAGAAGAACTTAGACTTAGAAACAGAGTAGTGGAATATTCTTCAGAAGCAAATCATGCCCTTGCACTCCATACAAAGAAGGGAAGAAGATTCAAAAGAAATTTTAGACAAACATTTAAAGATGAAAAACCTCCATCCAATCTAGGTTATCAAAGAAGAGAAGCTTCAGAAATTCAGTGCTTCAGATGTGACAAGTATGGACACATTGAAAGAAATTGTCCAACCAGGAAGAAGGGAAGACAATACGTTTCCACTGCTGACATTGATCCAGATCCACCTCAAGTGAGTGAAGAGAAAAGAGAGGAGAAGTACTTCACCTAAAAGGGCATGGATACAAACTAGGTAAATCTTTTGATCCATAATTTTATAGTTGATTGCATTTTTCAAATCAATGAAGGATATTATTCCTATTACAAGAGCACTCAAAGACTTGGACCATTATCCTTGGTACAGGAGTCCAAACCATATTTGAATTTTTTATTATACAAGAACAAGAAAAAACATTTTCCTTGAAGAAGAGATACTCCTTCAAAGATCCATAGAATCAAAAATAAAGATTGACAGTGAAACAAATACCTTCTCTCCCTTTAGCAGTTCAGAGGGAGACATACCTTACTCAAATTGATCCAGTTGTTCCAGTTGATATATTTAGAGATATTGCAATAGGGCACAAAATGCCTACCTAGAATCACTCTGCAAGAGACAAAGAAACATGCAAATCTCTCAATGCACATCCTGAGAAAACACAATAGATTCTCAAGTTATACTTCAATCATGAGCCACTTCATTGATGTTGAGCCTCCTTGTCTTTGAAAAATAACAAGAGAACAGGTATGGCAAGATGCCATAACAGAAGCATACCAGTATGTCCTAAAAGAATGATGTATAATATATTGTTCAGAGACCAGAAGAGAAGTTTGTGATGACTTCCAAGTGTATCTATAAAGATCAAGCATGCAACTGATAAAAGTATCGAGAAATATAAATAAAGATCTACAACCAAAGGTTTCTCACAAACAGAGGGAGTTGTCTATGATATGACACTTGATTCAGTAAGCCCGATACACCTCCATTCAGACTACCAACCATGAGTTTGAAACCATATCAAATGGATGGATTCTTGATGAGTTTGGATCTTAACTAAAATATTGTTGATCCAAACCTATATTATTTTGTCTTGGTGACAAGAGCATGTTTTTGATGATTTATTCATAAAGCCTTGTTGTTGAAAACAAGCAAGCATTGACTTCTGATTTTTATGGTACACTACTTCTTGAGACAAGGAGTGTGATAGAGAACCAATGAGATTTTACTGAGCCAAGGAAAATATACAGTGGGAATATTAAAGAAGTTTAGTATGACAAGATGCAAATCCACCGTGATGGATCTAAAGAAGAAGATTGATGATGATTCAAACAAGAGTGATCCACAATTGTGTGGATCCCTGATGTGTCTGGTTAAAACCAGAATTGATTCATTCCATGCAGTGAATGGGCTTAGTCATTTCATGAGTTAACCAAGACAGACTCACTAAGACGACACCAAAACACGTATATATGAGGCACAGTTGGATATGACCTGAGATATGCCTCCAGTATGAACTTGAGTTTGTAGAATATGACGATTCAGATTGAGCAAAGAATACAGTGGACTGAAAGAGCACATACATGTGTTGTCTTGCCATGAAGGTTGCCATGGTTTGCTAATACAACATAATTTTTTTTTTCTATGACATTGAGTATCACAGAGGCAAAGTATATAGAAATGAGTGTGCGAAGAAATGTGGCTTCACAAACTCCTAATAGATTTACTTGGCCATGAGATGGATCCTATGATGATAACCAAGAGCTGTGTGAAAATTTGGTGTTTCCTATCAGATCGAAACATGGTGAGATGAAATGTCCTTATATCAAGAGATATGATGCAGAGGAAAATCGTACACATGTAGTACCTCCCTACACATGAGCATATTACTGACATCTGCACAGACTGGCTTAGTGAAAAATTCCTTCCTAATTAAGAGGGAGTATTGATGATTCCAGCCAAAAAAAAAATTCAGAGAACATCCATATGAGACTTGGCATAATGAAGAATGCCTCCCTAGCTGAGAGGGATTCTTGATGATTGCAGCTATGTGAGACATTCTCCAGCTTACAAACCTATGAGGTGTGGATCAATTGAAGCTATGTGAATTCTTTCTCTCATATTACAAACCTAAGAGAAATCCCCTAAGAAGGGTATGTGGTTTCTGCCTGAGATAGAGATGGGAATGTAGAGATGACCTACTCCATTCAGAGAGTTGAGAATAACTCCATATGATTATCTAGTGGGAAATACGATCTGTTGAGTTAGGACGTGCCTGTGGCTGAGCACAAGTTGAACGTGTGAAATCCCAAAGTGTTGGGTGCATCGTCATGAGAACATAAATGAAGATGATGTATTAGCCTCCTCTAAGCAGCAGAGTTGATGAGAAGACTCCAGATGATTCTCATGTGTGAGGCAGTGAGAAAGAAGATCTGTAGAGTGGACGTGCCTATGGATGAGCACAGGTGAACGCGTGAAGATCCGGTTCTTCTGTGTAATGCAGTGAATCATAGCTATGACATCCCTATGGATGTTCCCTAGTGGATGAGCATTAGTGGTTGTATCATATACTTTTCTATATATTGTTCAAGAGTTATACCTATCTATAACCCTAATTTTTATGTAAAGGGTATAGGTCGACCCGACCTTATTGTGTCTAATAATAAATGTAAAAGATAATTAATCTGGATAATAATAATAATAATAATAACAATAATAATTATATTATGTCTTAGAGAGGTTGGCCCTATTGTTCCAATATAAACTTTAGTTGATAGGACAATTCTAATATAAGTAAACGGAAATTTCCCATTATAGAAACATATCTTTCTTGTGAGTTTAGAAATTTCAGCAAGTACACTTCTTTGGAAAAAGGTGCACACCTCTCTTGGGTGCTAGAGTTCTAGGGTTTGAGCACCCTCTTGTGTGATAGATCTTTCTTGGTGGTAAAAGGGCCTTTATCCTGAAGATTATAGCAAATAATTTGGTTGGGTTTTCTTCCCTTGTTGAGAATGGTTTCCCAGGATACATTTTGTGTTCTTGTGCATGGTGCTTCATCTTGTGATGTTGGTTGTTGCAGCATTTATGGTTATGGTTAAATGATAAAATGGAATGAGCTTCATGCTTAACCTAATGCTTATGAAAAATCAACACACACCTCCCCAAATAAAGAAACATTTGGTCCACGAAAATTCTTGATTCATGGTCATCATAGTGGGTGGTTTTATTTCTCTCTCTTGAGGTTGATTTATGTATTCTCCTTGCTGCTCAACATTCTCAACAAATGTGGAAAAATAGAAATATAATATTGAGACCACCACTGCAACAACACCTTTCGCATTCCTAAGTACATGAAGGGTTAGTGACTAGAAAGTTGTGCCATCTTAGTGTATCTTAATCAAAATATATGTTAATGGAGAAATGAGAATTATGCTTCCTTCAATTGATCTCAACTAGTGGATAGAACCATAATTTTTTTTTTTTACGCATATGAATATGGCATAATAATCCTTCTTAACTTCTCCATTTATTTTGGAAAAGATAGGACTTAAAGTTCCCCCTTGTAAACCATGAAATTCAGTTTGCTTGAATACACGTTTTGCCATTTCCTCTGCTAAACTTCCTCGTATGTTTGTATTTTTGTAAATTGATCGTTTGCTCTCAAATGGGATTTCATTCTTTCAAACATTTCATGTGCAACCTCTATCATGTCCTTGCGTTGAAGTAGTGATCTTGCAATAAATACAACCTGGCTCTCTAGAACAGTTCCACCATTTATTTCCTTGAGATTGTTTTCATGCAAAGTTGTTCCACTACACACACGATCCAAAATGGAATCGATTATACCCATAGTATGAACCACTTCCAATGTTCCATCAACCTTTAAAAACTTGACATGCTTTAGTCCCTTCTCCTTCACAAATTTTGGACCTAGATAGCTAAATCTTGTTGCAATTTGTAGAGGCCTTTTCTCAGTCCATTCAGGCATTGTTTCCAGTTCATACATAGATGAAATGTTCTCAAAAATTCCATACTTAGAAATTTCAATAGATAAGCGACACTCCCCATGCTCTAGAGCATCATGAACAAGGATCAATTCATCATTACCCTGTCCAAATTCAAAGACAATATCAATACCAACAATGTTGAGTTCCAAAACCCCATGACAAGCTTACAACAACATCTTTTGGTAGTTGAAATCAGACTTCTAAGTTGGATAATCTTGTTATATCTGCAACATACTACCTAGGATTAATTTTCTACATTGCTAGATGACAATCCTTGAGTAGATCTAGTGTATTGGAGGCCATTCATCCCTTGCTCGACAATCCCAGATGAACCACATTGCGCTCAATGGCATCCAACTCTAGGAATCCATTCCTTGCCTATGTCAAGAGGTCCTTCGAAACAGTCGTGGATGTCGAGGATTGACATCTCAATTGAATAATTCATACCAAAAATGTGTTAGAAATAAAGTGATGTGCTCGTTTTTCCATAGACAATATAGAAATATTGTCACCCAACCATAGGCCGAAGCCACCCCCGAGCACCTTAACCTTGACAGATAGAATAATTATGGAAGAAAACCCTTATAACCAATAGCCAACCAAGGCAACATACGTATCTCCAAATCTAGCGCACCAAGTAGAGAGTCCAAACCATAACCAAGGCAGAAAGTCCAAACCATAAACAAAGACCAAAATCCCAGTTGCAGTAGCTAAAACTACACTCCCTCTCCAAACTTGTGCACTACTAGTCTTTATGCAGTTGTGAGAGTTTGAATGACAAATGAGCTCTAGGACAACTTATTTTTTTAGAGTTTAACACTTAAATATTAATTCTTTTATTGATCCGACATGTCTTCTAGGGTTTCTACACATCTGTTTATGGTTTCTCTTGCTTCCTAGAATATTCTAGTCTCGACAAAGTTTACACATAGAGGTTAATACCTCTTGCAGCTACCATAATATCAACACTCCCTCTTAGATAGGGAGGTGTTAGATGCAATGGTCTTGAGCACAAACATACCATTCAACCGATAATATTATCATAGCCACACAAGCTATCTCATGATCACATAGATCAACTCACGAGCAACATAATCACTATTAGTATCATCTGATATCATCAACTGCATCATATCTCGAAGCCATACTCCATCTGATTAATTGGGCATGATGTCGAATAAGTCACTCTCTCCACAGAGTGATACAAGAACTATGCTTCTAATCCGAACATATGTCCTAGAAGAATAATTGTTCCAACAGATGTTGGAAGCCACACCATGGGCTACAAGGACTATTCTTCTTATCCAGACATACATCCTAGAAGAATGACTGTCCTGGACCATTTTCTCCACTTTGGTCACTACTGTGAACTCAGGGAAAATGTATGTCCTATACCAATCTCTCCACTTTGGTCACTACTGTGAACTTAGGGAGACGGTCCATTCTTCTAATCCGGACATATGTCCTATAAGAATAGTTTTCCATGGTACATCAACAAGGACCATCCTCCATAGTAAGGATGTCTGTCCACCAACAATATGTCCTTCCTGGACCATTCTTCGCCTGGAGAATTCCTATCCATTAACACATTGACTATCCATCTAGCTGGAAAGCATCTCCAACACTAGTGGTAGTCTCCATGGAAATCAGAATAATGCCATCAATAGAAAACAACCGTGTCTATCCATAGTAGTACACAACTACTACCCACTAGTACACAACCACTTCCTAGTAGCACATGACTACTAACCAATGCCACATAGTCACTATCAATGGATCACATCCACCACAATAGCATACATCTAATATACAAAGACATGCAATCTCCACAACAATCATATCATCTGATATCAACCTGCATAACAATATCATGATACAAACTGAGTCATCTGGGCCATTCCTCCACTCACATCTGTGAGATATGGAAGAACATATGCCCTCAGAAAGTAAAAAAAAACAACATTAGCCATGGGGTATCTGGACTATTTTTCCCAATCATAGAAGAATAATTGTCCCTGATTTCTGAGCCTGTACCATTCACCTAACTGGGCCATTCTTTCGGCACTAATCACAGTGTAACCTAGAGAGAATAAGTCTTCCCTAGGGAATGCATGTCCCTGATTGTTGAACCTGGACCATTCACGTAAGTGGGCCACTCTTTCGGCACTAATCATAGTGTCACCTGGAGAGAATGAGTCTACCCTAGGGAATGACTGTTTGAACCATTTCCTAATGGAAATGACTGTCCTACACCAACCTCCTATAATGGACCATTCTTCGAAATTGCTCACAACTATGAACTTTGAAAGAATGACTTCCCGAAGAGGTGAACCATTCTGCTTGACCACTACTCAGAGTGACTGCCAAGAAGAATGACTATCCTATACCATTCCCCCACACTAGCCACAAGGGGAATCATTGTATATGGTACATCAACAATATATCGAACCATTTTCATTACGAAAATGACTGTCCAATTTGGACCATTTTCTGAACTATAAAATGCATGTTTGTCAAAAATCTTGGGCCACTTTCTGGACTGGAAGGTGACTTCCCAACCTAGACCATTTTCCGAACTGCAAAATGACTGTCCATAAATCAATAACATATTAGTTCTCCCTCTCAACATGGGAGTATTCTCTTCCTTTTCCAGTAAGGAAGTCATCTCCACGAGTACCAGCTTGTCCCTGAAGTATGCAAACTTTTCATCTTGGACAAAAGCTTTTCCAAAATATCTGCTATCTATTCATCTGTGAAGATATACTGGAGAACCACTTCTCCCCTCTGGACTCTATCATGGATAATTTGCTTCGACCTATTATGGAACACTAGATTATCTGAAATCTTCACACAACTTTGATTATCACAATATATCACGATCGAATCCAACACTTGATCAAACAGTCCAGAAACTAGCTTACAGAGCCACACTGCTTCTGTACAAGAATCATAAGCTTCAATATACTCTGCTTCTGCAATGCTTAGTGTAACAAAATTTTGTTTCCTACTAGCCCATGACATCGTGGAAAAGATCAAATTGAAACATATCCAAGTAACACTTCTTCTGTCATCTACACTCCCTACCCAATCTGAATCGATAAATCCATGCAATTGTATATCATAACTCAAATGTCCCACAAAGTAAATATCCAACCGAGTTTTCTCCAAATACATTAACGATCCAATCAATTTCCGATACATAGATGGGTCTACTAGATGAGAGTCTCTCAACTTCATATATGTCATCATGGGAGTTTTCCATGGATTTGCAATCCATCATCCAAGACTTCTGAAGAACCATTTCAATATACTTCCTCTGTCATAGGAAGTTTTCACCATGCTTCTGATGTACATGAGAGGCTTTGTACCAAGTTTTCTTGAATTAATACAAGGTATTCTTCCATCTGCATGCAAGGGTCTCTTTCCGGTATACCTCAAAACCTTGAGGTTTCTCTACATACGCTTCTTCTTCAATTACTATGTTGAGAAGAACAATCTTTACATTCATCCGATGTAAACTCCAACCCATGGATACTGTAGGAGATATAATGGCTTAGGTAGAGGTATGTCTGGTTACTATAACAAGTTGTCATCATAGTCTTCTCCCTCCTTTTGGGAGAACCCTCTAGCCCCGAGTCTCTCCTTGTATCTATTAATGCTTAAGTATTTTTCACAATTCCTCACATACATTGTTCTTCATCACAACTTCCTTCCATTCCTTCTTCTTGATTGCTTCTAGTGGGTTCAAACTTGGTTTAATTGGTTTTTCTGACTTTTCTTTATTTCTTGGAATCTTAATGTTCTTCCTCATGTTTATATTCAATGTTGGAGTCCATGGAATCTTCTATAGATTACATGACCTTCTTTCCTGAAGGCTCTAACTTTTTTCTCCTGCCATAGGAACATAAATGTAGATGGACAACCAAGTATATTCAAGGCTTATTTTCGAACAAGACTTCTTCTAGAGTCAAACTGAACATGTGCTTCTTATCATGGCCGATACTTCCAATGAAGAGCATGGATAGATACTTCATAGTCTTTATAGATTCTTCTTCAATGGATCATATTGTTGGGGATTAGCTCCCTCCTAATCCCAACTTCATGCGTGAATAAGAAATATGCATGCTCTTCTTTTGAAATTCTGTGATCAACTCCCTCCATCTGAGAGAGTTCATGCTTCTGTCTGCTACATCTCTCTTTGATTTCTGCAAAGTGTCACAACCTTGTTCTGGTTTCTTTTGGATTCCTAACTTCCTTCGAGTCTAACTCCTCTGAGTCTCTTTAAGTTTGTTTCTATATGTTTTGATTGCTACCCATCTGGAAGTTGTGTCATCCTTATAAACTTCTTCTATGACAACTTCCGCAAGGATTGTTCATCAAACATATTTCACAAGGGTACCTGCTTGGAACAAGAACAACAAGAGAAAACACGAAATATCTATCTAGAGGAGATGTTAGTTCATCTTGCGAACACATATAATAAGCATCTATATCAATAGTATTCATATGCAGTCATGTATTCATTGCACCTAGAAATAATAGAATCTTTCAAAGATTGCTTTCAGAATTTGTAATGTAGCAACTATCACCCTTGATATATATAAATTTTAACAATTTAATCAAACCTGGAACTTGAAGCCTCTCTTGCTATGGAGGATGCACTTGTTTTTCCGAATGCATTGAATCCAAGATTACATAGTGGACAATATATCTAGTACTTTCCCTGCAAACACACTCATGTTTTTCTAGATGATATAACTTAGATAACATATACAAGTGCATACCTTTGAAACCTTATAACATCATCCAACTTGTCTTCCAATCTAAAACTAGATATCATTTTGACAAGAAGAGATTAGAAACTCAATCATAAGATTCAATGATTAGAACAAGCTATAAAATCTAAAATTTCAACTTTGACCATAAAATAAATTTGATTGAAAGTCAACCTTTGAATTTGACTTTGACTTTGACTTTGACCACAAGTTCAAACCTAACTGTTTTACTAGCTGAGAGTACCAAGAGTTGCGCTAGGCTAGGGGGCACTAGGATGTCAAGGAATTAGGTCAAATGCTTCACCAGAAGTGTCTGAACACAAGGGTTAGGGTGTGTTGCAGCTGCATAATTAGAAAACCAAGCTGCAACTGTAACTGGTGCCACAACGAGCTTAAAAAAGAACTGTTACACTACCTTCCAGTGGTTAGACTATATTGAAGGTGGTGTGGGCCCATAAACTATTATAAATAAAGAGATGTGCTCATTTTTCATAGACAATATAAAAATATTGTCACCCAACCATAGGCTGAAGCCAACCCCGAGCACCTTAACCTTGCCAGATATAATAATTCTAGAATAAAACCCTTATAACCAATATCTAACCAAGATAGCATACATCTCTCCAAATCTAGCGCACCAAGCAGAGAGTCCAAACCATAACCAAGGCACAAAGTCCAAACCATAACCAAAGACCAAAATCCCAGTTGTAGTAGCTGCCGCTGCACTTCCTCTCCAAACTTGCACACTACTAGTCTTTATGCAGTTGTGAGAGTGTGAATGAAAAATAAACTCTAGCGCCCTCTTATTTATAGTGCTCTTTGTCACCTATCCAGTCCTACTTCTTCTTTTAGAGGTTAACACTTAAATGTTAATTCTTTTATTGAGACAACATGTTTTCTAGGGTTTCTACACATCTGTTTATGGTTTCTCTTGATTCCCGAAATATTCTAGTCTCATCAAAGGTTACATGTAGAGGTTAATACCTCCCACAACTACCATAATATCAACATAAGGAGGTCAAAAGTCATGTGATTTGGCCAAATGCGAGGATCAAACGATATATGCGCACAACCATGTAAAACTTGCAATCTCTTGACATTCCCATGTACATCATTGTCATGTATATGTTTCTTATAGGTGGTATCGCCATATTCACAGTGAACCATGTGTGAATTATTGTTAACATACATAAATAATAATCCATCGCAGACTGGGGTGGCAGGTGCAATAGGGGTGCTATATGGCCCTGGAGGAAACTTGGAAACCACCTTTGCATGGAGCATTGGACAGTAATCCAATAACCAAGTTGAAGCATATGCCTTGTTACAAGGTATAATTTTGTCAAAGGCTCAAAGCATTTCTGAACTTACAGTTATCGAGGACTCTAAATTGATAATTAAACATGATAGGTTCAATTCTCTCCTGAATAATACTCATCTTCGAGCCATCTTTCACAAAATTCAGGAAGAAATTTATATCTTTCGCATAATCAATTTCTTTCATGTGCTATGATCAAATAATCAAGAGGTTGATAGACAAGCCAATCAATCCACTAGACTTCAAGAAGGGGTTCTCTTGGTAAACAGATCTCAATATTTCAAATCAATCCCATGAGCTACCAAATGCATTTAATTAATTTGGAAAGAGGAGGGCTTAGAATATAATGGTTTTAGAACTCACAAAAAACTTTATAAAGGAGGGTGGGGGGGCATCCCCCATCCTGGGAACCAAACTCTCCACACATCGATATCCAAATCATAATCAAAGTAGGGAGTTGTTAACTTGTCGATCCAAGGACACTGACAAGTGCATGTCATTCGCTCCCATGAGCTCTACTTAATTTCCCTCGATGGGAGAAATCCCATCTCTCGCATCATCTCTCACTTCTTATGAAATGTGGGATGACTATGGATGTCATCCGAGTATCCATGACTTCCACAATGATTTTCGAAGTTGGAGAGAGAGACACCAACGGTCGTTTGGATTATAAACCAAAATACCATGGTTTTAAGAGGGATTGATAATTTGTTGGTTGTGGAGCCTGATTATCTTCCTGATTCATAGGTATTTTACTTTCAGTCGTGTTTATAACCCATGAAGTATTTACACCCCAGAAGTATGTACACTCTTCCACGCGAGGGAGTGAAAAGGGGGGGGTACCCCCTTTGCGGGGTCTGGGGGCAAGCGGGGTTCGGGGGCGAAGCCCCTGAAGGAAAATTTTCCTTGTAAACGTATATTGTAATTTCATTATAAATCTGGACCGTTCATTATAAGGTCACAGATCTAATGATAGAGATTATGTTAGGGTTTTTTTCCCTAGAAGGCAACCCTCTTTTATGAGGGAAATGTATTGCAGCTATGGTTGATGGAGAATATTGTATTCTGAGATAGGAGACTGTGAGAGAAAGAAGAGGAAGTTACAACAGATTTGTTGTAGGTTGTATCCCTTCATATGTTGGATAATAATAAAGGAAGGACCTGGCAATTTCTCTAGTGGGCATAGCCCGCACTGGGTGAACCACATAAATCTGTGTCTCTATTGTATTATGTATCTTCTGTGTTTTGTTTCCACATTTGTTTTATTTTATTTCTCCATGGTCCTGTTTTTCCAACAGAATTAACAATCCTTTCTCCATCTTGTAGGGCATACTTGATTTGTAGCCTCCAAGAAAACTTTTAAAATCTTTTATAATGAAACTTTTAAAATGTTTTTACTGATCCATCCTAATGGATGCCCCTCTTTAGGTTTCTCTCTCTTGATGGGATCTTCCTTGGATAGATGGACTTTTTCATGGATTGTCTCTTGGACTATTGATGCTTGGCCAACTCTTTCATATGCTACCTCTTCCTTTGTGGGTGTTTGCATAACTCCCTTGCAATATTTTGGACGAAGTTGTGAATGAAGTTTCTAGAACTTGTCAACCCAATAACCACTCATATTACAATGAGTGCAATAACTATTGGCCATCCTCTTGGACAACAAGCCCTTCTTTCCATTCTCCCAATTTTGACTTGGAGAGTGGTATTTGCATCTTGCCTCTTTCCTGAAAGACATGATCTTCCTCTGTAAGGAGTTTCTCTTCCAACACATGGCCACACAATGGTTATTTAATCCACAAAACATACAAGGATATGCATACCATGATTTTTTTTTCATGGCCATTATTCTCATAATTGAAGAAAACATTGGAGTACTTATGCTTTTCATACCTTTTAGGCTTGTCCTTTGTATGAGTCTAATGAGGGGAAATGTTTCCCCTCCTCCTTTGGAATGTTCATCTCTCTTTGGAGATGCATTGCATTCTTTCTTGATGCTTTTACCATGATTGAAAGGTTGCACCTTTCTTGATTATAACTTGTACTCGCTTTCACCATCATCGAGTGGTGTGTGTTGGACAAGTAATCCTTGGGATTG
>ML806395.1:262618-279068 GCA_009831015.1 Picea engelmannii | reverse complement strand
TTTCCTTGAAGAAGAGATACTCCTTCAAAGATCCATAGAATCAAAAATAAAGATTGACAGTGAAACAAATACCTTCTCTCCCTTTAGCAGTTCAGAGGGAGACATACCTTACTCAAATTGATCCAGTTGTTCCAGTTGATATATTTAGAGATATTGCAATAGGGCACAAAATGCCTACCTAGAATCACTCTGCAAGAGACAAAGAAACATGCAAATCTCTCAATGCACATCCTGAGAAAACACAATAGATTCTCAAGTTATACTTCAATCATGAGCCACTTCATTGATGTTGAGCCTCCTTGTCTTTGAAAAATAACAAGAGAACAGGTATGGCAAGATGCCATAACAGAAGCATACCAGTATGTCCTAAAAGAATGATGTATAATATATTGTTCAGAGACCAGAAGAGAAGTTTGTGATGACTTCCAAGTGTATCTATAAAGATCAAGCATGCAACTGATAAAAGTATCGAGAAATATAAATAAAGATCTACAACCAAAGGTTTCTCACAAACAGAGGGAGTTGTCTATGATATGACACTTGATTCAGTAAGCCCGATACACCTCCATTCAGACTACCAACCATGAGTTTGAAACCATATCAAATGGATGGATTCTTGATGAGTTTGGATCTTAACTAAAATATTGTTGATCCAAACCTATATTATTTTGTCTTGGTGACAAGAGCATGTTTTTGATGATTTATTCATAAAGCCTTGTTGTTGAAAACAAGCAAGCATTGACTTCTGATTTTTATGGTACACTACTTCTTGAGACAAGGAGTGTGATAGAGAACCAATGAGATTTTACTGAGCCAAGGAAAATATACAGTGGGAATATTAAAGAAGTTTAGTATGACAAGATGCAAATCCACCGTGATGGATCTAAAGAAGAAGATTGATGATGATTCAAACAAGAGTGATCCACAATTGTGTGGATCCCTGATGTGTCTGGTTAAAACCAGAATTGATTCATTCCATGCAGTGAATGGGCTTAGTCATTTCATGAGTTAACCAAGACAGACTCACTAAGACGACACCAAAACACGTATATATGAGGCACAGTTGGATATGACCTGAGATATGCCTCCAGTATGAACTTGAGTTTGTAGAATATGACGATTCAGATTGAGCAAAGAATACAGTGGACTGAAAGAGCACATACATGTGTTGTCTTGCCATGAAGGTTGCCATGGTTTGCTAATACAACATAATTTTTTTTTTCTATGACATTGAGTATCACAGAGGCAAAGTATATAGAAATGAGTGTGCGAAGAAATGTGGCTTCACAAACTCCTAATAGATTTACTTGGCCATGAGATGGATCCTATGATGATAACCAAGAGCTGTGTGAAAATTTGGTGTTTCCTATCAGATCGAAACATGGTGAGATGAAATGTCCTTATATCAAGAGATATGATGCAGAGGAAAATCGTACACATGTAGTACCTCCCTACACATGAGCATATTACTGACATCTGCACAGACTGGCTTAGTGAAAAATTCCTTCCTAATTAAGAGGGAGTATTGATGATTCCAGCCAAAAAAAAAATTCAGAGAACATCCATATGAGACTTGGCATAATGAAGAATGCCTCCCTAGCTGAGAGGGATTCTTGATGATTGCAGCTATGTGAGACATTCTCCAGCTTACAAACCTATGAGGTGTGGATCAATTGAAGCTATGTGAATTCTTTCTCTCATATTACAAACCTAAGAGAAATCCCCTAAGAAGGGTATGTGGTTTCTGCCTGAGATAGAGATGGGAATGTAGAGATGACCTACTCCATTCAGAGAGTTGAGAATAACTCCATATGATTATCTAGTGGGAAATACGATCTGTTGAGTTAGGACGTGCCTGTGGCTGAGCACAAGTTGAACGTGTGAAATCCCAAAGTGTTGGGTGCATCGTCATGAGAACATAAATGAAGATGATGTATTAGCCTCCTCTAAGCAGCAGAGTTGATGAGAAGACTCCAGATGATTCTCATGTGTGAGGCAGTGAGAAAGAAGATCTGTAGAGTGGACGTGCCTATGGATGAGCACAGGTGAACGCGTGAAGATCCGGTTCTTCTGTGTAATGCAGTGAATCATAGCTATGACATCCCTATGGATGTTCCCTAGTGGATGAGCATTAGTGGTTGTATCATATACTTTTCTATATATTGTTCAAGAGTTATACCTATCTATAACCCTAATTTTTATGTAAAGGGTATAGGTCGACCCGACCTTATTGTGTCTAATAATAAATGTAAAAGATAATTAATCTGGATAATAATAATAATAATAATAACAATAATAATTATATTATGTCTTAGAGAGGTTGGCCCTATTGTTCCAATATAAACTTTAGTTGATAGGACAATTCTAATATAAGTAAACGGAAATTTCCCATTATAGAAACATATCTTTCTTGTGAGTTTAGAAATTTCAGCAAGTACACTTCTTTGGAAAAAGGTGCACACCTCTCTTGGGTGCTAGAGTTCTAGGGTTTGAGCACCCTCTTGTGTGATAGATCTTTCTTGGTGGTAAAAGGGCCTTTATCCTGAAGATTATAGCAAATAATTTGGTTGGGTTTTCTTCCCTTGTTGAGAATGGTTTCCCAGGATACATTTTGTGTTCTTGTGCATGGTGCTTCATCTTGTGATGTTGGTTGTTGCAGCATTTATGGTTATGGTTAAATGATAAAATGGAATGAGCTTCATGCTTAACCTAATGCTTATGAAAAATCAACACACACCTCCCCAAATAAAGAAACATTTGGTCCACGAAAATTCTTGATTCATGGTCATCATAGTGGGTGGTTTTATTTCTCTCTCTTGAGGTTGATTTATGTATTCTCCTTGCTGCTCAACATTCTCAACAAATGTGGAAAAATAGAAATATAATATTGAGACCACCACTGCAACAACACCTTTCGCATTCCTAAGTACATGAAGGGTTAGTGACTAGAAAGTTGTGCCATCTTAGTGTATCTTAATCAAAATATATGTTAATGGAGAAATGAGAATTATGCTTCCTTCAATTGATCTCAACTAGTGGATAGAACCATAATTTTTTTTTTTTACGCATATGAATATGGCATAATAATCCTTCTTAACTTCTCCATTTATTTTGGAAAAGATAGGACTTAAAGTTCCCCCTTGTAAACCATGAAATTCAGTTTGCTTGAATACACGTTTTGCCATTTCCTCTGCTAAACTTCCTCGTATGTTTGTATTTTTGTAAATTGATCGTTTGCTCTCAAATGGGATTTCATTCTTTCAAACATTTCATGTGCAACCTCTATCATGTCCTTGCGTTGAAGTAGTGATCTTGCAATAAATACAACCTGGCTCTCTAGAACAGTTCCACCATTTATTTCCTTGAGATTGTTTTCATGCAAAGTTGTTCCACTACACACACGATCCAAAATGGAATCGATTATACCCATAGTATGAACCACTTCCAATGTTCCATCAACCTTTAAAAACTTGACATGCTTTAGTCCCTTCTCCTTCACAAATTTTGGACCTAGATAGCTAAATCTTGTTGCAATTTGTAGAGGCCTTTTCTCAGTCCATTCAGGCATTGTTTCCAGTTCATACATAGATGAAATGTTCTCAAAAATTCCATACTTAGAAATTTCAATAGATAAGCGACACTCCCCATGCTCTAGAGCATCATGAACAAGGATCAATTCATCATTACCCTGTCCAAATTCAAAGACAATATCAATACCAACAATGTTGAGTTCCAAAACCCCATGACAAGCTTACAACAACATCTTTTGGTAGTTGAAATCAGACTTCTAAGTTGGATAATCTTGTTATATCTGCAACATACTACCTAGGATTAATTTTCTACATTGCTAGATGACAATCCTTGAGTAGATCTAGTGTATTGGAGGCCATTCATCCCTTGCTCGACAATCCCAGATGAACCACATTGCGCTCAATGGCATCCAACTCTAGGAATCCATTCCTTGCCTATGTCAAGAGGTCCTTCGAAACAGTCGTGGATGTCGAGGATTGACATCTCAATTGAATAATTCATACCAAAAATGTGTTAGAAATAAAGTGATGTGCTCGTTTTTCCATAGACAATATAGAAATATTGTCACCCAACCATAGGCCGAAGCCACCCCCGAGCACCTTAACCTTGACAGATAGAATAATTATGGAAGAAAACCCTTATAACCAATAGCCAACCAAGGCAACATACGTATCTCCAAATCTAGCGCACCAAGTAGAGAGTCCAAACCATAACCAAGGCAGAAAGTCCAAACCATAAACAAAGACCAAAATCCCAGTTGCAGTAGCTAAAACTACACTCCCTCTCCAAACTTGTGCACTACTAGTCTTTATGCAGTTGTGAGAGTTTGAATGACAAATGAGCTCTAGGACAACTTATTTTTTTAGAGTTTAACACTTAAATATTAATTCTTTTATTGATCCGACATGTCTTCTAGGGTTTCTACACATCTGTTTATGGTTTCTCTTGCTTCCTAGAATATTCTAGTCTCGACAAAGTTTACACATAGAGGTTAATACCTCTTGCAGCTACCATAATATCAACACTCCCTCTTAGATAGGGAGGTGTTAGATGCAATGGTCTTGAGCACAAACATACCATTCAACCGATAATATTATCATAGCCACACAAGCTATCTCATGATCACATAGATCAACTCACGAGCAACATAATCACTATTAGTATCATCTGATATCATCAACTGCATCATATCTCGAAGCCATACTCCATCTGATTAATTGGGCATGATGTCGAATAAGTCACTCTCTCCACAGAGTGATACAAGAACTATGCTTCTAATCCGAACATATGTCCTAGAAGAATAATTGTTCCAACAGATGTTGGAAGCCACACCATGGGCTACAAGGACTATTCTTCTTATCCAGACATACATCCTAGAAGAATGACTGTCCTGGACCATTTTCTCCACTTTGGTCACTACTGTGAACTCAGGGAAAATGTATGTCCTATACCAATCTCTCCACTTTGGTCACTACTGTGAACTTAGGGAGACGGTCCATTCTTCTAATCCGGACATATGTCCTATAAGAATAGTTTTCCATGGTACATCAACAAGGACCATCCTCCATAGTAAGGATGTCTGTCCACCAACAATATGTCCTTCCTGGACCATTCTTCGCCTGGAGAATTCCTATCCATTAACACATTGACTATCCATCTAGCTGGAAAGCATCTCCAACACTAGTGGTAGTCTCCATGGAAATCAGAATAATGCCATCAATAGAAAACAACCGTGTCTATCCATAGTAGTACACAACTACTACCCACTAGTACACAACCACTTCCTAGTAGCACATGACTACTAACCAATGCCACATAGTCACTATCAATGGATCACATCCACCACAATAGCATACATCTAATATACAAAGACATGCAATCTCCACAACAATCATATCATCTGATATCAACCTGCATAACAATATCATGATACAAACTGAGTCATCTGGGCCATTCCTCCACTCACATCTGTGAGATATGGAAGAACATATGCCCTCAGAAAGTAAAAAAAAACAACATTAGCCATGGGGTATCTGGACTATTTTTCCCAATCATAGAAGAATAATTGTCCCTGATTTCTGAGCCTGTACCATTCACCTAACTGGGCCATTCTTTCGGCACTAATCACAGTGTAACCTAGAGAGAATAAGTCTTCCCTAGGGAATGCATGTCCCTGATTGTTGAACCTGGACCATTCACGTAAGTGGGCCACTCTTTCGGCACTAATCATAGTGTCACCTGGAGAGAATGAGTCTACCCTAGGGAATGACTGTTTGAACCATTTCCTAATGGAAATGACTGTCCTACACCAACCTCCTATAATGGACCATTCTTCGAAATTGCTCACAACTATGAACTTTGAAAGAATGACTTCCCGAAGAGGTGAACCATTCTGCTTGACCACTACTCAGAGTGACTGCCAAGAAGAATGACTATCCTATACCATTCCCCCACACTAGCCACAAGGGGAATCATTGTATATGGTACATCAACAATATATCGAACCATTTTCATTACGAAAATGACTGTCCAATTTGGACCATTTTCTGAACTATAAAATGCATGTTTGTCAAAAATCTTGGGCCACTTTCTGGACTGGAAGGTGACTTCCCAACCTAGACCATTTTCCGAACTGCAAAATGACTGTCCATAAATCAATAACATATTAGTTCTCCCTCTCAACATGGGAGTATTCTCTTCCTTTTCCAGTAAGGAAGTCATCTCCACGAGTACCAGCTTGTCCCTGAAGTATGCAAACTTTTCATCTTGGACAAAAGCTTTTCCAAAATATCTGCTATCTATTCATCTGTGAAGATATACTGGAGAACCACTTCTCCCCTCTGGACTCTATCATGGATAATTTGCTTCGACCTATTATGGAACACTAGATTATCTGAAATCTTCACACAACTTTGATTATCACAATATATCACGATCGAATCCAACACTTGATCAAACAGTCCAGAAACTAGCTTACAGAGCCACACTGCTTCTGTACAAGAATCATAAGCTTCAATATACTCTGCTTCTGCAATGCTTAGTGTAACAAAATTTTGTTTCCTACTAGCCCATGACATCGTGGAAAAGATCAAATTGAAACATATCCAAGTAACACTTCTTCTGTCATCTACACTCCCTACCCAATCTGAATCGATAAATCCATGCAATTGTATATCATAACTCAAATGTCCCACAAAGTAAATATCCAACCGAGTTTTCTCCAAATACATTAACGATCCAATCAATTTCCGATACATAGATGGGTCTACTAGATGAGAGTCTCTCAACTTCATATATGTCATCATGGGAGTTTTCCATGGATTTGCAATCCATCATCCAAGACTTCTGAAGAACCATTTCAATATACTTCCTCTGTCATAGGAAGTTTTCACCATGCTTCTGATGTACATGAGAGGCTTTGTACCAAGTTTTCTTGAATTAATACAAGGTATTCTTCCATCTGCATGCAAGGGTCTCTTTCCGGTATACCTCAAAACCTTGAGGTTTCTCTACATACGCTTCTTCTTCAATTACTATGTTGAGAAGAACAATCTTTACATTCATCCGATGTAAACTCCAACCCATGGATACTGTAGGAGATATAATGGCTTAGGTAGAGGTATGTCTGGTTACTATAACAAGTTGTCATCATAGTCTTCTCCCTCCTTTTGGGAGAACCCTCTAGCCCCGAGTCTCTCCTTGTATCTATTAATGCTTAAGTATTTTTCACAATTCCTCACATACATTGTTCTTCATCACAACTTCCTTCCATTCCTTCTTCTTGATTGCTTCTAGTGGGTTCAAACTTGGTTTAATTGGTTTTTCTGACTTTTCTTTATTTCTTGGAATCTTAATGTTCTTCCTCATGTTTATATTCAATGTTGGAGTCCATGGAATCTTCTATAGATTACATGACCTTCTTTCCTGAAGGCTCTAACTTTTTTCTCCTGCCATAGGAACATAAATGTAGATGGACAACCAAGTATATTCAAGGCTTATTTTCGAACAAGACTTCTTCTAGAGTCAAACTGAACATGTGCTTCTTATCATGGCCGATACTTCCAATGAAGAGCATGGATAGATACTTCATAGTCTTTATAGATTCTTCTTCAATGGATCATATTGTTGGGGATTAGCTCCCTCCTAATCCCAACTTCATGCGTGAATAAGAAATATGCATGCTCTTCTTTTGAAATTCTGTGATCAACTCCCTCCATCTGAGAGAGTTCATGCTTCTGTCTGCTACATCTCTCTTTGATTTCTGCAAAGTGTCACAACCTTGTTCTGGTTTCTTTTGGATTCCTAACTTCCTTCGAGTCTAACTCCTCTGAGTCTCTTTAAGTTTGTTTCTATATGTTTTGATTGCTACCCATCTGGAAGTTGTGTCATCCTTATAAACTTCTTCTATGACAACTTCCGCAAGGATTGTTCATCAAACATATTTCACAAGGGTACCTGCTTGGAACAAGAACAACAAGAGAAAACACGAAATATCTATCTAGAGGAGATGTTAGTTCATCTTGCGAACACATATAATAAGCATCTATATCAATAGTATTCATATGCAGTCATGTATTCATTGCACCTAGAAATAATAGAATCTTTCAAAGATTGCTTTCAGAATTTGTAATGTAGCAACTATCACCCTTGATATATATAAATTTTAACAATTTAATCAAACCTGGAACTTGAAGCCTCTCTTGCTATGGAGGATGCACTTGTTTTTCCGAATGCATTGAATCCAAGATTACATAGTGGACAATATATCTAGTACTTTCCCTGCAAACACACTCATGTTTTTCTAGATGATATAACTTAGATAACATATACAAGTGCATACCTTTGAAACCTTATAACATCATCCAACTTGTCTTCCAATCTAAAACTAGATATCATTTTGACAAGAAGAGATTAGAAACTCAATCATAAGATTCAATGATTAGAACAAGCTATAAAATCTAAAATTTCAACTTTGACCATAAAATAAATTTGATTGAAAGTCAACCTTTGAATTTGACTTTGACTTTGACTTTGACCACAAGTTCAAACCTAACTGTTTTACTAGCTGAGAGTACCAAGAGTTGCGCTAGGCTAGGGGGCACTAGGATGTCAAGGAATTAGGTCAAATGCTTCACCAGAAGTGTCTGAACACAAGGGTTAGGGTGTGTTGCAGCTGCATAATTAGAAAACCAAGCTGCAACTGTAACTGGTGCCACAACGAGCTTAAAAAAGAACTGTTACACTACCTTCCAGTGGTTAGACTATATTGAAGGTGGTGTGGGCCCATAAACTATTATAAATAAAGAGATGTGCTCATTTTTCATAGACAATATAAAAATATTGTCACCCAACCATAGGCTGAAGCCAACCCCGAGCACCTTAACCTTGCCAGATATAATAATTCTAGAATAAAACCCTTATAACCAATATCTAACCAAGATAGCATACATCTCTCCAAATCTAGCGCACCAAGCAGAGAGTCCAAACCATAACCAAGGCACAAAGTCCAAACCATAACCAAAGACCAAAATCCCAGTTGTAGTAGCTGCCGCTGCACTTCCTCTCCAAACTTGCACACTACTAGTCTTTATGCAGTTGTGAGAGTGTGAATGAAAAATAAACTCTAGCGCCCTCTTATTTATAGTGCTCTTTGTCACCTATCCAGTCCTACTTCTTCTTTTAGAGGTTAACACTTAAATGTTAATTCTTTTATTGAGACAACATGTTTTCTAGGGTTTCTACACATCTGTTTATGGTTTCTCTTGATTCCCGAAATATTCTAGTCTCATCAAAGGTTACATGTAGAGGTTAATACCTCCCACAACTACCATAATATCAACATAAGGAGGTCAAAAGTCATGTGATTTGGCCAAATGCGAGGATCAAACGATATATGCGCACAACCATGTAAAACTTGCAATCTCTTGACATTCCCATGTACATCATTGTCATGTATATGTTTCTTATAGGTGGTATCGCCATATTCACAGTGAACCATGTGTGAATTATTGTTAACATACATAAATAATAATCCATCGCAGACTGGGGTGGCAGGTGCAATAGGGGTGCTATATGGCCCTGGAGGAAACTTGGAAACCACCTTTGCATGGAGCATTGGACAGTAATCCAATAACCAAGTTGAAGCATATGCCTTGTTACAAGGTATAATTTTGTCAAAGGCTCAAAGCATTTCTGAACTTACAGTTATCGAGGACTCTAAATTGATAATTAAACATGATAGGTTCAATTCTCTCCTGAATAATACTCATCTTCGAGCCATCTTTCACAAAATTCAGGAAGAAATTTATATCTTTCGCATAATCAATTTCTTTCATGTGCTATGATCAAATAATCAAGAGGTTGATAGACAAGCCAATCAATCCACTAGACTTCAAGAAGGGGTTCTCTTGGTAAACAGATCTCAATATTTCAAATCAATCCCATGAGCTACCAAATGCATTTAATTAATTTGGAAAGAGGAGGGCTTAGAATATAATGGTTTTAGAACTCACAAAAAACTTTATAAAGGAGGGTGGGGGGGCATCCCCCATCCTGGGAACCAAACTCTCCACACATCGATATCCAAATCATAATCAAAGTAGGGAGTTGTTAACTTGTCGATCCAAGGACACTGACAAGTGCATGTCATTCGCTCCCATGAGCTCTACTTAATTTCCCTCGATGGGAGAAATCCCATCTCTCGCATCATCTCTCACTTCTTATGAAATGTGGGATGACTATGGATGTCATCCGAGTATCCATGACTTCCACAATGATTTTCGAAGTTGGAGAGAGAGACACCAACGGTCGTTTGGATTATAAACCAAAATACCATGGTTTTAAGAGGGATTGATAATTTGTTGGTTGTGGAGCCTGATTATCTTCCTGATTCATAGGTATTTTACTTTCAGTCGTGTTTATAACCCATGAAGTATTTACACCCCAGAAGTATGTACACTCTTCCACGCGAGGGAGTGAAAAGGGGGGGGTACCCCCTTTGCGGGGTCTGGGGGCAAGCGGGGTTCGGGGGCGAAGCCCCTGAAGGAAAATTTTCCTTGTAAACGTATATTGTAATTTCATTATAAATCTGGACCGTTCATTATAAGGTCACAGATCTAATGATAGAGATTATGTTAGGGTTTTTTTCCCTAGAAGGCAACCCTCTTTTATGAGGGAAATGTATTGCAGCTATGGTTGATGGAGAATATTGTATTCTGAGATAGGAGACTGTGAGAGAAAGAAGAGGAAGTTACAACAGATTTGTTGTAGGTTGTATCCCTTCATATGTTGGATAATAATAAAGGAAGGACCTGGCAATTTCTCTAGTGGGCATAGCCCGCACTGGGTGAACCACATAAATCTGTGTCTCTATTGTATTATGTATCTTCTGTGTTTTGTTTCCACATTTGTTTTATTTTATTTCTCCATGGTCCTGTTTTTCCAACAGAATTAACAATCCTTTCTCCATCTTGTAGGGCATACTTGATTTGTAGCCTCCAAGAAAACTTTTAAAATCTTTTATAATGAAACTTTTAAAATGTTTTTACTGATCCATCCTAATGGATGCCCCTCTTTAGGTTTCTCTCTCTTGATGGGATCTTCCTTGGATAGATGGACTTTTTCATGGATTGTCTCTTGGACTATTGATGCTTGGCCAACTCTTTCATATGCTACCTCTTCCTTTGTGGGTGTTTGCATAACTCCCTTGCAATATTTTGGACGAAGTTGTGAATGAAGTTTCTAGAACTTGTCAACCCAATAACCACTCATATTACAATGAGTGCAATAACTATTGGCCATCCTCTTGGACAACAAGCCCTTCTTTCCATTCTCCCAATTTTGACTTGGAGAGTGGTATTTGCATCTTGCCTCTTTCCTGAAAGACATGATCTTCCTCTGTAAGGAGTTTCTCTTCCAACACATGGCCACACAATGGTTATTTAATCCACAAAACATACAAGGATATGCATACCATGATTTTTTTTTCATGGCCATTATTCTCATAATTGAAGAAAACATTGGAGTACTTATGCTTTTCATACCTTTTAGGCTTGTCCTTTGTATGAGTCTAATGAGGGGAAATGTTTCCCCTCCTCCTTTGGAATGTTCATCTCTCTTTGGAGATGCATTGCATTCTTTCTTGATGCTTTTACCATGATTGAAAGGTTGCACCTTTCTTGATTATAACTTGTACTCGCTTTCACCATCATCGAGTGGTGTGTGTTGGACAAGTAATCCTTGGGATTGCGGTATTTTTAACAGTGATGTACATATGAAGCGTCATATCTGAGCGTCATAGGTGATAGGAGTCATATGTTGGAGAATACCAACGATTGTATTTTGTATATTTATTGAGCTTCATGCTAATGGAATAATCATCTCGTGGAGTTATGATTTATGCCCAATCCTATCCTTACATGGTATCAGAGCCTAAACTAACTCCATGAATAAATTCCCTGGCATTTTCCCTGGCTGGGAAAATGCCTTTGTTGGCCTGCCCGTCTCTCTTCCCTCTGCGCTCTGACTTATTCTCTTTATGTCTATTCCCTGGTGTTCAGTCTGTCTCTCTTCCTTCCATCCTTTACACAAACCCTAATAAGACGTTGTAATTGTTCACCAGTTTCTCAATTCTCATGCTCAATCATGTATTCGACAACCTCTCCCTAAGACAATGATCCAAAACCTAAACTATAGCTCTCATAGTTCTATCGCACTATTTTCTATCCTATCGAATCTAAACCCTAAACTATAGCTCACACACACAATCCTATACTCTTGTCTCTTGTTGGCACAGGGGCAGACCTAGGGTTCATCTCCAAGAGTGCACCAACAAGCCCTAACTACTAGCCCTTTCAACAACACCTACTAAGAAAATGCAATCTCACCTGAAGCAGTTATGAGGGGGTTGTAGGACAAAGATGTCTACAACCAAGGGGAATATCAAGTGGATCTAATACAAGAATCAACACATCATTCATATATCATTTATCAGCTTGGATCTACTCTGCACATCTACTTATCAGTCCTAAAACAATAATGCAATAACAGTATATCAATGACATAGACAGACTACCAATCACACACAACACAAAATATACATGGTTCACCCTCTCTCTAGGGCTACGTCCACAGAACTATGCTTTATAATATATTAAGATGAAGCATACAGTTCTTATCTGCGCTCTTAACTAACAGATCCTCTTTCTTCTCCTCTCTTTTTCTCCCCTCCCTGTGCACCCAGTTGTAGGGCTGGCCTTCGCACTCACCTGAAGATCTTACAATACTAGAAGGCTCTCACACTTAGCACTTCTCTCTCACACAACAATAATCTCTCACAAAAAAACAACAACTAGATCGAGTAACTCGAACATGAACCAAACCTCTTCCCTCATATAGGTTCTTATTTATACATTACAATCACTTACCGACATCCTTAGGTCGAAACCTAGGTGTCCAAAACCCTACATACCAAAACCCTAGGTCAACTTGACCCATATTTTCAGGGCTTCGCGAGCCTGTCTTTCCTTCCTTCTAGCACGGTGCTTTAAGGTGTCCAATGGTGGATTTCTCCACTTGTTGAGTTGTCCATGATCCTTCTTCCTTGTTGATCCATCATCCTCAATCTCCTCGTCCAACGAATTACTTCTCTCAGTCTTTTCTGCTCTTTTTCTCACTTCGACCTAATAACAGTCACTGTGTCTTCCACAAAGTTCGCATTCTCCTTTTTCTTCCTTGATCTTCACGTACTTCCATACCCAAGGGCCAACAGGCTCCCAAAACTCACATGTGACTCATCTTGAGGCACTTTAGATCTTAGCTTCTTGTTTTACTTCAATTTCAGACTGCGCAGTGTAGCCTCTGCTTTCTACTCTATGCCTCCTTTTTCTCCTTGTGCAGATTGTCTTTTCTGTGTCTGGTACTCAGTTTCAACTGCACCTGGTACCTAGACCCTTTTCCTTATGATTCTACTGAGAGTTGCGAGGCAGTTGGTTGTGATAGTACAACTTCAGCCGACTCCCATTCACTAATCCTTCCTTCCACTCTCCCTTTAAAGTCTTTAACTGTGCAGCTCCTCCTTCTGTAACATGATCGATCTGATATGACCCTAGCCAATGTGTTCTGAACTTCCCAGGATGTTTTATGAACTTACTGTCATATACCAGTACTAGACACCTTGTTTAAATTCCTTCTTCTTGATGTGCCTGTCATGGTAGGCCTTCTCTCTTTCCTTCTGTACTTGTTGATGGAATTTTGCAACAAATCTATCTTCCTCCAATTCAACCAACTGTGCAAGCCTCTCTTGAACAATGACAATGTCATCCATATTTGTAAAGGAAACAATTCTTAAGCTTAGCACCAAGTATTCCATTGGAACAACAAATTTGAGAACATAAACCAACTTGAAGGGGGTCTGCATTGTCAACTTCTTGCATGTGGTTCTATAGGCCCATAATATTGTTGGTACTCTTAAATCCCAATCATCCCTATTCACACTGCAAATCTTGGTTAGTGATGTCTCCAAGATCTTGTTGAATGCTTCAACTATCCCATTTTCTTGTGGATGGTATGGTGTTCTCTTCTGATGGTGGAGTGAAAATTCTTTAGTCAGGGATTCAACTGTCTTATTTATGAAATGTGTGTCTTGATCATTCATAAGGATATTTGGGCATCCAAACCTGGTTATGATGTCATCAAATATGAAGTGCGCAGCTGTAGTTGCACTACATTCCTTAACTTCTCTTGCTTCGACCCATCTGGTCAAGTATTTTGTTGCTGTAATTATGTACCTTTCTCTTGTACGCTTTCCTGGTGGGTTTATAGGTCCAACAAATTCAATGGCCTATTTCTCAAATGCTTGTAGGGCCATTTGTGTTGCTAGTGGCATTTCATCTCTTCTGGAAGGTTTCCCAACTCTTTGGCATACATCGTAGGTGCTAGAATAGTCTTTAGAATCTCTATGTAAGGTAGGACACCAAAGGCCAGCTCTAAGAACCTTCTGTGCAGTTTCTTTTCATACATAATGTACTCTTGTGATGCCTTCATAAGCTTATGTAAAGATTATTTGTCATTCTACCTCCATAACACATCTTCTTAATATCTCATCAGGTCCCATCTTGTATAGATGTCCAACTATAAGGGATAAGTCTGTAGCATGCACTACTAGTTGTTTCTTCTGAAGAATTGTGTACACACTAGGTGCCATTCCTGTTGATAGGAACTGGAATATCTTTGTGAAGTGGTCATTGATCTTTCTAATGGCTAGTAGTTGTGCATCCGGTAGTGCATCCTCCAAATTGGTCGGCTCTTCACCATGTTCCAACCTTGACAAGTGGTCAAGACCTTTATTCATTCTTCCCGGATTTACTATGATCTCAAAATCATATACCTGGAATAACATAAGCCATATGCATATTCTTCCCCCCAACACTGGCTTGTTGACTAAGTATTTCAGCACGGAGTGATCAATAAACATTTTAAAGTGTCCTCCCAACAAGTAGTGGCAAAATTTTTGCAATGCATACACCATGGCTAACCCTTCTCGCTCAATGGTGGTGTAATTAATCTCAGGATTTGATAGCTTCCTACTAGAAAAGGCTAGTGTGTGGTCAATATCTCCTCCTCCAGGTTGTGCTAACACAACTCCTAAAACAATGGAAGACGCATTGACATGCACATGAAATTCCTTGGTCCAATCTGGAAAAACCAGGATAGGTGTAGTAACCATTTTATGTTTCAGTGTGTCGAAGCTCTGCTAGAATTCTTCTATCCAACTAAACTGACAATATTTCTTCAAAATTTTATGTTGGAAGATTGGTTGTTGTCATTGATGTCAACCCTAGTCATGGGTTTTGGACCACGAGATTGATCAAGGTATTTGGACATGAAGTAAAATGCACATGCATATACAACACCCATGAATGGATAGTATACATCATTTTTTCTCCGATGGTATGTGGCACGTCATGTGGATCCTCATGGTTGACGAGAAATGAATTTTTGAAGATGACAAAGTGAATTGAAGAAGGAAGTACATGTAGGCCCTGAAAATAATTAAAGAAAAGAATTACAAAATAAGAAAGTGTCAGGTCGGCCCTAATGTTAAAAGGAAGTGACATAAATGGTATAAATAAACATCATTATACATTCATTTGATACGAGTCAAATTTCATAGGTAATAAGAAGATAAGAAGGTCGGATTTCAAGGGAGGATGAAGTCTTTTGGTGATGTGTTCTAAGGTATGTTATTTTAAGTTCATCTTACCATTTTTGCTATAACTTTTTTTCTAGAATGATTCAAATGGTGAAATCTCTATGGTATTGAGAAGACATATCAAGGTACCTCTGGTAAAAATTTCAGCTCTTGGTTCGCTATAATTATGGAGATACAATCTATGGAAGATAGGGTTTGTGACTAGTCCTGAAGCTAGTCAATAAACAGGTGTTCCGGGTAAAACAGTCATAACTTTTTCATATAGAATCCAAATAAAGTGGGACCACTTCCATTGGAAAGAGTACAGATGATAGTTTTTTTTGTGCGAGTTTCAGAATCGTATGTTAAATATTGAGCACGAGGCATGTTGTACAAGTTGGGTGTTCTGAACAGACCAAAATTGAATAAAGTCTACCATTCTTTCTATAACCTCTTTTTGGGGAGGATTCAAGGAGTGAAAATTGGAGGAGTTTCAGAGAATACATTGAGTAATATTATATATAGGATTAGATTACTCCAAGAATTGAAGAATTGCAGAAATTGAAGAAGTCTTAGGAAGCATTAGCAGGTTCTATGTGATGATTGGTTGATGGTGATGATTTAATGTAAAGTTTTATTATCTCTCATATATTCTTGGGTGGAAGGAAGGGGCAAGGATGAAGGGTTCAACTCTCTCTTGATATTGGAGGATTGTATCTTCCTCTTGGA
>ML806395.1:235081-249129 GCA_009831015.1 Picea engelmannii | reverse complement strand
TTCAAGTACAAGATGATTCAAAATGAAAATGTCTCCTTGGTATATATAGGAGACTAGGAGGTATAATGGCTTAAAGCCGACATAATTAAAATAACATTACTAATCTAAATTACAACTAATGGCCTAAGCCGACATAAATAAAACAGAATTACTAATCTAATATGCCCCAATTAAGGGGTAATGAGCCAATATTAGGGCTTAACACGTTCTCATCTTGAATCAACTTAATACAAGTATATAGAAATTCCATGAGCTTGCTTACCTCTTTTTCTTCTTTTGGTGAAGCAGACTAATCAAATTCTAGAGGCATTCCATATTCTCTCACTTTTGGTCTTGTCTTCAATGAGGAACCTTGGTCTCCTCTGAATTCTTTTCTTGCCTCCTCAAACATTTGTCTTTATTTATTTGCATCAAACATTTGTGTCTTCTCTGTAACTTTCATGATTCCTGAGTCTTCTGTAATCTTCCCTTGGGTCAGTATGTCTTCCCCTGTAACAACACCTCCTCTGGTTATAAAATCCACTCTAGCGTCTTCTCCACGAGGTTCATCATATATCAGTTGTACTTATGGGTTCTGGTGAGTTCCTCATCTTTCCTGAAGCTTAGCTAGAAGCACATGACAATATTCTATAACATTTTCAAACGAGCTACAGTAGCTGCAAGTAGTACAAGGGTTCTGGCAATCCCTTGTGAGGTGTCCTGGTTGTGCACAGTTATAATAGATTATCTATCCTCGACCTTGACCCGTTGCTTGTCCTCTTCCTCATCCTTTGAATCCACCGCGAGGATTGAAGTTTCCTCTCCCGGGGGAGTTGCACTGCGTAGGGTTTCCTTCTTGCGATACTTTACCTTGAATCTTGTATATGTCTCTCAACCTTTCATGCTTGATATCGTAATCCCTACAATCCCTATAATCATGTCCCACGGACTTACAGAACATGCAATACAAATTTGTGGGTGTCTGAACATATTTTTGCATGTAATAGCACTCACCATGGCGATGCCTATTTTTGCATACCTCACACCAGGGTAAGGTGACTTGCTTCAAAGGGCTCGGAGCTCCAAAGGCCAAGTATTCATGGAATAGAGGGAAGTGCTCCTTGTCATGGCCTTCTGATCTGCATCTGACACACCAGATGTCTTCTCTTTTATCTTTTCCCTTGTCTTTCTTGATATCTTCAACCTGCAAAGGCAAACTAGTCAGCTAACTCAAGATCTGACTCATACCTGAGTTGGATTCTTCCATAGGGGTTGATTCTAACTTCATGGTGATCTCCAACGCCTCATACTGTGAAGCAATATTTTGTTGCATCAGAGGAACTCTGATGTGTGGTAAGAGGGAAGCAATGAACCATTCTTTGTTCTGTTCATCTGGAATCTGAAAATTCAATCGGCCTGTTAATGTTTTGAATCTTTGATCATATTCCCAAATAGGTTCGACCACCTTCTACTTGATCTCTTTCAGTTCTATAATACATTGTGACTCCGACTTGGGTTTCTTGAACTCTGCAATTAGTGCATTCTTAATCTGATTTAGTGGCTTAGGCTATGCAAGTCCTTGAACAAGATTCATGTACCAGCTCAATGCACAATCCCTTAGAGTGGTACTAAACTGGGTTATTTTGACAACTTCTTCCATGACATTTTTAATATTCCATACAGCTTCACATAGGAACCAGTGCTGGTTAGGATATTTAGATCTATCTCCCCTAAAAATAGGGAGTCTCATCTCATCTGCCATAGATCTTCCTAGGGTCCCTAACTGAGTATGTGGTGGATTACTAGTGATAGTGCTCTGGGTACTCTGGTGACTCTGAATATTGTGGTTTCTTAGTGTTGTTGAATCAACAGGAGGGACAATAGTATTCAATTCAATGGTTTGCGCAGTTTCTGAAGTCTCGGGTTCTTATTGGTGAAGCTCTTCAACTTTCCCTTCCTCTGTCCTAGTAGGTTCTGAATGCTCTTCATCAATCAGATCTACTTCTTCTCCACTGTAGAAACCCTCGTCTCCATAGTTCTGCTTGAATAGGTTCGCAATATGAACTTCTCTTAACACTTTCCCACTGCGCGTATGTCCAGCTTTTGTGTCGATGTCACTGTCCAAATTCTTGAACATTAGCCTTTTCAGATTTGACCAATCTATTGTATCTTCAAGATGTTCTTCTCATGCAATAGCATCTTGAGTCTCAACTTCAGGAATTGTAAAAAAATTCCTCTGGGTCCCTTAAAGAAATATCTCTCAACTCGGTTGTATGAATCTACTATGTCAACAACAAACTCTGTGATGTACCCTCCAATGGTGTTGTCAAACCAATGATCTACTACTCTTGATACAGTTTTATCAACTCTCTTGACCTTCTTGATCAACTCCGGCATCCAAACTACAGGAGGTCTAGGTTTTACCTCAAAATGGGTATTTGCCAACCTGGATAACCACTCATATAATTCTTGATGGATTCCTCCAAAGAAAATTTCATGTATATCAGTGAAGATATATTTCTCCAACCAATCCTCTATACTAATATTAGGTTTCTTGTTCTGGGCTTCAGCGAAGTCCTTTTCTTGATCCTCTATCCACTTTTGAGTCTATGTCTTTGATGGGAACCACCTTGGCATTCCCTCAAGAAGATTCTTGTCCCAACAAAGGATCCATTTGTTGACATAGGGTTAGACCCAAGGTTCAGCTCCAAGAGCGCACCAACAAGACCTAACTATTGGCCCTTTCGACAACACCTGCGAAGCAGATGCAGTCTCAACCGAAGCAGTTATGAGGGGGTTGCAGGATAGAGATGTCTACAACCAAAGGGAATATCAAGTGGATCTAATACAAGAATCAACACAACATTCATATATCACTTATCAGCTTGGATCTACTCTGCACATCTACTTATCAGTTCTAAAACAGTAATGCAATCACATTATATCAATGACAGAGACAAAATACCAATCACACACAACACAAAATATACGTGGTTCACCCTCTCTCTAAGGATACGTCCACAGAACTGTGCTTTATAATATATTAAGATGAAGCATACAGTTCTTATCTGCACTCTTAGCTAGCAGATCCTCTTTCTTCTCCTCTCTTTCTCTCCCCTCCCTGCACACCCAATTGCAGGGCTGACCTTCGCACCCAACTGAAGATATTACAATACCAAAAGGCTCTCACACTTATCACTTCTCTCTCACACAACAATAATCTCTCACAACAAAACAACAACTAGATCGAGTAACTTGAACCTGAACCAACCCTCTTCCCTCATATAGGTTCTTATTTATACATTACAATCACTTACCGACATCCTTAGGTCAAAACCTAGGTTTCCAAAACCCTAGATGTCTAAATCCTAGGTCAACTTGAGTCATATTTTCAGGGCTTTGCCAGCCTATCTTTTCTTCCTTCTCGTGCGGTGCTTTAAGGCGTCCAATGGTGGATTTCTCCACTTGTTGAGTTGTCCACAATCCTTCTTCCTTGTTGATACATCATCCTCGATTTCCTCGTCCAACGACTTACTTATCTCCGTATTTTATGCTCTTTTGATCACTTCAACCTAGTAACAGTCATTGTGTCTTCCACGAAGTTCACATTCTCCTTTTTCTTCCTTGATCTTCACGTACTTCCATACCCAAGGGCCAACATCTCTACCTCACTTTAACATTGTCGATGATATCACCTTCCATTAATCCGACTATTCCCATTTCTTCTCACACAACCTTAGTGTTATCACTTTATGGTCTCTGCGATAATAACATGGTATAGGGTAAAATATGGGAGACCTCACTGATATCACGACTTCACAGATCTGATACGTATCTCCTATCGCAGCATGGTATCTCCTATCATGACTTCACAGATATGATATGTATATCCATTCACTGGTGTATACATTCATTTGATAGTATATTCATTCGTAGGTGTATACATTCATTTGCTTATGTATCTTAGTGGTAGATCCATTTGCTATTACATCTATTTGATGGTAGATTCGATAGCTATTACATCCATTTGTTGTTATATTGATAGTTATTACAAGTTGATGAATAAATATGCTTGTATATCTATTTCTTTAGCTATTACATCCATTTTTTGGTACCATTCGATAGCTATTACATCCATTCACTTGCATTGGTGTTGATGACCTCTCCTTTAGAGCGATGTCAGTCCGAATGTACTATGCTTAAACCAGTGCAATTACATTTTCCCATCATGTGACCTCACTCATGTTAACAAGTGGAAGTGCAATTTTACTGTATTTTTGTGTCATTGTGATACACCGATACGTGTGAGTAAATATAGAACAATGCATTCTCTCATCTCCATTGTCAACTTGGTGTTGATTGGCAAGGAGAACTAAAGAGAATGATATAGGAATATTAAGAGAACATTGATATTTAATTACCTATGGAAAGGAATTTTTGAAGCAATAACAGTCCCTTAGAGCAACAAAATCACTGAAGAAGAAGTAGAATCAGAAGAAGAATCCTCAAAATTAAAGACGAAGAGTAGTAGACCTGGTGGAAAACTAGCCATTCCGACCTCAAACAAAGAACGTGAAATATGGGAAGACAAACACTAGAAGACATATGATGGGATCTCTGCTACAGTAAGTGAGGAGGTGGTCGACATATCGCTTCTATTAGTTATTCCTATGGATCCTTGAAGAGATTGAATGAATTGTATGACACACATTCTGAGCCTGAACTGATACAATTAATATTGAAGCTCTTCAACCTAGAGTTGAAGAATGATGAACCTATGGCTATAGCTTCAGAAATCAAATCCATAATGCATGACATTGAAGCCACCAAAGCAAATATTAACCTCCCTCTCACGGCCTTCATTAAGTCCCTCTACCCTACATATTCTCACTATCTTGAATCGTTGCAAGCAAGTGATCAACTGAAATCCATCACATTTGACAAGCTAGTGAAGAAAGTTGCAAATTGTGAGAAATCATTTGGAAAGAAGTCAACTCCTTCAACTGGAGAGATTGTTTACCTTGCTAAGAAAGACAAGAATAAACCACATGATTTTTCCATAGTATAAATCAACATAAGAGGACGAGGACATGGAAGAAAGAGTTTCAGAGGAAGGGAGAGTAGACACAACCAAGGTGATAGATCCAATATTCATTGTACCCATTGCAAAAAGAATGGGTCACATGAAGAAGATGATTGCAGAGTTCCATGGGATAATATCAAAGAAGATAAGCAACATAATAAAGAAGACAAAGGTAAACCTTCAAAACCAACAAAAGGTAATCCACTTGAATCTACCCATTACATTATTGCTCACTACAATATAGGAGTAACATACCATTGGTTTAACAATGCATATAGTCCTTGGAAAGATGCATGGATTCTTGACACAGGCAGAACCTATCACATGAAATTCCGAAGAGATTTTTTTTGAAGACTTCAATGACAATGTATATGGAATAGTGTATTTTGTAGACAAGTCCAGCCTTAAACCTTTGGGAATGGGCACCATCAGGCTTAAGTTACATGGACTCCCATATTTTCTTCTACACAATGTACTCTATCTTCTTGAACTGCAAAGAAGCTTGTTGTCCCTTGTGCACATCAGACAACAAGGCCACTTTGTTCATATGATTGGTGGAAAAGTTGAAAGATGAAAGGATTTTGATAACACGCTTGTTATGACCGGAATGGAAGATGGAAGACTACTAAAACTAAATGGGACATCTGTCCATACACAAAATGATGCATACCTCTTTGATCATGGTGAAGGTATAATGTCATCTAATCTTTTTTGGCATGCTATATTTAGTCATATCAATTATGACAGTCTTCGTGTATTGATAAAGAATGATGTTTCTAGTTTGCCTACTATTCCTAGGAAAGTGAAACAATGTGATGCCTGTATCCTTGGAAAGCATAGAAAACAACCATTCCATGATTTTACTTCTAGAGCATGTAGAAAACTTGAACTGATTCATTCTGATTTGTGTGGCCCTATGCTTGTTCCTTCTACAAATGAAAATAAATATAAAATGTATTTTATTGATGATTACACCAGGATGTGTTGGGTGTACTCGGTGAAAGATAAATCACAAGATTTTGAAACATTTAAAATTTTTCATGTATGGATCCAAAATGAAGCCTAGTCTCATATTGGCTCTCTTTACACTGATAATGGAAGAGAATATGCATCTAATGAATTTGAAATTTACCTTCAGCAACATGGGATAAACCATCAAATCACAGTTCCATACAATCCTCAAAAAAATGGTGTAGTTGAACGAATGAACATGACACTCCTAAATATGGTTCATTCCATGATGTTTTTCAAGAATGTTAAATTGATGTTTTGGGATGATGCAATTCTATGTGCAGTTTATGTCAAAAACACGTGTCCATATCATGTTATAAAAAACAATATTCCATATGAAATGTAGTATGGCCACATTGTTGATGATTGCAACATCATGAGATATCCTCTAGGATATGTTCTCCTTTGTGACTGAGTTGAGTCGACCTGTGAGAGAGCCCAGTGTTGGGTATGCCCATGTGATGGGGTGCATCATTCTCCTCTGTGTGATATTTGATTCATCCCCCAATGGTTCGGTGTGCCCATGTGATGGGTGTATCATTCTCCTCTGTGTAAGAGTTGAGTCGATGTGGTACTCTAGATGATTCTCTTGTGGAATCAATGGAGATAGAGATATGTTGAGTATGACTTCCATGTGGCTGAGCACAGGTGGATGTGTCCCCAGTGGCTGAGCACTAGTGGGCGTGTGGATCCCTTTCTATATTGTCAAAGTGTAATATTTAATTGTAACCCTAATTGTGATGTAAAGGGTACAAGTCGGCCTAGCCATATGTGAAAGATAATTAAGGTTCATTGTAATAATTAATTATATTCCTGAGTTATTGAGGTTGGCCCTATTGTGCCAACATACACACCTATTGTTGTGTCTGGTCTTTTATAAATAAAGGTGATTTCCCCATTGAGGAAACACACTCACACATGTAATTTCATAATTTCAGCAAGTGCACTTATGGCTAAAGTGCGCACCTCTCTTGGGCACTAGTTTCAAGGCTGTAGAAGCACCCTCTTATGTGCATTAGGGTTTTATGGTTGGGGGATCTTCTCTTGAGAATATAGCAAAGGATTACTAGGTTTTCTTCCCTTGAGTAGAAGGGTTTCCTAGGATATTTCTTGTGTTCTTATGCATGGTAATTATCTTGTGATATTGGTTATTGCAACACTTGTGTATGGTGTAGTTGCATTTGTTTATGGTTGAAGTACATGCTAAATGAAATAAAACTCATGCTTGATCCTAGAATAGTGAAAATTCAACATGGTATTAGAGCATAGGTCTTGAATTAGCCATTGCACAAGCCTTCAAGCAAGTCATCCTCTCTTCTGCAGAACCGTATGACCCTCTTAGGGTTTCCAGAAAAAGGTATGTCCCTCTCTTGTTTGGTTGTTTCAGCACCTTCCACTGAAACGTTGGGGCTAAAAATTGCATATGAGTGTACGACCTCCTTCAGCGCACCTCGAACAAATTTCAAATTTCATTTCCGATAATTTTGGATTTTTGGCCCTAGGGTTTCTAGGGTTTTGCAATTGTCTGTAGAAATTTTGGTTTTAGGGTTTCTACAGCTCATTGAAGAAGTTTTTCATCTCACCAGTGTTATTCTGACTTTAAAGGATTATTGTTGGTAGTCATGAGCCCAATGAAACCTAAGTTTGCTAGCCTATCATAGTCGTTAGTTTTCCTAGCCTAGTTGCTAAGGCCCGGTTTGTGGAAGAATCTGTAAACCATGAGGAACAAAACCTTGGTGGAAGATATGCTTGATGGATCAAGAAAATTTAGTTCCTAAAAGTCAAGACTTCAGATCGCCCTGGAAGAGGATGAACTATTGAGTGTAATACAAAAGGCTTTACCAGAGACAACTACTAACAAAGAGAATGAAAGACAACTTGCCTCCACTACTAATGTTGATCCAAAGCCACATCAGAGAAATGAAGAAATCCAATATGAAGCCTTCTTATTCATATCAACACTCTCAGGTATGGTTCATATTGATAATGATATTTGGTTAATTGAAAATGGTGCCTCCAGGAACATGACCAGATATAGAGATCATATGAAAGATCTTGTTGAGAAAGAGACCAGTATACATGTTGTACTTAGAGACAATGCTAGATATGATGTGAAAGGGGTTGGAACTTCTACATTCCAACTATATTTTGACATACCACTTCAGTTGAGTGAGGTACTATATGTACTTGGGATGAAAAGGAACCTTGTCTCCATTTCTTCCTTAGAGGATAAAGGCTACAAGGTTACCTTTTCTAAAGGAAAATTTCTTGCATGGCACAAGGACTCACATATGAATTCTTCCCGAGTAATTGGTTTTCGAGAAAACAACTTATACATGTTGAATTTCCGACCATTCCAGGCCATGTTACATGATACTATCAACCTGAGTGAGATATGGAATAGGAGAATTGCTCACATTCATTATAGATCCCTTCCAGTTCTAGGGAAGATGCTAACATGCCTTCCAGAAATACAGGTTCAACATAATGGTGTTTGCAGAGATTGTGCTCTTGGCAAGAATGTCAAGAGGTCCTTCTTGAGTAGTGACAATAGATCCAAGGGGATATTGGACTTGATACATTCATATGTGTGTGGACCAATGATTGTTTCCTCCTTGAATGGATATTTGTACTATGTTCTCTTCATAGATGATCACTCTTGGAAAATATGAATTTATTTCTTGAAGACCAAGGATGGAGTTGTTGCAAGACTTCAAGAATTCAAAGCTCAGTTTAAGAACCTGTCTGGAAGGAAGATCAAGGTGCTAAGATAAAATAATGGAGGAGAGTACATCTCCAGGGATTTTAATGTTTTCTATATTGAGGTATGGATCAAGAGGGAGTACATAGTTCCTTGTAACCCTCAACAAAATGGGGTTGCAGAGAGGAAGAACAGAACCATAATTGAGGCAACAAAAGAAATGATACATGGTCATAGTATACCTATGATTCTGTGGGAAGAAGCATCCATGAAAGGATTATATGTTCAGAACAGGATCCCTCACTAGATTTTGAAGAATACGACTTCCGAAGAAGCCTTCACCGGAGTGAAGCCCGAGGTTGGACACTTCAGGATATTTGGGTGTCCAATTTACTTTCATGTACCCAAGGAGAAGAGGTCCAAGCTAGACCCTTCAGGAAGAAATGGTACATTTGTGGGATACAATGAATCTTCGAAGGCATACTAGATCTACATTCTTGTTCATAGACAGATTGAGGTGAGCAGAGATGTCATCTTTGAGGAAGATATATCCTTCCAAAGATCTATAGACTCTCATATGGAGATTGACAATGAGACGATACCTTCTCCTCCTTCAATAGTTCAGAGGGAGGTAACCATTGTTCCAGTCGATCTAGTTGCTCCAGTTGATGTCCCCAGAGACATTGTAGTAGGCCATAAAAGGCCTAACTAGGCTCGACAAACTCTGCAGGAGGCAGACGTACATGTAGCTCCTTGAGGCACATTCTGAGAGAGTAAGAAACAAAAGAGATTTTTGAGCTATGTTTCAGCCATGATCCACATCATTGATACTGAGACTTCTTGTCATGGAGAAGCAGTAGATCAGTAGGTATGGGAAGATGCCATGACATAAGAGTATCAATCCATCATGAAGAATGATGTTTGGGATATTGTTCTGAGACCAAAAGGGAAGTCTATAGTGACTTCCAAGTGGATCTATAAGATAAAGCATGCAGATGATGGAAGTGTCAAGAAGTACAAAGAAATATTTGTAGCTAGAGGATTCTCACAGGTGGAGGGAATTTATTATGAGGAGATATTTGCTTCAGTAGCCCGATACACTTCCATCTGTACTATCATTGCACTAGTTGCATCCATGGGTTGGAAACTAAATCAGATGGATGTAAAGACAATCCTTCTCAATGGTGAGATTGAGGAAGAAGTTTACATCGAGCAACCAAAGGGATTCGTGATACATGACGAGAAATCTCATGTGTACAGGTTGAAGAAATCCATGTATGGACTAAAGCAGGCACCTTGTGCTTAGTATGAGAAGATGGATGGATTCCTGATGAGTTTGGGCTTCAACGTGACTGTTTCTGATCCAACCCTATATTATCACATTGTTGGTGATGAGTGCATGATCTTGGTCCTGTACGTTGATGAATTATTCCTCACCGATTTAGAAAGAATTATTGTTGAATGCAAGAAATCATTGACTTCTGAATTCAAGATGAAGAATCTGGGTATGATGCACTACTTCTTGGGACTAGAAGTATGGCAGAGGAATAATGATATTTTCTTGAGTCAAGGAAAATATACAGTGGATATATTGAAGAAGTTTGGTATGACAGACTGAAAATCCATGCCTACACCTATGGTGATGGATCTAAAGAAAATGAACAAGGCTTCTACTGATTCAGGCGAGATTGATCCACATTTATACCAATAGCCGATTGGATCATTGATGTATATGGTTAACACCAGACCTGATATATGCTATGCAGTGAATGTACTTAGTCATTTCATGAGTCAATCAAGACAAAATCACTGGATAACATCGAAGCATGTATAGAGATATCTATGAGGAACAGTTGGATATGGCCTGAGATATGCCTCCAATGTAGACATGATATTGCAAGGATATGCTGATGCAGATTGGGAAGGGAACACAATGGACCGGAAGAGCACATCTGGTTGTTGTTTTACCTTGGGGTCTGCCATGGTTTCCTAGTGTAACAGGAAACAAATATCTGTGGCTTTGAGTATCGCGGAAGAAGAGTATATAGCATTGAGTGTGGCAGTCCGTGAAGAAATGTGGCTTCACAAGATCCTTAAATATTTATTTGATCATGAGATGGATTCTACCATTATTCATTGTGATAACCAGAGCTGTGTGAATCTCTCTGAGAATCTTGTGTTTCACAATAAATTGAAACACATTGAGATAAAATATAATTATATAAGTGACATGGTGCAGAGGAAAGAAGTACATGTGTAATACCTTCCTACACATGAGAATATTGCAGATATATTCACCAAACTGCTTGCCAGGACGAAGTTCGAGTACTTCGAAGAGAGACTTGGCCTAGTGGAGAATGCCTCCCTAGATGAGAGGGAGTGTTGACTGAGTTGGGTCGACCTATGAGAGAGCCCAGTGTTTGGTATTACCATGTGATGGGGTGCATCGTTCTCCTCTATGTGAGAGTTGATTCGTCCCCCAGTGGTTGGGTGTGCCCATGTGATGGGTGTATCGTTCTCCTTTGTGTGAGAGTTGAGTCAATGTGGTACTCCAGATGATTATCCTGTGGAATCAGTTGAGTATGACATCCCTGTGGCTAAGCACATGTGGACATGTCCCTAGTGGTTGAGCACTAGTGGAAGTGTTGATCCCTTGCTATATTGTCTAAGTGTAATATTTACTTGTAACCCTAATTGTGATGTAAAGGGTACAAGTCGGCCCCACCATATGGGAAAGATAATTAAGGTTTATTGTAATAAATAGTTATATTTTATAGTTATTGAGGTTGGCCTTGTTGTTCCAATAGACACACCTATTGATGTGTTTGGTCTTGTATAAATAAAGGTGATTTCCCCATTGAGGAAACACACTCACACATGTAATTTTAGAATTTCAGCAAGTGCTTATGGTTGAAGTACACACCTCTCTTAGGCGCTAGTTTCAAGGTTGTAGAAGCACCCTCTTGTGTACATTATGGTTTTATAGTTGGGGGATATTCTCTTGAGAATATAGCAAAGGATTGTTGGGTTTTCTTCCCTTGAGTAGAAGGGTTTCCCAGGATATTTCTTGTGTTATTGTGCATGGTAATTATTCTTTTGATCTTGGTTATTGCAACACTTGTGTATGGTGTAGATGCATTTGTTTATGGTTAAAGTACATGCTAAATGAAATAAACCTCATGCTTGAGCCTAACATAGTGAAAATTCAACAGACATTCCTTCGATGAGACATCTTGGGGTCTTTGGTTCCACCTGCTATGCCTTGATTCCTAAGGAGAAAATAATCAATCTTGATGCAAGGTGTCAGAAGTGCATATTCTTGGGGTACTCAAATACCACCAAGGGGTATCATCTTTACGATGAGACAAACACGAAATTTATCCTTTCCAAATATGTGATCTTTCTTGAATCCACCAAGAAAGACGAAACTGTTGAGAGGCAGTTTGATCATGTTGAAATTTTTGTATGCTCGTTTAAAAATAGACAATGTCACATCATTGTTACCCAACCATAGGAATTCATATATGCCACCCCCGAGCACACTAACCTTTACTTAAAGTAATTCCGGCAAGCCTACTCCAGAACCAACAAATAAACCCTAGATGATAACTGCAACAACAACTCAAGACAAGTAGACCACTCCTTCTCCAAGGGTAGCACACACGAGAGAGAGTCTCCATATCCACAAAAAAAGTACCATACACAACTGCAACAACTAAAACTACACTACTCTCTCTCTCTCTCAAAATTGTGCCATACTTAGCAAGAATATCATCAAGAGAGAGACCAAGACCAAGAGATGACCATGCGCCCTTATTCCTCCTTGCAGCTGCAGTTGTAGTTGCAACTCTCCACAAGACTTGTGCACTAACTGGGTGTACAAATGAGCTAAAACATCCTCTATTTATATTAACCTATCCAGTGACTTTTCTGGCTGGGCCGACTTGACTTTCTGGTAATTATATTTTCTGTTTATATTTTTCCTGTGGACCCGTCTTGTATTTCTGGAAGATAATATTCTAATATTATTTATTCTTATAGGCCGACTTGTCTTCTAGGGTATTCACACATCTGTTTAATGGTTCACTTGCTTCTGAAATATTCTATTCTAATTCATAGGTCACACATGGAGATTAATATCTCTCGCAACTACCAAAACATCAACACTCCCTCTTAGCTAGGGAGGTGTTAACTAAGATGTTCTTCATGTAGTGGTCTCAAACACATCCATCCATCTCACATGCCATGGGAAAGAATCACATGGTCTTACAGAACACTCTACATGTAGCATCACCATAGATACACATGCTATCATATGATCAAATAGATCAAGTATCACCATCATAGTCGCACATTAGCCATCTAGTTGGAAAACACCTCCAACACTATTGGTTATCTCTCTAGCTAGTAACTTCCGATGCTACTGATCAACACTCTAACTGGGATTCATTTCCGACACTACATGTCGGCATCTAGTTCATATAGAACTAGTAACTCGTCAGCTCACACATAATCCGACTAAGAAATTTAACACTCCCTCTTAATGAGGAAGGTATTCCTCTTGACACGATCATCATGATTTCTTCTATGTTTATGCACACCTTGATCATTATCCTGTTGTAAATTACATATCTATATGTCATAGGAAGTTTTTCACTTTCACTGGAGTAGAATACCAGCATTCGTTGGAGTAGCATGCCAACCTGCGTTGGGGTAATATACCAGCCTGCGTTGGAGTAACATACCAACCTGCGTTGGGGTAGCATACCAGCCTATGTTGGAGTACCAACTTGCATTGGGGTAGCTTACCAACCTGCATTGGAGTACCAACCTGCACTGAGGTAGCATACCAACCTGCGTTGGAGTACCAACATGTGATGGGGTAGCATGCCAGCCTATGTTGGAGTACCAACCTATGTTGGGGTAGCATATTGTTATCCCAGATATCTAGGGATAACTAGGAGATCATGTCTCGAGGCCCACAGGTCTTAGACATGGAGTACCGAGAGCAGGATTGACCTGAGCATGGCCCTAGAGGGCCCATCTTTCTTCTTCTTTGCCAGATTTGTCCTGTCAGCAGCAGAAGCTTCCATCACCACCGGCCTGGGCTTGCATCGGAGAGGACTCTTGCTCCATGAGGTAATTGGTCTAAGGTATCATGGTATGTGTCATATTTGATCATTATGACCCTCTTATATATGCATTAGGTTCCTTTCATTTCTGATGACTGCTTGGATCTTACACTAATCCACTTGACCATTGTTGGGGTGATTG
>ML806395.1:183983-204692 GCA_009831015.1 Picea engelmannii | reverse complement strand
CATTTTATATATTTATTGAGCTTCATGCTAATGGAATAATCATCCTGTGGAGTTATGATTTATACCCACTCCTGGCCTGACAATGTGCCATCTCCTTGCATGGGTTGTTTCTGTAGAGCTAATGGCTTGGGATCTTCTCTTGAGGATTCTATTTCTCCAGTTGTCTTGGAGCATTATCCAACTTCTTTTTTGTCACATTCCAAACCTGCATAACAAGGTTTTTTCTCAACTTGTATGGGATTAGTCATTCCTTGTCCATTGACGCCAAGGCCCTTTCCATCAAAGCCCATATTGGTTAGCAACAATACCTCGAGTATGCTTCTCAAATTCACCAAAAGAATCATCTACATCTTGATGGGAAGAGAGAGAACATGGTGAATTACTTACAATGCATAACTTAGTCATGGTTTGTGCATCTGCAGTAGAAGATGATCTTCTTTCCATGATAGACTCTTCTTTCTCCTCCACTTCTTTACCATTTTGGAACTTTTCCAACATCTTGTACTTGGATTGAAATTCAGGTTGCAATTCTTGAATGATTCCCATGAGAAATTATCCATGTTATAACAATTTGTCTTCCAACTTTGTTTCTCATCCTCACATAATTGCAATCTCCTTCTCAATTCAAAGTTTTCCTCTTGAATATGTCAGTTTTTGTATTCAATCTCCTAAAGCCTTTCTTTCTTCAGATCTTTTCCCATGGTTGTCCTTTTGCAACCAAAAAACCTGCTATGATACCAAACTTGATCCAAAATTAATGCTAAATGCTTCATTCTACTAATTCATATTCGTTTAAAAAATTTATCAATTTCCCGCAATAGCGATTAAAAATTGACTTACTGAATTAAAACAAACCAGTACTGAAAAACAAAGACAATACTTAAAAATTTGATAATGGAGTTCACCCTCATGTTCTACGTCTTCAGGTCCGCTTCAATCAACGAACTATTTTTTTATTTTTTCTCCCAAGAAGGGGTCGGTTATCTCGTTTACAAAAGGATGAAATCTTCTCCCATTAAGAGGGATCAATCTCCCAAAAAGGGGCTTGCAAGTTCTGCCAATGAGGGGGCTTGCAAATTCTGCCAATGAGGGGGCTTAATATCCCAACAAGGCACTTAAAAATTCTCCCAATAAGGGGCTTAATCTCCGAATAAGGGGCTTTACAAATTCTCCCGACGAGGGTCTTAATATCCTTTTTACAAAAATGGATAATGATTAAAAAAAGACAAGCCTAAATGCTTATTCTTCTTTAAAGAGTTTATGAATACTCTTTTCTTTCTAAAGAGCAAAATTGCATATAGGTAATTTAATAGTTTTTCATTGTTGAGAACTACCTCAACATTCCAAGGAGAGATTAACTCTCTAGCTCCACTAAATTAGGATTTGGGCACAATTCAAGGGATGAGTTAAAGAAAAAACTCAACTATGCTCATGAAAACCTCAACATTTCCCTTAGATTAGGAAACTATAGCATTGCATAGCTCTCTCATTAGCATTAGTTTCCTGTTACAATAAAATAAAATAAAAAAATTCCCGAGTGCGAAAATCTATCATAACTTAGAATGTCAAACCAACAATGAGAACAACCATCACTGACTACTATCCGCAAATGCACACTGACTCATCACCGTTATTCAAGGAAAACCACGGCACAAATAACCCGTTGGTGATCTGTAAGGGGGCGAAATTTCAATCCTATTAGATGCCTCTGGGTCTTGAACTTTTAACAATAAAATGAATATTACGAAAGCACTTAAATACAAAATATGAAAATATGTGTTAATTATTTTATTTTATTTTTTTCATTTCCATCCATTTGGCCAAAACTTCAATGAGCCTTATCTTTCGTGTACGAAGTCCATTTGACATTATTCAATTTGCATCAGAAAGCTCTTTACGGTCTCATCTCTTCGTTGTGTTGGAAACTTCGGAAGAAATGGGAAATCTTATGAATTTATCTAATGTGAAGATCCTTAGATCCTCCTGGATCACATGTAGAGGCATATCCAGATATGAACTAGCCTATACCTATGATCCACGTCCTCCTTGTTCATTTTCACCTCTGAGAGCAGATTGATAATTTACACTATCATGTTAACTTGAGTATAACTTTTTGCAGTGGTGACTGTAGAAATCAGACTGCGTTGTGTTATTTTCTTCTTATTTTCCAATACGTTGTATAATCTCACGACTTTGGATCTAAAAACCGCAAGGTGAGAGGGATAGGACTATCAGATGGTGTCAAATCCACAGAATTCAAGTGGAATGAAACCTTGGCCACAAATGCTATGTCAAATGTGAATTTATCAAACAATTGTACTAGTGAAATTTATCTAAAATGATTTTTAGAATTTATGATTTTTAAGAATTTTACCGAACTTTATTTAAAATAATTTTACTGAATTTTATCTAAAATGATTTTTAGAATCTATGTTTTTTAAGAATTTTACAAAACTTTATCTAAAATGATTTTTAGAATTTATGTTTTTTAAGAATTTTACCAAACTTTATCTAAAATGATTTTACTGAATTTTATCTAAAATGATTTTTAGAATATATGTTTTTTAAGAATTCTACGGAACTTTATCTAAAATGAATTTTTGAATTTCTGTTTTTTAAGAATTTTACCGAACTTTATCTAAAATGATTTTTAGAATTTATGTTTTTTAAGAATTTTACCGAACTTTATCTAAAATGATTTTTAGAATCTATGTTTTTTAAGAATTTTACTGAACTTTATTTAAAATGATTTTTAGAATCTATGTTTTTTAAAAATTTTAAGGAACTTTATCTAAAATGATTTTTAGAATCTATGTTTTTTAAGAATTCTACCGAACTTTATCTAAAATGGATTTTAGAATTTATGTTTTTTAAGAATTTTACCAAACTTTATCTAAAACGATTTTTAGAATCTATGTTTTTTAAGAATTCTACGAACTTTAACTAAAATTACTTTATCTAAAATAATTTTTAGAATCTATGTTTTTTATAATAGTGGATGAAGTGAATGGTTTTATTACAAAAAATACAAGTGGATTTGTGGCTTAGAATTTTACAGAACTTTATCTAAAATCATTTTTAGAATCTATGTTTTTTTAGAATTCTACGGAACTTTATTTAAAATGATTTTTAGAATCTATGTTTTTTAGAATTATACCGAACTTTATTTAAAATGATTTTTAGAATCTATGTTTTTTAGAATTATACCGAACTTTATCTAAAATGATTTTTAGAATCTATGTTTTTTAAAATTCTACCGAAGTTTATCTAAAATGAAAACTTTATCTAAAAATCAACTTTATCTAAAATGATTTTTAGAATCTATGTTTTTTTAGAATTCTACCGAACTTCATCTAAAATGAGAACTTTATCTAAAAATCAACTTTATCTAAAATGATTTTTAGAGTCTATGTTTTTTTAGAATTCTATCTAACTTTATCTAAAATGATTTTTAGAATCTATGTTTTTTAAGAATTCTACCGAACTTTATCTAAAATTATTTTTAGAATCTATGTTTTTTTAGAATTATACCAAACTTCATCTAAAATTATTTTTAGAATCTATGTTTTGCTTCAAAATCTTCTAATACCTTTTCCTTCTACCAAACTTTATCTATTGCGAAACTTTATCTAAAATGATTTTTAAAATCTATGGTTTGCTTCAAAATTTTCTATTACCTTTCCCTCCAAAATGGAAAAACATAACGAATAGACGAGAGCAGGGAAATAGGATGTCTATTTAATAAATCATCAAATGAAGTAGGGAATGAAAATTCAAAATTGTATTGAGGCATTGGGATTCATTAAAAAATTCAAATTATTAATTGTGCACATAAAACAAGATTTTCTTGGAGATTGAGAAGTGTGCAATATCGGTCATCACTTTTGACAACCGTTAAAAAAAACAGACTGGGAATCGTGTAGTTATGGTGGAGGAGTTCGTAGTGATGGTGTTTGGAATGCGAGGGAAAGCGATTAGAGAAGAGGCATTGCAAATTTTACCCAACCGTTAACAACGATGAAGCCCTGAATCAATATCATTAAATTGAAAAATAAATAAACAGATTTGAAAATCGATGTCATAGTTGTTTTGGGATCGTGGGAGAGGCGGAAGAGGATTATTCGTGGGCTTGGAAGGGAGACACAGATTGTCAAACTTTATCTAAAATGATTATTAAGATCTATGTTTTTCTTCAAAGGTTTCTAATACCTTTCCCTCCAAAATGGAAAAACATAGTTACTTAAAAATGATTTTTAAGATCTATGTTTTGTTTCAAAGATTTTTATTATTTTTTCTTCAAAATAGTTGAAAAACATAGTTACTTAAAATAGATAAAACTCTTAAAAAACTTTATGTAAAATGATTTAAAATTTTGTCAAACTTTATGTAAAATGATTTATAAACTTTATGTAAAATGATTTATAAGATCTATGTTTTGTTTCAAAGGTTTCTAATACCTTTCCCTTCAAAATGATTGAAAAACATAGTTATTTGAAAATGGTAAAATTCTTAAATTCTTAAAAATGATTTTTAAGATCTATGTTTTGCTTCAAAGGTTTCTATTACCTTTTCTTTAAAATGTCTTTTCTTTAAAATGGTTGCAAAACATATTTACTTTAAAAATTAAAATTCTTAAATTTTTAAAAGGATTTTTAAGATATATGTTTTGCTTCAACGGTTTGCAATACCTTTCCCCAAAAAGTTTGTAAATAATTGTTGTAGCCTTATGTAAGTGAAGGTTTGTAAGTGGTAAGATGTGATTTACATTCACCATTGATTATCAATGAAGTCAAAGAAGAAGTCTAGTTGAATGGAAGTGAAGGTTTGTAAGTGGTAAGATGTGATTTGCATTCATCATTGATTATCAATGAATTCAAATAAGAAGTCTAATTGAAGGTTTCATGTACCAAATATTTTAATAAAAATGTTATTTTGTTATGGTGAATGTGTCCTAGTCCTGTCCTAAAATGGAATAAGGAGTCTAAGGAGTTTCTTGTGTTTATGTGCATGTCCTCATGTGTGATCATAGGTGATTTTAGGGGCGAAATTAAGAGGTTTGGAATTTTGGTTGGGCGAATTGTTTACATAAGGAGGTTTTTTGGGTTTACCTATATATAGCCCCAAATTTATTTTCAAAAATATATATATATAACCCTTAGCCCACATATATTTTTGAGGGAAGAGCATGGAAATCCATTTTCGCCCCTTAAAATTCGAACCAAATCCTCCCATTCGCCTCAATTTTCTGGTAATGACAATGATTCAGAGGTTTTTCGCCCCCATTTTCTGGTAATGGAAACGATTCAGAGGTATTTTCCCCTAGTACTGGTACTGACAACGATTCATAGGTATTTTTCCATGGGTTCCCTCAAATCACGAGTGGAGAGGCCCCACAGTTATCTTACCTTACGTATTTTCCCCTAGTTTTATGGTACTGACAACGATTCATAGGTATTTTTCCATGGGTTCCCTCAAATCAGGAGTGGAGAGGCCCCGCAGTTATCTTACCTTACCTACATTGAAGGGTGAGTGGAAACAATGAAGAGCAGGGACAAATACACTATCACATTGTATGGAGAAATGAAGTCTAAATTGTTGGGTATGAAGAGACATAAGAGAATACAGTTCTCCCCTGCAATGTCCTTAGTGAGACTAAAAAAGCAGGTCGAACCCTTTATTTGACAATGTTCTGCAATTATGAACAACTCTATCATCTATGATAGGTTACGAAAAATGTTTCGTATTGAAGATTTAGAGATTTTTTCACAGTTCAATGACATTATCAATGTGATTTTCTCATCACCACCATTAGTTGATGGCATGGTAGCATTGCTTTTGGATAGCACTCTACATTTGGGGGAGAATGCAACATGGAAAGACAAAGGCTGGCGTTGGTGGGATAGGTTCCGTTCATTCAAAAATGATCCTAGAAGTGAAGAGTTTTATTCTCTTCCTCTAAACTTGACCAAGTTTTTCCCATCTGTCTAAGGATGAAACTGTATTTATTTGAGGTGGGGTCTCTGCTTTATCAATATCCTTTGTGCATTTGGAGATTAATTATGTATTCATTGGGCTAGAATGTCTTCAATACAGATTGAGACAACTTCATAGTATGAAGTCTAAGATGTCCATATTTTATATCTAACACTTGGATAGGGAACTGCTTCCACAAATTGTCTCAAATGGATACCTCTGTGCCATGGTCAATCATTTTCAGAACACTTCAAGATCACTGCTCCTGGCAAGCATCAAAAGGAGAATTATGAAAAGGAAAAGTACATTTCAAAGTAGTCAATATGTTATCTTGACTCCAATTCAAAAGAGGCATGTTGTGCATAGAGTAGTTTATTTTTGTAAGTACTTTTCAAGATGCAACATAATGTTTTTGTTGTTGGTACTTCAAATTGAGCCAATGGATATTTATCTAGATCACATGAGTCATATGGAGGCATTTTATAGTAATGATATTTGAAGCCCTCTTCCATGGGTATTAGTAGGAACTAACACAGTACAATTGCTTTCTAATTTTCTCCATTTGTAATGTGAGAACTATTAGTTATTCATACCACATGTTTAAAATATAAATTTTTTGGTAAACAATGTTTGCCTTTAAAATAAAGACTTAGCTTTGTTGACATGGCACTTGAGGCTTATCATAAATTTAGCTTCATGATTTTATTCCAAAATGAATGAATGGAAATTATTGCAAAAAAAATGAGATGACATTGGAAAAGTAACGAAAAAATGCTACTTCGGCTTTTCAGATGGTTTTCCATGCATGTATCAAGGAATTATTTTGGGAAGACTCATGATGTTTTGTACTTTTATTATGTTCTGCATACCGGGGAATTTGCTTATGCATTTTATGCTTACACAACATCATTTGATATGCTTATTATTGTTAGTTTTTGTTTTCGACCACATAATGATTTGTAATTCTTTTGGGGTTAATATTCACACATGTTGCCACCAATATAACAGGGGTTGTTAGAGTTGCAAGGTCATCCCCATGTTGTAAACTTGTCTGATAACATAATAGAGGGAATTCGTGAACATCCATTGCACCTACCTTTTTTTAGAGAAAATTCTGAGCATTATTGGATTGGATGTTTGATTTGGAGTTGTACAGTGGTCTCGGATGCATTTTTCATTTATACAACAACTCAAAAAAATCAAGTTCATTGGTGATTTTTGATTCTAGGTTGTGAGAAGCATGGGGTTTAAATCGAATTCATGTTCTTAGGTCGATACTTTCTACCATTGGTTGTACACATCAATATCATTGTATGAATGGTAAAATCCCATTTACCCAAACTACTCGAACCTCTTTGTCCTTTGGTTGAATGCAAGCCTCATCATTTAAAGAGAAGGGTGATTTGGAGAGTCCCCAATGTTGACATTATGTTTACTGTGAATTGTTTCTATAACGGTTTATGCTATGTCTGGTCTATAATAGAAGAAGTGGAAACAATTTCAATCTAAATTGGAGATGATAAAAGTGCATATACATGGAAGGCTCGGCTTCTTTAATCTATTCATTATTAAATGTAACTTCTTTACTCTATTAATTAATAAATGTAAGCATGTTGAACATCTGAATCCTGCATATATGTTATTGTTTATAAATACAACTCTATTAAAAATCGTAGTGGCCAAAATTATTTTACTACCTCAAACTTCTATTCTTTATTCGTTACATTGAGTTGATTTGTGAAAATTACTCTCATAAATAAATGAGTGAAATATCAATCTTGTTTTTTGGATTGTAACTTACACTCAAATTAACTGCAATACTAAAGCCATGTATATTCCATAGCATTTTCCTTTTTCTCCTTTATATTGTGTATTGATGTCAATGCTCTATTTATATATCTGATTATCATCAATAGACGGTGCAATCATTACAGATATACTGTTAAGATTTGAATATTGAATTGTTTTGGGTGTGAACCTTTGAATTGGAATCACCACCTACCGAAGCATGTTCCGGACACAATTGAACAGCATGATATTACATATCTTAGCAGAAAAAAATAGACTTTGTTGTGTTAGTTCAACACTCGACATGAAAGGAGTGTCAAATCATTGTACCATTGTCTCACTAGCACAAGGCAAAACGCGCTAATAGTGGAGGGGGTATATGATCCAACTCACCGCGTGTTTCTTGAATTTTGGCTTCTATGTTTTGATCGGCGGTGATTTTCTTTTATTCATAGTTTTATTCATTCCAAAGTATGGAGTAATTTAAATGACATATATTTAATCTATAAAAATATCATTTAATAATGGTAACATATATTTAATGTAGAGAAATATACACAGAGCGGCTACAGTGAAAATAATATCAAATGGAGCAGGTAAATTTGATGAGACGGGCATTTGTTTCTTGCTCAGATCCCCAGACGCTCGCCCTTACCCACGTCGGTTCCCACTGAAGTGTGTTATCTCCTTGGTTCAGGGTAGCTTTTGCTTGGACGGTCTGATGGTTGTAATGACGGTAGTCACTTTAACCTAACCATTTTCGCCTTCTTAGATGTTGCAATTATTGTTGAGAATAAAATGGCCATCCTACCCTTGTCATCATATCTGTTCCTAACAGTAATACGACCAGCAATCTCTTTCTCTTAATAATAATTGCTTCAAATTAATGGTTCCATTTTATTGGTGATTCTAGCAGTCACACCACAATATTATGACCAACCGTATAATAGTTCTATTAGTTGGGTATCAAATCTATCTAACCCCGTTGATTTGTGCTTATAATAGTTTTTAACGGTTCATTTTTAGTGACCAATAATAGAAAATAGTTTCGCATCCACTTTTATGATTCAATCCAATGAGATTACATAGTTTTATCATAATTTGATTTATCAAATTAGCATGTACCCCTTTTAATCGTTTAATTGCTTTTGCGTGGTTGAGTAAGTTAATCTGTGATCAAGCAATTGGGCAGAGGGGCAACGAAACAATGATTGTGTGGAACAAATTGAATAATTGGGATCTATAACTGTTGTAGCAGTGGAACGATGATTATGGAATTTATGTTCTTGATAGCTCAAACGACTCTTTTACAACTGTTAATTAATTCCATTATGGTCTTGGCGATTACTCCTTCAATAGTTTAACACGCTGCTTGCATTTGATTAATGGTTAATGATGATCATTTCATTTATCATGTTTAATAGATGTTTTTACCTTACAGTTGGGAACTAACAGGGTCTTCTAATATTCCTTAGTGTAGTCATTGGAACCCTCCTCGAACAAATTGCATTTACTATTCATAAGTCGCTTTATTTGTGAGGTTTGAAGGGTTGTCTTTCTAAAGGAAGGTAGGGAAGCCCTTCCTTAAGTTTTCATAGTAGTTGAGGTTGGATGCTTGAGTTTGAATAGTACTAGGATAGTAAATTGCCTTTAAGACTCTTCTAGATAGATGCTTTTTAACCATGTTGTGTGGAGATTATTTGCACCTTGCTTTGCTTGACTGATTAGAGTGCTTTCATTATAGTTTTGTTAAGGCAATGACATGATTCCTTGAATTAGGATCATTGTGTGCGTAGATCGATAAGCGCATATGATGCCTGTCTTGGGTCATGCGCTTCTCGTTGAGGGTGTTGTTGTTCATTGTAATTGATATTTGTACTTGGTTTTGTAAACGTTTAATGTGATTGGTTTTAGCTCGCGACAAGGGTTCTAGCTACTTGTGTAATTAATTTTGGTTGTGTGGGGTTGTTATGATGTTTGCCTTAGCTTAGTAGGCTTGAGCGTTGCTTATGTATCCTGGAGGTCCTAACCATTTCAAGGTAGGATGGGCGGGTAGTCGTTCTTATTCTTCGTCTGTGTGTATGTTGTACATTGCTTCTAGGTGTTTGATGTGCTAGTATGTTAGGTCGTTATGTTGTTGTTAAGTGAGTGGCTTGTGTCATGTTCGTCGTCGTGTTGCGATGTAAGTGTAATGTCCTTATTACCTTCCTACACAAAAAAAAAAAAAAATTACTTGTTATGTGAGGCATGTTGTCATAACGACGGGGCTCTTTACATATGGTATCAGAGCAGGTTCAACCCTGCGACTATGGATCGCCATGCTTTCCACTGCAGTAAACCCTTGAGTAATAACCTATCACTAATTAAAACTTTAACGTGTCCATGCAGTGATCTCGATTAGAGGACGCCACAGAGGTTCGCAATGTGGTGTCATGGAAGGAGGTGTGACTCCTATAGAAGTGTCTGCGCCCTTGGAGTCTAACCCCTAAGGGGAAGAACAATTCATTGGGCTAGATTCGATTGTTGTAAGGGATGATGATGGTCTGACAAGATCCTTCCAGGGAATGTCAGAGGCCTTGATTCACCATCTGTACTGAGATGAGGCCAAGGCGCCTGTACCCCTGAGGGTCCATAGCGCACCCCAGCCAGTACCGTCAGCATTCACTGAGAACTCAAGAGGGATAAGTTCTCAAGACCACGAATGTCATGGACAACTCAGTCGTCGAGGCATGGCTGGAGAGTAAGGTGATGTGCTTCACGCTTTGCAATTGTGACCTCCAGCATGAAGGTCTGCGGGGCGGTCCTTCCACTGAAGGGGAGCACTCTTCTATGATGGAAGACGCTCCTGCCACAATTGAACATGGCAGTCGAAGACGTGTCATGGGAATTGTTTGAGGGATGGTTCCAGAAGAGGACCGGAGCATCTGGATCAGTTGGACCCACTACTATGGGAGATTTGGGCAAGGCCCATCGGATTCATGCAGCGCTGAATAACCGCCAAGAAGAGCACCAGTCGACCATGCTCGAGACGTCAGGTAATGTTGTTGACCAGACCCTTAGTATTTTGATAGATCCAGGTGCTACAGAGAGTTTTATTTATAGTGCAGCACTAAAATGAATTAAGGTAAAGGAAGTCGAACAGGACGAGTTTAAATTTGTAGAAATGGTTTCGGGAGCCAAACAGAAGGTTGGTGGGAAGGTTACAGGTTGTAGCCTTAACCTGGGAGAGTTTTTCACTAGGGAAAACCTGTACGTCACAACCTTAGGGTCTTATGACATCGTGATCGGTATGGACTGGTTGGAATTGCATGATGTGATACTCGACTGTAAGACAAAACGGTTGAGCTTGGTCGATGACGAGGGACAGATATGCATGACTGTAGGTCGGAACTAGGGAGTCTCCCTGAGGTTCATCTCTTCCTTACAGCTATGGAAGAGCATGTGCAAGGGATGTAAGATTTATGCGATCCTTGTGTTAAACAAAAATGGTGTTGCGGAAGGACTAGAAAACCTTCTGGTAGTACGAGAATTTGCGGACGTCTTCCCAGAGGAGTTACCAGGGTTGTCGCCTGAGAGGGAATTGGAATTTACCATAGACATAAAGTCGGGGATTGAACCGATAGCAAGAACGCCTTATCGGATGTCGACCCCGAAATTGCAGGAGTTGAAAATGCAACTAAAGGAGTTGTTGGACCTAGGACTCATACGTCCAAGTGTGTCACCATGGGGTGTGCTTGTTATTTTCATACAGAAGAAGAATGGGTTGTGGAGACTCAAAATTTACTATCATCCATTGAACAAGGAAACGATTAAGAATCAGTATATGTTTCCAAGGATTGATGATCTGCTTGATCAGATGAAAGGCGCGACTGTATTTTCAAAGATCGACTTCAGATCAAGGTATCACCAGTTACGGATCAAGGAGGACGACATCCCTAAGACCGGATTTAAGATGAGGTTTGGACATTATGAGTTTATTGTTTTACTATTTGGACTGACAAAAGCCCCAGGGGTATTTATGCGTTTTATGAATGGGGTGTTCCGCGAATACTTGGACAGGTTCATCCAAGTATTCATTGACGATATTTTGATTTTCTCTCAGACGATGGAGGAGCATGACGAGCACTTGCGCATGGTACTACAGTGTCTACGAGAGAAAAAATTGTTTGGGAAATTGTCTAAATCTCGTTTTATCAATCGAAGATTCATTACTTAGGGCATGTCATCTCCGGTGAAGGTATTGTTGTGGATCCAACAAAGGTCGAGGTTATTATGGAATGGCCTGCATCGATGAATGTCCCCAAAGTGCGTAGCTTCATGGGTTTAGCGGGATACTATTGACGATTCATCAAGGGTTTTTTGAAGATAGCAAATTCGTTCATGGAATTCCAGAAGAAGAGCGAGAAGTTTGTATGGAACAAGAAATGCGCGGAGGCATTTCAGAAGCTCAAGGAGTTGTTGACGACAACATCGATACAAAAAGTCCCTAACATGGGCATAGACTTATTGGTATGCACTGACACATCAAAGGAAGTCTTAGGTGGATTCTTGATGCAAGACGGTTGAGTGATCGCTTACATCTCGAGAAAGTTGAGAAGGCATAAGGAGAACTATGTGACGCATGATTTGGAGTTGTTAGCCATCGTATATGCCTTGAGAGTTTGGAGACATTACCTGATTGGACAGAAATTTGAACTAAAAACGAACCACTGTGGACTACAACACATCTTTACGCAAAGCTACTTGAACTCATGACAACGGCGTTGGTCGAAATTTCTTAGCGAGTACAATTTCGAGATTACTTACATAAAGGGAACAATGAACAGAGTGGTTGATGCACTGACTCGTAGACCATGCATTTTTTCATTGATGCCTCTTCAGACAAATCTACGTGAAAATATTCTAACTTTGCAGCACGATGATGACTGATACAAATAGGTCAAGTATTTTATCGAACAAAACACAATGATGGTACCAAAATTTGAGGGATTTACTGTGGACAATGATGGATTATTGAGATTTAAAAGTCGAATTTACATACCACCCAACGACGAGTTGAGGAGTTTGATCCTAAACGAGGCTCACAAAGCAGTGTACATGGCTCACCCAAGAGTCACGAAGATGAGGGCATACCTTAAACCCTTATTCTTTTGGAAATGAATGAAAGCAGACATAGTCGACTACGTTGCAAGATGTCTAGAATTTCAACAAGTGAAGGCGGAACATAGATATCTGGCAGGATTAATATAGCCACACACTATTCTGAAATCGAAATGGGAGGTCATTTTGATGGATTTCATTGTTGGAATGCCACTGATGGCAAGGAGGCATGACTTGATTTTTTTGGTAGTCGAAACTCTGACAAAGAGTGCTCATTTTATTCATGTGCGTACGACGTATCAGGCACCTGACATAGCTAGATTTTTCATCAGTGAGGTCACATGGCATCCCTAGGAGGATTATATTTGATAGAGGATCGGTGTTTATAGGACGATTTGGGACTAGTTTCCCAGAGGCCTTAGGAACCCAACTTAACTTTAGTATCGCATATCACCCGGAGACAGACGGACAGACCGAAATAACAAACCAAATATTGGAGGATATGTTGTGTATGTACGTTATGGACCAACAAAAGGGTTGGGAAGAGTTCTTTCCACTAGTAAAGTTTGCATACAACAGTTATCAAAGCACCATTAAGATGGCGCCTTTCGATTTTCTTTATGGGAGGATTTGTCATAGGCCTTTGAGTTGGGATCGGCTTGAGGATAGGGTCCTAGTGGGACCTGAAGCGATCCAAGAAATGGAATACCAAATGAAAACAATAATACAAAGGATCAAGGAAGCACAGGATCGACAGAAGAGTTATGCCGATGTGCATCGTGTCGATCGTAGTTATGAAGTTGGCGATCGAGTCTTCTTGCGGGTGAAACCGCATAAGACTTCGATCAAGTTTGGAAAGGATGTTAAACTCTCTCTTAGGTTCGTGGGACCTTTTGAGATTGTGGAAAGGAAGGGTCTCGTGGCCTATCGACTAGCCTTGCCTGATTCTTTGAGGCGTATGCATGATGTTTTTCACGTTTCTATTTTGAGACATTATGTTATTGATCCTACACATATTATTGACCTGATTTCCTTGCAGGTATCGGACGAGGGTGCTCTCATGGCGGAGCCAATCCGCATCCTGGACCATCGCATTTGAAAGCTACGGCGTCAAACAGTAGATCAGTTCAAGGTCTAGTGGGACAAATATAGTCCACACTCGGTGACTTGGGAGGACGCATATGATATGCGTCGACAGTTTCCATTTTTGTTTGATAGCTAGACCTATGATATTCTTATACACTTTATTTCGGCACTTTTATACTGTGAAACTTCAGGATGAAGTTTAAAACAAGAGGGGGTGTATGTAACATCTCTCTCTTGCGCGCACTGAGCAGACTTATTCTTTTACAACACTTGCGAGCAAGTGATCCGAGTCATTATACTATTGGTTGTTTTGATTATGACTATGAAATATTGTGGATCTAATGATATGTTATGTTTTCTATATTTACATCGACAGGTGTGATTGACTGGGTTCTCCTGAGTGTGTAGAACTCTGGATGTCGAGGATGTCGAGGCATCGATGAAACCCCTTGGACTCTAGATCGAGTCAGGGAGTGGATTGTTAGGGTTTGAATGTTGTTGATGTGACATATGTACATATGATTAGATATTATGAGGTTGATTGTTATTGCTGACATGATTCATTGATGGATACAGGTTGACGGTAGCTTGCTTACCAGACTCACATTTCGAGTAAAGGGGTCATGCATGACAACCAGAAACATTGAGGGAGAGGTGTGGTAGCAGTCCTTCCACAGCCTACTATCACTCTCGTCGTGGCTCGAACTATAGGTTAACGATTACCTAGTTCGAGAAGACCCACGATGTCGTGAGGGAAAATTGTGATAGTCGCTCACGATGATTATAAGGGGCATGCAATAAGGCAGGTTCCTTATTCCTTAGAGGCCCTTAGTCTCCCACAAGATCACCTGACGGAGTATTGACTCCAAGGGTTTGACGTCTACCAAATTCAATCAAGAGGTGAGTGGCACCCTTGGAGCACGTAGTGCGTCCTGAAGAGCACGTCGTGATTTTAACTATGATAAGTTAATAAACCTAGTGCCTAGAAAACTATGCCTCCTTAGGACCGAGTCGACCTTGAAATAGATGATGGTATGAGTGAAGTTCAATAACTAAAATTTCCCTTAAAAAAAATTGTCGCCCAGCCTAGTGAAATTAAAACCTAGGTCTGAATAGAACATGTGGATAAAGTAAAACTAAATAAACATGTAACAAGAAGGGGGGTAAGAAATTCAAAATTAATTATTAAAGTAAAAAAATTATAATGGAGGATTAAATTTATTAAAAAGGTAAATGGTAGTTTTTATCTACACTTGCTAAATTGATTTTTAGTTAAAGAGGAAAAAGGGTGAAACTTAAAAGAAAATGAAACTTAAAGAAAAATGAAAACTTAAAGAAAAGGGGAAACTTAAAGAAAAAGTTGAATGTCTAACTTAGTAAGGAATCTAGCCTTTGGAACTTTCTATTTATGAACTCAACTAGGAATTAAGAAAGGCGTAAGTCATTTAAGAATTGTAAGGGAACATTGGGACACCAAGGAACGTTTTTAGGAACGCTTTTAGGTGGGTGAGGGAAATAGGAATATTTAATTAATTAATAAAATTGATTTTCTGGTGCAGCTAGGGGATCGGGCGACATGTGTATGGGGAAGGTTTTTCCTAATTAAATAAATGAAAAAAGAATCTAATGAGGGTTTAGGAAACTAATGACTAAGAAACTCTATAAAAGAGATGGCAGAGGAGGAGTATGAAACACATCTGGCTTGTGTAACGTTACGCTGCTAAAATTTCATCTTGATTGAACTTTCTCTTGTGAGAGTTGGGATACCCAGCTCGGGTAACGGGTGGTAGCTCAACCTTGCGAGGCGATCTGGGTGCTAGCATTCTCTGGTATCGTGTGTGTGGCCCCTTTGCGGCTCGGGGGGCTCAGGGGGAAGAAGAGTACCCTTAGCGTTGGCTGAGAGGTACCGATGAGGTCACATCAGTTGGCAAGCGGGATTTGGATGGAGCGAACATGCGGGAGGACATCTTCGCCTCGTTGTCGTCGGTAAAGGTATGCATGCTAAAGTTGTTACTTGTAGTAAAATGTAATTTACACTTGTTTGTTTTACTGTAATCGGATGACGATTTCATTGCCATGAGATTTCCTTGAGAATTATGTTATCAAGGTAATTCCCTTGTCGTTTGATTCATCCTATAAGAAACCTTGCTATCCATGGTATCTTTTATTTCTGAGTTACTGTCTAATAGCGCGTGGCCAGAATGAGCCCCAGACTCAAAACCTTGTCTACGCTTTGTATCTCATGCCTGCGTTTTCTTTATTCCTTGATTGTGTTTTTCATTATTTTTGTTCTCCACAGAGAAGGTATGGATGCAGATTGTGTTTTTATCTTATGATTCATTTATCCTTTAAGTTATTAGTCTGTGCCTGAGCAGTGGGCCAGGAGTCGAATCGACTGTCTTTCACTCTGGTGTTAAAGATTTAGATTCAAATGCCTTGCTTTCCTGTGCATGGATAATAATTGTAGGATCATTTCTCTGCCCAGCACGGAATTCTCTCCTGGGTGTTTATACCCTCCTTAGCCTCTGCGTTTATTGTGATGTTTTCTCTTAAAACTCGTTTTGCCTTGTAAGACCTCCTGTAAGTAGCGATTTACAGTAATTTTGTTGAGCAAATTACTGTGATGTTGTTGAGCGATTTTCAATGTTTTTGTTGAGCAATTGTTGAGCGATTACTATGAGTTTTGAGTGAATGGTTGAGTGATGGTGTATAGCTCGCATTCACAGGAATGTTTTGCATTACCGTTTACATGATATTTCACAGCTACAGTATTAATTTTTGCATTATTGTTTACTGTGAATTGTTTCTATAACAATCGTTATGTTATGCCTAGTCTATAATGGAAGAAGTGGAAACAATTTCAATCTAAATTGAACATGATAAAAGTGCATGTACATGGAAGACATAGCTTCTTTACTCTATTCATTATTAAATGTAACTTCTTTACTCTATTCATTAATAAATGTAAGCATGTTGAACCATATGTTATTGTTTATAAATACAACTCTGTTAAAAATCGTAGTGGCCAAAATTATTTTACTGCCTCAAACTTCTATTCTTTATTCTTTACATTGAGTTGATTTGTGAAAATTACTCTCGTAAATAAATGAGTGAAATATCAATCTTGTTTTTTGGATTGTAACTAACACTCAAATTAAGCAATAGTAAAGCCATGTATATTCCATAGCATTTTCCTTTTTCTCCTTTATACTGTGTATTGATGTCAATGTTCTATTTATATATCTGATTATCATCAATAAACGGTGCAGTCATTACAGATATACTGTTAAGATTTGAATATTGAATTGTTTTGGGTGTGTACCTTTGAATTGGAATCACCACCTACTGAAGCGTGTTCCAGACATAATTGAACAGCATGTTATTACATAGCTTAGCAAAAAAAGTTAGACTTTGTTGTGTTAGTTCAACACTCGACATGAAAGGAGTGTCAAATCTTTGTACCATTGTCTCACTAGCACAAGGCAAAACGAGCTAACAGTGGAGGGGGTATATCCAACTCACGGTGCGTTCCTTGAATTTTGGCGGTGATTTTCTTTTATTCATAGTTTTATTCATTCCAAAGTACGGAATAATTTAAATATATATTTAATCTATAAAAATATCATTTAATAATGGTAACATATATTTAATGTAGAGAAATATACACAGAGCGGCTACAGTTAAAATAATATCAAATGGAGCCGGTGAATTTGATGAGACGAGCATTTGTTTCTTTCTTAGGTCCCCAGACGCTCGCCCTTACCCACTGAAGCATGTTATCTCCTTGGGTCAGGGTAGCTTTTGCCTGGACGATCTGATGGTTGTAATGACAGCAGTGACTTTAACCTAATCATTTTCGCCTTCTTAGATGTTGCGATTACTGTTGAGAATAAAACAGCCATGTTGTCATCATATCCATTCCTAACAGTAATACGACCAGCAATCTCTTTCGCTTGATAATAATTGCTTCAGATTAATGGTTCCATTTTATTGGTGATTCTAGCAGTCACACCACAGGATTATGACCAACAGTATAATAGTTCTATTAGTTGGGTATCAACTCTAGCTAACCCCATTGATTTGTGCTTATAATAGTTTTTAACGGTTCAATTTTAGTGACCAATAATAGAGAATAGTTTTGCATCCATTTTTATGATTCAATCCAATGAGATTACACAGTTTTATCATAATTTAATTTATGAAATTAGCATGTACCCCTTTTAATCGTTTAATTTCTTTTGCACGGTTGAGTAAGTTAATCTGTGATCAAGCAATTGGGCAGAGGGGCAACGAAACTGTGATTGTGTGTGGAACAAATTGAATAATTGGGATCTATAACTGTTGTAGTGGTGGAACGATGATTATGGAATTTATGTTCTTGATAGCTCAAACGAATCTTTTACAACCGTTAATTAATTCCATTATGGTCTTAGCGATTACTCCTTCAATAGTTTAACACGTTGCTTGTATACGATTAATGGTTAATGATGATCATTGCGTTTATCGCATTTAATAGATGTTTTTCCCTTACAGTAGGGAACTAATAGGGTCTTCTAAGATTCCTTAGTGTAGTCATTGGAACCCTCCCGGACAAATTGCATTTACTATTCATAAGTCGCTTTATCCGTGAGGTTTGAAGGGTTGTCTTTCTAAAGGAAGGCATGGAAGCCCTTCCTTAAGTTTACATAGTAGCTGAGATTGGATGCTTGAGTTTGAATAGTATTAGGACAGTAAATTGCCTTTAAGACTCTTCTAGATAGATGTTTTTTAACCTTGTTGTGTGGAGATTCTTCGCGCCTTGGTTCGCTTGATTGATTAGAGTGCTTTCAGTATAGTTTCGTTAAGGCGGTGACATGATTCCTTGAATTAGGATCATTGTGCACATAGATCGATAAGCTCATATGATGCCTGGCTTGGGTCATGTGCTTCCCTTTGAGGGTGTTGTTGTTCATTGTAATTGATGTTTGTACTTGGTTTTGTAAACGTTTAATGTGATTCGTTTTATCTCACGGCAAGGGTTCTAGCTACTTGTATAATTAATTTTGGTCGCGTGGGGTTGTTATGATGTTTGCCTTAGCTTAGTAGGTTTGAGCGTTGTTTATGTATCCTGGAGGTCCTAACCATTTCAGGGTAGGACGGGTGGGTAGTCGTTCTTATTCTTCGTCTGTGTGTATGTCATACGTTGCTTCCAGGTGCTTGATGTGCTAGTATGTTAGGTCATTATGTTGTTGTTACGTGAGTGGCATGCGTCGTGTTCGTCGGCATGTTGTGATGTAAGTGTAATGTCACTATTAACTTCCTACACAAAAAAAAAATTACTTGTTATGTGAGGCCTATTGTCATAACGACGAGGTTCGTTACACTATTGGCTCCCAATAGTAACAAGGAACTACTCCATATTTAGCACAAGATACCATGGCTCTTGTGTCTATCTGAGCATCTAGCTTATAATCTTTGTACCCCTTAGGTATGATTTCAACTATAATAATTAGTCTATCTTTTAATCCTTTACTTTTTGGACAGAGTGGGACTACATTGATCAAACTTTTCTTTGCTTCTTCAGTGACTGGTGCTTTGAATTCTTCTTCTTCAATAGGAGTTGCTTCCTTTACTTATTTTTATATATCTTCATTAGAGGAGTTCCCCCATTCTCTTTCCAAGATTAACAATTTTTTTTTATCTTTGTGGAGATCTTCTGCCTTTTGTCTGAGTGTAGCCTTCTTGGCTTTGATATCTCATTGAAGATGATCTATCTCCTTCTCTCTTTGTTGTTGTCTTTATATATGACTAGTAGGTGGCCTTTGATTTGTTACTATATCAGGCTTATATGTAGAATATTTATCCTAAAATGCTTACTTGGAAGAAGTAGCTATGGTTTGTTCTAGAGGAAGCAAGAGAGAAAGGGGAACTGTAGAGGATAAATGATCATCCATGTTTTCGCAGAGGCACTGAGAGGAAAGGTGATCAATCCAAGAAAATAGGGATCGTTGTCTACGAATGTCCCATACATGAATATAAGCTAACCGACGAGTTAGAGAAGTAATAGTATCATCAATAGTAGAAGAAGATGAGTTCATCATGTTTAGATAGAGAAAATATATTTCTTGTTCAGAATCAGAAGAGGAACAAGAGGGTGAATTGTCAGAACTTGAATATTCTAGATAATATACAACATCTGGATCAGATTCATAACATTGATCCCATAAAGAAGGGTCTAGAGAGGAAGAGAAAAGTTCAATTATTTTTATGCCATTATTGGAGTGCTGGTTGGGGCATTTGTTAGCCCAGTGCCCTTGTTTGCCAAAAATATAGCATTTGCTAGATTTTCTAGCACTTAAACTCTTTTTGAAAGAGATTCTTGTTTTGAAAGATTTCTTGTGCCTTCCATAATTATACTTGGTGGGGTCGAAAGCTTTCTTTTTTCCAGAGCATGTACATGAAGCAGGAGATTTTTGCTTCTTCTTCTTATAACAACCATAATCAAATGTTTCTCTGAAATTACTGCAGAGTGGTTGATTGATCATTTTGGGATGTTTTTTCAACTGTTTGGAAGCTTTGAATTTTACACAAGTATCCAATAGTGTCTTTTATATTTCCTAGTGAAGTCCTGCAAGAAAATAGTGTTCAATTTTCTTTCCAATCTCTTCAAATATTTTCCTCACCAATTCAGGAATTATTCCTGGCCAAGATGCAACATAGTATCTCTTGAAAGAAGGATTGTTACCTTCTCCTGATCTATACAATAAATATTGCATTAGGCAT
>ML806395.1:154749-178394 GCA_009831015.1 Picea engelmannii | reverse complement strand
AATTGGTGAATGAGATCCCCTTTTTTTTTAGACAAGGGACCCCCTCCATGCAGCAAACATGGGGCAAGGAACCAACTCTCTGGGTGAATTTATGGCACTCTTCTATTTTCTTAAATTTACCTTAGACCAGGAACATTTTTCAATTCAGATATTTGGTGACTCCCTTATGGTTATCAAGTAGATGTTGGAACAGGAGCAGGTTCTGTTAGTCACCTGTAAAAAAATTATTTTATGGGTTCAAGTTTCTAAAATTATCGGAGGCACTAAATGGTTTGAAGGCATGACAAATTGGCAGGAAGGTTAAAAATGGCATAAAGCAGTCAAATTTGGTGAAAGGTTAAATTATATTGGGCCCAAAATGATCTTGGTCACGATCCATCAAAATCAACGGCCAGGAAGCATTACGGAGTTTGAAGTTGCGCGGGGGATAATTCTAAAGGGCGGTCCTGCAATCCAAACCATGGTTTTTATTGAAGTATGTGTGACAGCGTCAATTTGATTGCGGAATGTCAAGCGGGTTGTTCCAAAACCGCCAGTCCACATCTCCGCAAAGTGAAAAGTATAAATGTCGATTTGACATTTTTATTTTTTATTATTTTCAAACTCAAGGACCGTTGGAACACTCTCGCGACCGCCATTTTCTATTGCAACACTAGCTTTGCACCATCACAGTTCGCTTCCAAGTATTTATCTCGTCACAATGGATCCCATAGTATTATCAGTAGCAGAGCAAGACCCCCTGAAATTAATGAGGAATCCCTAATTGACATAGATGCAGATGTATTTGACCCTAATAAATTTATTTCCCCTACTTATGTGTCTCAAAGAAACTTGGCTTATATAAAGGGAAAGAGTATTCCATTTTTAGAAGCAGTCCAGGCCTCCATTGTCCTATATGACATCGAGGTTTGTTTCTCATTTCTTGAATTTGTAGGTTGGTGCGTTGATCAATATTCTCATTCAGAAAGGGTAATTGTAAATAAACAGGGGTCTCAAGGCCTATGTAGAATAGATAATTTGTCAATCTGAAAGTCACTCAATATCCCAATAGAATTTTCCTTTAATTTTGAGCCTTTAAACGAAGAAAAAGTGATAAGGGTTTAAAAGAATGTCAATCAGAGGTCAAAAGTCAATTTCTGCAAACAAATCATTAAACCTGAACAAATATCAGAGAGTATGTCCTTACCAATGAGTATCAACATGATGGTCATTGAAATTCAGTGGGTTCGTTCCATGTTTAGTCAGGTCCTAGGTCTTGATAGTGATAAACATGTTGTTGAAGTCATGTTGTGTTTTCTTTTGATTTTTTCAAGTCAGAGTCTGGTCAGTCAGTCCGAATTAATTTTGATAAATTCCTAGCTGACATCATTCACAAGCAGCTAGTGAATTTCCAATCTTTGAGACATTTTAGATACTATACATATTTGTTAAAGATTTTCTTAGAAAGTAACCATGCAGAAATCCCTGAAGCAATTTGTGTATCTACTGAATGTAAAAGAATCACTTTTCTCATATTCATCAACAAGGTCATGTCAAGAATCTATTCTCTGATTTTCAATACAAGTTTACCCAAATTTTTGGAGGAAATGAAGATTCACATGCAGCCGAATCCAGAAAATAGAGTAGGAGACTGGGTACTTTTTATGCATTCAACAGTGATCTGAGTATATGGTTTTCATGAGTCTCCTTGGTTGTTACATGTTTTCCTAACTCCCATGATTTTTGCTCTTGAGTTCATCAGGCAGAGAATCATCTCTGAGATAGAAAACTTCCTCAAATTGCACAAATCTTCTAACATTAAATTCCCCTTTGTTATTGGTCATTTTGTTGTTAAGTACAGATCATGTTTATCACAGGTTCAAACAAAACTAAAAGACTTTGGATTATACAAGGAAGAAAATATGATCCACATCAGATCATATCCAAGAGAAGACATATGAATAAAAATGCACCTTATGAACATGATAATGTTGAAGGCCTGGATAAACTAGCTAATCTGGAAGTGTGTGTTGAAGTGGAAGCACCTTTGCAGCAAGTACAAACACAGTAAGCTCCTCAAAAGTTGGTGATTAAAATTCCCAAAGCCAGTGTGTACAACAAAAGAAGCATTTCGGAGACTATGGATATTGATGTTGAACAAACTGTTAAAAAGAAGATGAAAATTGTTCAACCAAAGTAGATTCTAGATTTGGAAGATGAAGGACCCAGAGATCAAGTGAATTTGAACACAGTGGAAAGTGGTACCAGCATTGTAGAAATTGAGGAAAGAAGTCAGCTTGAAAGTGAAGGCAGCGCAAGAGCCTTTCACAATCAAAAATATTATTTTGGTAAAGTACCAGGTACATCCTATCAATCTAGAGAAGACCTAGCAAAAAATATGTTGAAAAGAGAAATGTGGCTTTGGGTGAAATGGGAGATTTGTTTCCTGAAGTGTAAAAAAATTCTCAACTGAAATCTTCCTTGTTCACTGTGAAGGATATTGAAAATAAACATTAAATATTGCAGTTGTAGAGGAGGATAAAGTGTCAGAGATTAAAATCAAATATGGCAATATAAGTGCCCCTGACAAAGTGAAATTCCACAAGTAGACCAATGATTTGTTGTGTTCTAATTATTTGAGTTTAAGTTGAAAAATTCAAAGATGACGTCCTCAACTGAAAAATTAGAAGGACACTTTAGACATGAAAAAGTAGCCAACAAACATTGGTAAACTCAAATTAAAAGGCTTGAGTCTGAAGGCCCCCAAGGTGTGAAGTCTTTATTAGATGAAAAAGACAAAATAATTCAGAGTTTGAAGAAAAAATTAAAGATGTCTACTACAGAACACCCACAGACAGTAGAATTGGTAGCTTTAGAGCAGGAAAATGAAACATTTTGGAAGGAAGCATTGGATTATAAGGCTAATCTTTTGCATTTGGAAAAGGAAAAGATGGAATGGTCTTAGGAAAAGGTAGAGTTGGTGAATAGAGCCATGGTTTTATCCCCTGTTGCAGGAACTGGATCAACCATTGAAGACATTGTTCAGGCTATGGCACAAGTCAGTCTGAGAGAAGGAGAGATCAAAGGGTTAAAGGAAAACATGGAGAAATTGGAGCAGGAAGTGTGCACAAACGATGAAAAGATATCCCAAGTTCAAAAGGAAAAGGTAGTTTTGCAGGAGAAGATCAATAAATTGAATTCAAAATTGAGAGGTAAAAGTTTGTTGCAAGGAGTTAAACATATCATATGGGATTCTATAGTTGTTGAGGCTGAAAAATTTAGATCATATTTGAATTTTGTAAATGATAAAGATAATATAGCAATCACAACCAGGCATAGATGCACTGTTGTAAACGAGACTTTAGCCAAAAAGCCATCTGAATGGGCAAAAAATGTCATTAATATTCTCAACTCAATTCCTCTTGCAGATCTTCAGACCATTGGGGTAAAATACAGAACTACATTCATTATATGGGCCAGAAAGATTATTACCAAACATGATCTTTTGAAATTAGTTTTGAATAAAGCAATACAGATGGAACAAAGTGTGCAAAATTTCAAGAATTTATTTGAAGAATTGTTCATAAAGAGCCTTCCATCATTCTGGGATGGTAAAGGTAAGTTTCAGGATCAAGAATAATACAATGCACTCTTGACTCAATCAAGGGACAAATTGTACTGATCATTGCAACAACTTTTGAATATGAATGAATACAAGTGGAGATGTCCAGAGTTTTTTCATACCAAAAATCCATGTGGTAATGTTCTGAAGTATGTGCTTCCTTTCATGTATGTTTTTCTAGTTTGTTATCTCTTCATTTGCAACCTTTCGTATGTTTAAAATTGGATGTTAATGGGTCTGAAATTCATCTAAATGGTGCTTTAGATCTAAGCAATTTTAATTATTTTTTTTATTTCTTAACTCATCATAATTCATCTCATATGGTGCTTTGATTGATGTTATATGTTTTCCTCTTTCTTCCATCTTATCACAACAAATTAAAAGACTGAAATTTCATCACCTACCTTGTTTTTGCTTCCTTGAGAACTCCACCTACCAAACACTATTTCAATTGTTTTCACCATTGACTCCATTGCCCAATAGTTTCCTTTCGTTCTTGCCAGAAAACCTTATAAATCTTTCATCAAATCAAAATCTAGCTATTAAACCCTTAAAGAAGATCCATCTTCCAGAGACAAAGTGACAAGAGAGATCCCTCTCTGAACTGAAAGGGATAGTTTTCAGTTCTGAAGTGGTTTTGTGGTTACCTTTGTAATTTGTCCCTTCAGCCTAGGCAATTTACTTAGTGCTAACATTTTGGCGTCGTTGCAAGGGAATGAAGGTTAAATCATCCCTGGGATAAAATGACTTAAATTTTAGATTTGATTCATGAAGATAACAACGAATCAGACACTTTATTGGGTGAGAAAAAAACATTTGCCCTGGTGACTTCATTTTATAAGATCAGTAGCAAAAAGGTAACTTTATTGAGAAATCCTGGCTCCAAAAAATATTTACACTAGGAGAAACCCAGATCCAGAACCTATAGCATATGTGTTTGATCCTGAGAAACTTTTGCATAAAAGAAAAGAAAGGGTAGTTGACTCGGGTATTTTTCTGGACATAAATATATCATTGCCTAAAGATGGAGTGAAAAGCATTGATGACCTTTATTTTGACATAAAATTTGAACAAACTTTTCTTAGATCTAAATCAAAGTCTAACTTGAAATAAGTTGTGTTTAATGAAAATAAATTTCAATCTTTGATTTCTATTGCCATTCCCAGTGAGATTGTTCAGCTTGTTGTCATTCCCAGTCATATTGTTCAGCCAGTCCAAAATCCTCCTAGAGCCATGGAAGCAAGATTTTCTCCCCTTGTTTTACCTGCTCAATTGCATGATTTACCTCAAAATTATAATCGAAGAATTAAGTCATGTGATGTAGAAGAGAATGTTTCATCTCAGAAACACTTAGATTGGTCTAATGATTTTTCTGACTTGAGGAGGTAGATGATGAGGATGTAAAAGTGAGGTTGTTTGCACAAAGTCTCTTAGGTGAAGTCAGGAAATGGTTTAAATCTCTTCGAGCAGCAAGCATCCCTGACTTTACAGCATTTGAAACCATTTTCCTTGCAAGATGGGGTGACAAGAAAAATCCTCTTCAATTGTTGACTCAGTATAATAACATAAAAAGATCACCCAGTGAGACAGTACAAGAACTTTCGACCAGGTTCATGAGGGTCTACAATTCAATCCCAACTGAAGTTAAACCCCCTCCTGGAGTTTCCCAACTTCGTTATGTTGACTCTTTTGACAATGATTTTTCTTTGTTGTTGAGGGAAAGGAGATCTACCACGCTAGATGACATGATGAATGATGCAATTGAAGTAGAAGTGAATTTGATGGCCTCGGGAAAGATTAAGCATAATCCCGATACTGATATGAAAAAGGTTCAAGGAGAAGCTCAACCCTCAACTTCTCAATCATCAAATGAGAAATTTGATTTAATGGTGAAAACTATGGAAAGGTTGGTAGAAAAGCTATCTTTAGAAAATAAACATGCGATCAGAGATCAAGCTGATTTTCAACATAGAAATCCAAATTTTAGAAGAGCACCAGTCCCACATATTAGACAAAGAGACAAAAGAAATCAAGGTGATCATCAAGTTAAACCCCCTTTCCAAAATAATTATGTAAATGAGAATTATGATGAATCTATTGAAAACTACATACATTGTTTTGATGGTACTAAAACAGATGTATTCCTAACTAAACAAGAACATGATCAATTTATGGATGCAAATGATAAGTTTATGCAGGAAAATGATGATATATTTTCAATGGAAACAGAAGAGTATAAGAAGGGGTTTCAAAATTCCATCATGTAGTTTCAGAATCAATACAATCTCAGAAGTAAAAAGGTGTCTGCAAACCCACCAAAAGGGAATCCTACAAAGGAGCCTCAAGTCAATTTACCTTCTTCAATTCAGCCTAAGAAAGACAACTCTGCAAGGGAGGTATTGGAGAAAGGAAAACAGAAAGAAGAGCCCCAAAAGAAGGTGCCAGAAGTAAAAAGGGATGTAGTCATCAAAGAGCTAGAAAAAACTCTGTCTCCTTTTAACTTTGAAAGTGAAATGGAAAAAATCATTTTTTTTGTTCCTTTCAATGAATTGATAAGGAATGGTGAATATAGAAGCCCAATCATAAAAATTTTGAAAATGGAATAAGCATATCATACTTTGAATGTGCAAGATGATCACCCTGCAATTTTATTTGGTCCTTAGATAGAAGAAAGTGGTGATGATGTTTATATACATCATTTCTATGTCATCCTTAAAGTTCATGATATGACTTTACACAATGCAATGCTAGATTCAGGAGCATATCATAATTTGATGCCAAAAGTAATCATGGACGAACTAGGCTTGGACATCACTAGGCCTTACAAAGATATTTTCTCTTTTGATTCAAGGAAGGTAAAATGCTTGGGTTTAATCAAAGATTTGGTTGTCTCTATCTCAAATTCCATCAAAGAATCTAATCATGGATGTAGTTGTTGTTGACATCCCTCCGAAGTTTGGCATGTTGTTTTCAAGATCATGGACTGCAAAGTTGAAAGGTACTCTACAGATGGATATGTCTTATGCAACTATACCAGTGTTTGGCCAAGAAAAGAGATTGTACAGAGAAATACTATTGAAGTACATGGTGAGTAGCAAAACCAGTCCAAACAATCATCATATTTATTTTGTTGACACTAAAGTTGGTTCTTCAATTTTCTACAATGACCTATGCTTTGAAGAAGAAGAGCCAAAGACTGTTGGATTTCCTGAAGAAGGTGAGGTTGATCATCAAGCAAGGAAAATTTCAAACCATCAGAATATATAAAATGATGAGATGTGGAATACTAGCAAAGAGGGAGTTGGAGCAAGTGTTTGGATAATTCCTCCTAAAACAGGTTCAAAACTTTGTTCTTACAAATTCATTTTTGATTGCACAAATAACATGGTTGAATATGAGGCATTGATTTTGGGTTTGCACGCATTGAAATAATTGGGTGAAAAAATAATAGTTGTACATGGGGATTTTGAGCTTGTCATAAATCAGGTCAAGGGAATCTATCGGTCAAAGCATCCTAGGTTAAGGTCATACAGAAATATAGTTCTTGACTTACTTTAAATTTTTACAGAATATAACCTCTCAGTGATTCCAAGAGAACAAAATCTAATTGATGATGCATTAGCCACTTCAGCCTTTGTTTTCAAGATTCATATATTTCCTAATAGAAAATATGAAATTGAAGTCAAGCACGGGCCATCAGTTCCTAACAACATCAAGTACTTGCAGATTTTTGAGGATGACAAAAATGTGGTAAGATTTCTCCAAATGACTGATGATTTTGTGAACTCAAATATTGATGATGAAAATTGTTGTGATCGGGAAGAGGATGCATTCATGTTTTCAAATGATGAATGTTTCCAAAATCATATTGTTGGTAGAGATATTGTTCAGCTCAAAAACAGTATCATTCCCAAGGGTTTGGTCCCATTGGAGAAACTTTTTTATAATAATGATGTGGCAAGAAATCCCAAGGTCGTTGCAAATGATGAAGACATAGAGGATTGTAACATTGGGACTTAGGAAGATCCCAAAATCATCAAATTGTCCAAGACGCTCAGTGCAAAAATCAAACAAAGATATATTAGCTTAATGAAATATTTCCCAGATATTTTTTCCTGGAGTTATGAGGATTTGAAGGTTTATTAAACTAAGGTGATTCGGCATGTAATTCCAATAAAATATGATCACAAACCTTTCAAACTGAAATTGAGAAGGATTAATCCTTTGTTGTTTCCATTAATTGAGAAAGAGGTAAGAAATTTGTTTGATGCTAAGATTATAGTGTCTTTAAGATTCTCTAAATGGTTGGCTAACTTAGTTCCTGTCAGAAAGAAAAGTGGTGAAATCAAGTTGTGTGTAGACTTTCGAAATCTGAACAGGGTTTCCCTCAAAGACAATTATCCTCTTCCCAAGATGGATTACATTCTACAGAAGGTGGTTGGATCACAGAAAATGTCAATGCTTGATGTCTTTTCTGGATATAACCAAATCATGGTGTATCTTGATGATCAAGAGAAGACATCCTTCACAACACCCTGGGGTACATTCATGTATGCCAAGATGCGTTTTGGGCTCACGAATGCAGGAGAAACCTTCCAAAGGGCTATGGACATAGCTTTTGTTGATGAGAAAGATAAGTTCATTGTCATTTATTTAGATGATATTACTGTGTTTTCAGATTCTGATGAAGAACATCTAAAACATTTGAGAAGGCTTTTTCATAAATGTAGGAAATTTGGCATTTCATTTAATCCTAAGAAATCCAACTTTGGAATGAAAGAGGGGAAACTACTTGGACATATCATTTCAAAAGAAGGAATAAAGATAGATCCCAACAGAGTGGTAGAAATTTTGAAGATTGATAGACCCGGGAGCAAAAGAGAGGTACAGTCCTTTCTTCAAAGAGTAAATTTCCTGGGGAGGTTTATCCCCAATCTGGCTGAGATCAAAAAGTACATTACCAACATGCTCAAAAAAGGCAGTGAAATAAAGTGGACTCCTAAAGCCAGGAGATATTTTGAGGATATAAAGTGGCATTAACCAAGGCACCAGTATTGGCTAGTCCAAATTATGCCAAGGATTTCATCTTGTTCTATTTTGCATCAGAATACACTATTGGTGGTGTTTAGTTGCAAAAAGATGAATAGAATTTTGAAAAGCCCATAGCCTATTATAGCAAAACTCTGAGAGAATCTCCATTGAAGTATGACATCATGGAGAAGCAAGCATATGCATTGGTAAAATCCCTCAAGCAAATTAGAATTTATATCTTACATTCTCATGTTGTTGCTTATGTACCCAGCAATTCTGTTAAAGACATCTTAATTCGGTCTAATCCTGAAGGAAAAAGAGGCAAATGGATAGTTGTCTTGTCAGAGTATGATCTTGAGATAAAGCCTATAAAGCTGATCAAAGGTCAAGGGCTTGCTAAATTGATGACACAGTCAAATTATGATGTCTTGGAGATAAACTTTATTGTTGACCTGGCAAAAAATTCAAAGGAAGAGACGGTCCCACGGGTATCCCAGAAATTCCTTAAATCTCCATTGTATGTTGATATTATCTATGTGTTAAGAAATTTACAGGCTCCTCCTGAATTGAGCAATACAAAGGCTATATTTCTGAAGTTAGAAGCAGCAAAATTTTGTATTCTTAATCATTCTTTGTATTGGAAAGATCCAGGTGGGATTTTGCTAAGTTGTTTATTGGAAGGTGAAGTAAAACGAGCTATCAAAGAATTTCATAAAGGTGACTGTGGAGGGCACTATTACTGGAAAACCATTGTGCATAAGATACTGAGAGCAGGGTTCTATTGGCCCATCATTTTTTCTTATATATACAAGGAGGTGTCCAGTTGTCATGAGTGTCATATTTTTTATAGAAAAAGGAAATTGCAGCCCTTGCCATTAAAACCTATTTCTGTTGAAGCACCATTTAGGCAATGGGGCCTTGACATTATAGGAGAGATTCATCCATCGTATTCATCTCATCATAGGTGCATATTGACAACTGCAGACTACTTTACCAAATGGATTGAAGCAGTTCCAACGAGGCAAGCTACTAATGTTGTTATTATTCAATTTTTGGAAACTAACATTTTGTCTAGATTTGGTTGTTCAGACAAAATCATAACCGATAATGCAGCAGCGTTCAAGTCCAAGATAATGGAAAAGTTTTGCAGCGATAATCATAACATAACCCTTTGTCATTCCACAGCTTATTACCCACATGGTAATGGGTTAGCTGAGTCATCCAATAAGAGCTTGACAAGAATTATTAAGAAACTTCTACAGGAAAACAAGAAGGCTTGGCACAAGAAACTTATTTATGCATTATGGGCTGATTGTATATGGCACAGATGCAGTTTTCCCTGCTTCATTAGGGCTATGAGTGATGAAGTTGTTACAAGAACAGGAAGTTGAACCAAATTATGCTCAAAGAAGGATAAATCAACTAATTCATGTGCAGCAAATGAGAGAACAAGTGTTCAACAACTCACAACTGCATCAGGACAAAATCAAAAAGGTCTTTGACTGATATACAAAGGTTGATGATTTCAAGGTAGATGTTCTTGTGCTGAAATGGGACGCAAGAAATGAAGATAAGGGGAAGCATGGAAAGTTTGACCACCTATGGTTGGAACCATTCAAAATTGTTTCTTATCAAGGGAACAATTCTTATTTATTGTAGGAGCTCAATGGAGATCTCATTGGTGGAGGAAATGTAAATGGCAGGTTTCTCAAACACTACCTTCCTTAAAAGTATTTTGGCCTTTCCATTTCATTGTAAATAACCATTTTTGTTTTCCAAGATAGAGAAGTTTAAGTTTTGTCATATCAACAGAATTTGAAGCCTGGAGAGAAGGCCCTAATATTTTGTTGCAGATTACTGGTGTGAAATGAAATAAACAAAGCATGCAGGTTTCTATTTTTCAGAAAAAATTTCAAAATAGTTTTCAAAATAGCCCAATGAATAATGTTATTGGATTTACAGTTCTTTGGCACCTCACAGGGAGGACGTCATCCCCAGTTGGAGCCCATGTTAGTCACCTATAAAAAAAAGTATTTCCTAGGGTGAGGTTTCTAAAATTAGAGGAGGCGCTAAACAGTTTGGAGGCATGACAAATTGGAAGGAAGGTTAAAAATGGCATAAAGCAGTCAAATTTGGTGAAAGGTTAAAATAGATCGATCTCGAAATGATCTTGATCATGATCCATCAAAGTCAACGGCCAAGAAGCATTGTGGAGTTTGAAGTTGAGCAGGGGATAATTCTAAATGGCGGTCCCGCAATCCAAATCGTGGTTTTCATTGAAGTATATGTGTCAGCGTCAGGTTGATTACGAAATGTCAAGCAGGTTGTTCCAAAACCACCAGTCCACATCTGCGCAAAGTGAAAAGTATAAATTTTGATATGACATTTTTATTTTTTATTATTTTCAAACTCAGGGACCGTTGGAACACTCTCCCGACCGCCATTTTCAGTTGCGGCACTAGCTTTGCACCATCAAAGTTCACTTCCAGGTATGTATCTCGTCGCCATGGATCCCATAGTATTATCAGTAGCAGAGAAAGACCCTGAAAGTAATGAGGAATCCCTAATTGACAGATATGCAAATGTATTTGACCATAATATCACTATTTCCCCTATTTTTGTGTCTCGAAGCAACTTGGCTGATATAAAGGGAAAGAGCATTCCATTTTTAGAAGCAGTCCAGGCCTCCATTGTCCCGTATGTTGTCGAGGTTTGTTTCGCATTTCCTGAATTTGTAGGTTGGTACGTTGAACAATATTCTCATTTAGAAAGGGTAAATGTCAATAAACAGGGGTCTCAAAGCCTATGTAGAATAAATAATCTGTCAATCTAAAAGTCACTCAATATCCCAGAAGCATTTTCCTTTAATTCTGGGCCTTTCAACGAAGAAAAAGTGGTTAGGGTTTACAAAGAATGTCAGCCATAGCTCAAAAGTCAATGTTTGCAACAAATCATTAAACCTAAACATATATCAGAGAGTTTGTCCTTACCAATGAGTATCAACATGATGGTCATTGACGTTCAGTGGGTTTGTTCCCTGTTGAGTCAGGTCCTAGGTCTTGATAGTGATAAACATGTTGTTGAAGTCATGTTGGGTTTTCTTTTGATTTTTTTCAATTCAGATTTTGGTCAGTCGGTCCGAATTAATTTTGATAAATTCCTAGCTGACACCATTCACAAGCAGCTAGTGAATTTCCAATCTTTGAGACATTTCAAACACTATACATATATGTTAAATATTTTCTTAGAAAGTAACCATGGAGAAATCCTTGAATCAGTTTTTGTATCTAATTAATGTAAAAGAATCACTTTGCTCATATTCATCAACAAGGTCGTGTCAAGAATCTATTCTTTGATTTTCAATACAAGTTTACCCAGATTTTTGGAGGACATGAAGATTCACCTGCAGCCGACTCCAGAAAACAGAGTAGGAGACTGGGTACTTTGTATGCATTCAATAGTGATCTGGGTATATGGTTTTCATGAGTCTCCTTATTAAGTTACTTGTTTTCCAAAATCCCAGGATTTTTTTCTCTTGAGTTCATTAGGTAGAGAATCATCTCTGAGACAGAGAACTTCAACAAATTGCACAGAGCTTCTAACATTAAATTTCCCTTTGTTATTGGTCATTTTGTTGTTAAGTCCACATCATGTTTATCATAGGTTCAAGCAAAACTAAAAGAATTTATCTTTTCATAAATACAAGGAAGAAAATATGATCCACATCAGATCATATCCAAGAGAAGACAGATGAATAAAAATGCACCTTATGAACATGAGAATGTTGAAGGCCTGGATAAACTAGCTAATCTGGAAGTGTGTGTTGATGTGGAAGCACCTTTGCAGCAAGTACAAACACAGCAAGTTCCTCAAAAGTTGGTGATTAAAATTCCCAAATCCAATGTGTACAGCAAAAGAAGCATTTCAGAGACTATGGATATTGATGTTGAACAAACTGTTAAAAAGAAGATGAAAATTGTTCAGCCAAAGAAGATTGTAGATTTGGAAGATGAAGGACCCAGAGATCAAGTGAATTTGAACATTGTGGAAAGTGGTACCAGCATTGTAGAAATTGAGGAAAGAAGTCAGCTTGAAAGTGAAGGCAGCTCAAGAGCCTTTCACAGTCAAAAATATTATTTTGGTAAAGCACCTAGTACAGCCTATCAGTCCAGAGAAGACCTAGCTAAACAATATGTTGAAAAGAGAAATGTGGCTTTGGGTGAAATGAGAGATTTGTTTCGTGAAGTGGAAAAATTTTCTCAACTGAAATCTTCCTTGTTCACTATGAGGGATATTGAAAATAAAACTTTTAATATTGTAGTTGCAGAGGAGGATAAAGTGTCAGAGATTAAAATCAAATATGACAATATAAGTGCCCCTGACAAAGTGAAATTCCACAAGCAGACCAGTGATTTGTTGTATTCTGATTATTTGAGTTTAAGTTTGAAAAATTCAAAGATGACATCCTTAACTGCAAAATTAGAAGTACAGCTAAGACAGGAAAAAGCAGCCAACAAAGCTTGGCAAACTCAAATTAAAAGGCTTGAGTTTTAAGGCCCCCAAGGTGTGAAGTCTTTATTAGATGAAAAAGACAAAATGATTCAAAGTTTGAAGAAAAAGTTTAAGATGCCTACTACAGAACACCCACAGACAGAAGAATTGGTAGCTTTACAACAGGAAAAAGAAACATTTTAGAAGGAAGCACTGGATTATAAGGCTAATCTTTTGCAGCTGGAAAAGGAAAAGATGGAATGGTCTCAGGAAAAGGTAGAGTTGGTGAATAAAGCCATGGTTTTATCCCCTGCTGCAGGAACTAGCTCAACCACTGAAGACATTGTTCAAGCTATGTCACAAGTCAGTCTAAGAGAAGGAGAGTTCAAAGGGTTAAAGGAAAACATGGAGAAATTGGAGCAGGAAGTGCACACAAAGGATGAAAAGATATCCCAAGTTCAAAAGGAAAACGTAGTTTTGCAGGAAAAGATCAATAAATTGAATTCAAGATTGAGAGGTGAAATTATGTTGCAAGGAGCTAAACATATCATATGGGATTCTATAGTTGTTGAGAATGCAAAATTTAGATCATATTTGAATTTTGTAAATGATAAAGATAATATAGCAATCACAACCAGGCATAGATACATTGTTGTAAACGAAACTTTAGCCAAAAATCCTTCTGAATGGGCACAAAATGCCATTAATCTTCTCAACTTAGTTCCTCCTGCATATCTTCATACCATTGGGGTAAAATACATAACTGCATTGATTATCTGGGCCAGAAGGATTATTACCAAACATGATCTTTTGAAATCAGTTCTGAATAAAGCAATACAAATGGAACAAAGTATGAAAAATTTCAAGAATTTATTTGAAGAATTGTTCATAAAGGGCCTTCCATCATTTTGGGATAGTAAAGGTAAGTTTCAAGATCAAGAATAATACAATGCACTCTTGACTCAATCAAGGATGGACCACTCCAAATTTGAAACCTTGGAGGGTTTGAAAGGGGCTACTTTAGTTGATAAACTAAGTACAAATTTTGAAATTTTAAATCAGTTTAAGACAGTCAAACTTGGTCTACATGTCATGTCTTATGCCACTTGTATTGACTTGGAAATTTTAATGAAGGAAATGGCAAATTATGAGATTCCTTCTGAATTGCAATGGAAGGAAATAGTCAGATTGGGTAAAACCAAATGTGATTTCCCAGGACCGAGTAAATGATTTCCAGTTGTCGACCAAAAGGTAGCAAATCAAAGGAAGATACAATTGAAGTCAAAGGACGAAGATAAAGGACCAAACTACAGAGATATCCGCAAATCCCAGATTTTGTGAACTGTAATTTTATATTTTTAGTGTAATCGGTTCAAACCGAATGGAATCAAATTGTTGTATAAATATTATAGTTTTTTATGTATTCGAGGTTGGCAGATGCACAAAGGGACAAATTGTACAGATCATTGTAACAATTTCTGAATTTGAATGAATACAAGTGGAGATGTCCAGAGTTTTTTCATACCAAAGATGTTCTGAAGTATGTGCTTCCTTTCATGTATGTTTTCTAGTTTGCTATCTCTTCATCTGCAACCTTTCATATGTTTAAAATTGGATGTTAATGGGTCTGAAATTCATCTAAATGGTGCTTTAGATCTAAGCAATTTTAAATTTTGTTTTCTTTCTTAACTCATCAGAATTCATCTCATATGGTGCTCTGATTGATGTTATATGTTTTCATATGTCTTCCATATTATCACAACAAATTAAAAGACTGAAATTTCATCACCTACCTTCCCTTTGCTTCCTTGAGAACTTTACCTACCAAACATTGTTTCATTTTTTTTCAGCATTGACTCCATTGTCCAACAATTTTCTTTCCTTCTTGCTAGCAAACCCTATAAATATTTCATCAAATCAAAATCTAGCCATTATACCTTTAAAGAAGATCCATCTTCCAGAGACCAAGTGACAAGAGAGATCCATCTCTGAACTGAAAGGGCTAGTTTTCTGTTCTGAATTGGTTTTGTGGTTACCTTTGTAAGTTGTCCCTTCAGCCTAAGCAATTTACTTTGTGCTAACAGGTTCAAAAAATTGGACTACTAGTTGTAGCAGATGTTACGAGGAAAATCTCTCTATGGCTAGGGTGAACCACAACAGACAGGTATGACTGTAGAAATCGACTAAATTCCAGCATATGCTATATAAACTAATGTGCAAGAGAGGTAAGAAAGAGGCCTACCTCGTCCAAACGTTTGATGATGTCCATCGTTGAGCACTTCGACCCAAAGCTTTATACCTGCAACAAGTTCTCAACAAACAAGTAGAGCAAGCATATAGTGATAATATAAAAAGTTAGCACATTAGATAGCATAATCCATTAATATACAAAAAAAGCATGCCCATGGATCATAATACATATATTTGCAAGATATCAATTAGACAGGAAAGGAGTAGTTCTATTAATAAATGATCAGCAGAAGTGAAAATATTACAGACTTCCGTGTCGGCATGGTTCGAAACCAAGAAACCGAGTTCCTTCCAACTGGGCCTCCACCACTTCAATCTTCCACCAAAGGCAAGCTCATATAAGGGGGACAAAGAGGTTCTTCGTCAATAAGGGAAGAGCTTGGGGGATGAACATTGTGTTCAGACTTAAAGGACAAAGGGCTACAGACTCAATATGAAGTAAATAATTCCTCCATAGTAACTTTGCTCTCAAAGTTGAATTCTATCTCCCTTTTCCATAGCTCGGAATTGGCTTCTTTATAGCCTTCAAAATGTAACTGAAGCGTCGAGTCGGAACCTTTCTAGTATATGGAAGGCCAAGGATCAGAGATCTTCTGTCGTGACATGGAAAAACTCGTCATTTAATTTTGATTTTCTAGCACAAATCCCGATGTGCGCGGGTTGTAGTGGAGCAGTCAGCGTATACGCTTGTTGTATAGCTTGCAAGGTGCGTACAAGTGGAAAAATATTTATTTTTGTCTCTAGATTTATCAATCAAGGAAAGTAAGTCTGCATGGGGGAATGGAATAAGGCCCTCTCTGCAAGATTGCATAGGGTGAGGCAAATCTTACTCTAACAGCAGAACAGGTGAAGGACATAGCAACAGCTTTCCAAGATATTATATTCTCACATACTTTCCATGAGCAAAACCAAGTGGCAGATAAACTCTCAAAGGAAGGTCTGGTTTTGATGGAGAATACCTATGTCCTTGCAAAATTTCACAGAGAGCATTGTTTTGTTCTCAGGCAAGATAGGCTGGAGGCCTTTTAATGTGACTATTTTATTTTGGATATGTAGTCTAAATTTCTCTTTCTGAGGGTTTGATGAATAGTTTTTTTTTTGTAATATGTCAGTGTCATATTGTCTTTGACAATCTTTAGAACCTTGATCAATTCAATTTTTTTGGCATTCGAGGCCCTTCTCTCCGGTGTGCACATAGTCAGTGAATTGAACATTTATATATGTTAGTGTCATACTATCTTTGGCGGTTCTTTAGAGTCTCGATCAACTCAGTTTTTGGTCTTTCAAGGCCCTCGTCTTTTGGGAACACATGGTCAGTGCATTGAGCACCTTATGATTGTACTTTATATTATATACAAAATACGTTTTTTCCCTGGGGAATATATATATAATCATAATAATAATCTATTTTTAAGGTCGCAGCCAAGCTAGACACCAAATTGGTGTATGAGACCCCCTTTTTTGTGGGACAAGGGCCCCCTCCATGCCACAATTTCACTGCTAAATTTTACAAGGTGTGCATACCCTACCCCCCTCTGAATTTAAACTTGTAACCTCCTAGGAGGAAACACATGTTCTTAGCCATTAGGCACACTCGTGTGTGTGTGTGTGTGTGTGTGTGTGTGTGACTCGACTTTTTGGTTTATTCCTTTCTATCCTTGGTATTTTTATCTTGTATACTTTCCATAATACTAAGATCGACATAAGCATCCACCTAGACTTGTAAAGCCTAACAAAAGAGAAAATAAAGTGCCCACTTTACATATGCCATGATAGACCCTACTTCACTCTCGCTTTTGAGAGATAATGTAGGGGTAGATGGGAGGCTACTCCATGGAAGATCACGTGTGTTAATATGTGGATGGATTCATTAGTGACCAAGGATTTGAATTAATTATCCCTTCATGGATGAAGAATATTTTGTTCAAGAACTTTTGTAGGTTATTCAATCGAAGGGAAGGTTATCCCTAACAAGTGAGTTTTTAGATTTTTGTACTAACTAGAATTTATGCAATATAGGTGAATCAATCTAAGGTGACTAAAGAAAGGTCTAATGTTATACACTAAAGGGTGGGGCATTACCTTCCCTTCACAAATTTTTACCTCCTTCTAAGCAAAGGAAAGACCTCACATTTGCAAAGCTCAAGTTGCTAAATCCTTACTTTCCCAAGCTAAGGGATAACGTTATGTTAACCATTATAAGGGATAACCTTCCTTCTACAAGATAAACTTAAGGAAGGAATAATATGTGGATAGTTAAGGGAAGGACTTCACAATGGAATTTTCTTAACTATGCAAATTTATTCCAATTAGATAGGATGAGCTACACAAGTTTAAGTTATCCTTGATATAGATTGTTTTTTAAGAATAGTGGGGAAAGGAAGGTTTATAAACATAGGTTTATACATTCATAGAACACTGTCAATGTAGGTGAAAACTATGGTCTATGATAGTTGTAAGACTAAAAACAAAGAAAGATTGCAGAGGCCAAAATCACCATATCAAATCACAAGACTGACAAAAGCAAATTGTATAGAAAGGATAGAAGAGTTGCAAAGACAATGATGTCATACTTGCATAATTAGAACACCTATAGAGGCAACAACAACATAGTACTTCACTTGCAAGGAGAAAATAAGTCACAAGATTAACAAAATAAAAAAGGAAAAAGAAATGCGCTAAATTTTAAAAAAAAAAATAGTGAACAAGGTATATAGGAAATTAAAATACAAATGACCTCTATGTCTAGTAACTACATTGTATACATTGTATCATAAGTCCTACTCACAAGGGCTATAAAAAATTTGTGTAGGTTTTCAACAATGTGAATAAAGACTTGTGGCCACAAGATTGGAAGTTTTTGATTGGCTACATGAAGTTTGTTTGCATGTTTGAAAAAATCACATCTATGTAAATCAATATCTCACAATAGAAAAACATTTGATGAGATCACATCACTACTAAAAAAAGGTTGAATGGGATTAGATAATGAAAGAAGAGATGATGTTGGAAGTAATCTGTTTTTTGGTGTTTCAAGTGATGGTTTTTTAAATTTTGAATCTAGATTGTGTTAGGGAGACAAATATGGGAAGCATAGTACATTTCTTGGAGTCAACTATTGAGTTGGCTGAAATAATTCCAAAACGCAAAAGTGGTGATGAAAGTGATGAAAATTTTCTTTGTTTTGTTGGCAAGAAGAAGTTGAGAGGGCAACGATAAAGTTAAAAAAAAAATTATAGTGGCAATACATCAGAAATCTTCCATGTCAACATTGGCTAACAAAGAGAAGTTGCCAATGCTAGGGTAGAGCTAGAAATATATTGACTAGGAAGGAGTAGTTGCCAAGACACAAACATCATTGTGGGTGGTGCAAAGTAAAATCCAAGGAGCAATGGCCAAGAAAGGTGATAATTGTTGTTCATGGGATGGATTTTTCAAGCAAGAGACCAAGAAAGTGGGAGGTTAGTTTTAGAGTTCCAACTTTCAAAGTATTTATTTCCTTCTTTTGGGAATTTGATTAGTTAAGAGAAAACATAAAATATAAAGTCTCAAAAGTGCATTGCCTAGTGAAATAATGTTTCTAAGTCAGAGACGGTGACTTCGTATTCCAACTTAAGCATCTCATAGCATATAACAAATAGCTAGGACTTTTTTGTTTCTTTTGTGGAAGCTATGTTCAAGACAAAGGCGTTTATTTTAAGTGATTGCAAGTCCCATCAATTGGAAGGGGATATACTACAAATAATAAGTGATATAAATTTTATATTCAAGGATGTACTTTGCAATGTTTGTTTAAATTTCTTCTCACAATGAGATTGGAAATCAAAGTCCACATTTGCAAGGCTTGTTCATAAAAAGTAAGTGCATAATGAAGAGACAAGAGGAACAAGAGACACAACAAAGACATTGGAGGAACATGGGTTTCCCATGTTTCAAGATGTGGTGGTGATAAAATGAGAGGATGTGGAAATGGAAAACTCAAAAAATTTGGTGGTTATTGTATATACCAATGTCTACTCAAATTGGCATAAAAGATATGGGAAACATCCCTCTAAAAAGGGTGAAAGGTCCATCTTTTATTCAAGAAGAAGAGTTATGTCTCATGTACCAACAAGGGGATATAAGGTGGTTAACGTGGAATATTTGAAGAGTTAGTAGAATGTCACAATATGCAAAGATATGTACTCCAATGAAACCAGAATCATCAACAAGTACAGGAAATGGAGGAAGGTAGTCTCCAAAGTGCATCCTTTCTATTTTTATGCTTTATACATAATTAATTCTTAGTTTATCTAGTTCTACCACTATTTGACATAAGTGGTTTGGGGTTCAAATCTTGCTCTCTATTCTTACTATGACTTAAGTTATAAAGTGCACCCTCTCTTCTTCATATGCATTCTTCAAAAATCACTCTATAGGCCAAAAGAGGGGTTCAACTACCGCAATTGAGCAATATGATGCTACATGCAAACACATATACATATTATATCTAAGTTTTTGAACTATTACCACATACATTGGACTTTTCTCACCAATGCATCTTTTCAATGTTTGAGCAGTTTTTCAGCATTTTGCCCTTCTTGTTTGATTTTTCAACTTTGAGGGGAAAGATTGTTTGAGGGCATGTTGTTTACTTATAGCAATATATTGATTAGGTGTTATAGACTCTATGCATGAGATATTTTGTAAATAAGTTCAAGATTTTGTATGTTATATTTGGAAAAACACCTCTTTTTTTTCAAGAGAGATAAGTTCCCATCATTGACCTACCTATTAAGAATTCCAAGTGAGGAAATCAGTACCTTCGTAGCACCCCATGAATTTCCCTCCTCTTCCATGATTTTCTGGAAGGAGGGTGGCATTAACCACCAATGGCAATAGCAGCTAGTAACTTCAAAGGACTCGATGGGAATTGATTCTATGATCTCTCGAGGCATTTTGCCTTAGACTGAAGGATCAAACCAATCAAGCTAACCCTTAAGGCTATAAAAAGGGCATTGTATGTAATAATGCCATATTTACTCTTAATCGTCTTTGTCACTCGGGGTTTTCCCTCTCTTTTATGTATCTCATTTCATTTTATCAATACAAACAAGTGGTGCTAGGTATTTACTAGATGCAAATTCCTCCATTCTTCCAAATTAGGAGGTACAATCCACCCGGTTAAGTTCCCTCATTGTTTATTACTTGTTTTATATTATCATTGTTCTGTTTCAATTATGTTGTAGTGGTGGTTCCATGTTGGTTGAAGGGTATGTTGCATTGATTTTAATAACTTTGAGATTTGTACTACTTCATGGTATTTAAAGCAGTTGAAATTTCTTTGTACAATGGAATCCAAAATGATAAATATAAAATGAGCATTTGCTTTAGTGACTAGTCTCTTATTTTTGTAGGAATCTTAGTGAAAATGGCTTATCAATCTTGATCCAAATACTAAAGTGAGCAAATCACCATTCTTAGTCCAGGTTCTTACTCCATGATCACCATCTGTCACTTGTTTCCATTTTAACTCTTCACTAACTTGACAATACAATTAGATAAGTTAATTTTGCATTTCCTATATTGGATTCTTGTAAGTAGGTGTTAGCATCTATCTTGCATAACAATGACATTTGGAATATTAGATACATTCTTAAGTCTCACTAGATAATTAGACATTATGGCTCTACCAATTATTTTCAACTATGCTCCACAACTCTTTTGCATCTAGAGTTTTTCCACCTATCCAAGTCTTACATCCTCGCCTTTGTAGCTCTTCTGAAATTTCTATTCAATTTGCCTTTGTGAGTATTGCAATTTGATATATGCAGATTTTGGCCTTCGCAATCTTTCTTCATTTTTAGTCTTACAATTGCCATAGACCACAATGCGACCTATAGCTATGGTGTTCTATAGGCCTATAAACCTATGTTTTGCAACTTCATTCTTCTACAATCTACTACTATTCTATTTCCCACTAACTTTGTGTTCTCCGAAGATCATATCAAATCAAGTGGTTTGACTTGCCATGACGAAGCCATAATGGTCACAAGACATCAAAAGATCAAAGCCACCTAGGTTCCTCAAGGTTAGGTGTACCTGTTCGTCGGCAACATTTACCCTTGACATCGTGAACGAACTGTGAAGAAACACTTGGGAGTATTTCTCCGAGGAAATTTTCCATGGAAATACACACACACACAAGGAGGCCATAGTTCGCAAGTTCAAATCCAATCAAGTCCCTTGGAGTTGCAATGATAATGGATGGCGGTGAAGCCTTCCTCCATCCTAATATTCCAAGTAAGAGTTAGGGTGGTCCCACAATGTTTTCTTTGGAAAAAAATGTATACCCACATTAGTTGAGCAAGTGGGTTGTTCCTTTCCTCCATCCAAATATTCCAAGTAAGAGAGAGGGGGATCCCACAATGTTTTCTTTGGGAAAAAATATATATACTTAGATTAGTCGACCGAGTGGGTTGTTCCTTTCTGTCATTAATCTTTCATGATTCCTTTCATATTACCTTCTATAATTCCTTTCATGAGACTAAGCAACATAAGCCTCCACCTCAACTTATTAGGCCTAATAAAAGTGCTCACCTTACACATATTGCAATAGACCTTGCTACACTTTGCTTTTGATAGAGAATGAAAGGTAGATGGGAGGTTATTCCATGGAAGTTGCTTTTGTGAATATATGGAGGGGTTCAATAATAACTGTGAAATTGAATTACTTGTCCCTTGATGGATGAAGAAGCGTGTGATTCTAAAGAGCTTCAAGGTGTAACTTGATGGGAGAAACTCCTCAATCATGCTAATACTCTATAAGAGGTTGAAGTGTGTTGTTCAAGAACTTTTGTAGGTTATTCAATGGAAGGTGAAGTTATCCATATTAAGTTATAGGACAATGACTTGGTACTTCAACTTAAGCATCTCAAAGCATATAACAAATAGGTAGGGTTTTTTTTTTGTTTCTTTTGTGGATACTATGTCTGAGACAAAGACATTTGTTTGAAGTGATTGCAAGTCCCATCAAGTGGAAAAGGATGCACCGCAAATAATAAGTGATAAAGTTAATATTCAAGGATGTTCGTTGCAATGCTAGTTTAAATTTCTTCTCTCGATGAGAATAGAAAACAAAGTCCACATGCGCAAGCCCTATTCACAAAATGTAAGTGCAATCCCATTGAGTAGAAGGGGATGTACTACAAATAATAAGTGATAAAAGTTTATATTCAAGGATGAGTTTATATTTCTTCTCTAGTTTAAATTTCTTCTCTTGCAATGCTAGTTTAAATTTCTTCTCTCGATGAGATTGAAAAACAGAATCCACGTGTGCATGCCTTGTTCACAAAAAGCAAGTACATAATGAAAAGACAAGAGGGCTTGTTCAGAAAAAGCAAGTGCATAACAAAAAGACAAATGAAACAAGAGAAACAACAATAATTGGAGCAACATTGATTGCCCATGTTTCCAAATGTGGCAATGATTATTGTAAATACCAATGTCTGCTCAAATTGGCATAATAGATACAAGTAATATCTCTCTAAAAATGGTGAAAAGTCCAACTTTTATTCAAGAGGAAGAGTTATGTCTCTCATATCAACAAAGAGATATAAGGTGGTTAACAAAGATGTGTAGACATAGTAGAATGTCACAATATGCAAAGATATATGCTCTACTTTCAAAAAGGGAGGAAGGTGGTCTCCAAATCCTTAATTCTTAAAGTTTAAGAATATTTTGACATATAAGCGTAAAAATAGCAAGGCATAGCGACATGATACAAGATAAGCCAAAAGTTTCAACTAACATGGACTCTATCCCAAATAGGGTAATGTCATTAAACAAGTCATGGTGACTTGGCATACACTACATTTACCAAGTCAATGATGGATCATGTGATCAACCTCCTTTCTAGGTGGGAAGCTTCAAATTTTTCTTTTCAAAGTAAATTTAAGAGGGGCATGTGGAGTGACATAGGATATGAGATTGTTGATAGTGGATTGTAAAATTCCCAGCATGTTGAGTTCCACTATCAACCTATCTCAACTTTGGACAAGCAACCAGATAATAAAAAGCCTATCTCAACTTTGGACAAGCAACTAGATCATAAAAAGTATATTCTACGATTACGACGATGTTAGCTCCAAGATTATAAGTTTTACACAATTAAAATGCAACCATACATCTCTTACAACATAATTAATCCAAATAAATATGTACTTTTGAGCATGGATAGCAAAGACTATTTTACAAATAATCATATCATAATATAACAACAAAGTAAAATAAA
>ML806395.1:106131-148888 GCA_009831015.1 Picea engelmannii | reverse complement strand
TCTCACTGGGTGATCTTTTTATGTTATTATACTGAGTCAACAATTGAAGAGGATTTTTCTTGTCACCCCATCTTGCAAGGAAAATGGTTTCAAATGCTGTAAAGTCAGGGATGCTTGCTGCTCGAAGAGATTTAAACCATTTCATGACTTCACCTGAGAGACTTTGTGCAAACAACCTCACTTTTACATCCTCATCATCTACCTCCTCAAGTCAGAAAAATCATTAAACCAATCTAAGTGTTTCTGAGATGAAACATTCTCTTCTGCATCATATGACTTAATTCTTTGATTATAATTTTGAGGTAAATCATGCAATTGAGCAGGTAAAACAAGGGGAGCAAATCTTGCTTCCATGGCTCTAGAAGGATTTTGGACTGGCTGAACAATATGACTGGAAATGACAACAGGCTGAACAATCTCACTGGGAATGACAATATAAATTAGAGATTGAAATTTCTTTTCATCAAACACAACTTATTTCAAGTTAGACTTTGATTTAGATCTAAGCAAAGTTTGTTCAAATTTTATGTCAAAATAAAGGTCATCAACGCTTTTCACTCCGTCTTTAGGCAATGATATATTTATGTCCAAAAAAATACCCGAGTCAACTACCCTTTCTTTTCTTTTATGCAAAAGTTTCTTAGGATCAAACACAAATGCTATAGGTTCTGGATCTGGGTTTCTCCTAGTGTAAATATTTTTTGGAGCCAGGATTTCTCAATAAAGTTACCTTTTTGCTACTGCTCTTATAAAATGAAGTCACTAGGGCAAATGTTTTTTTCTCACCCAATAAAGTGTCTGATTTGCTTTTATCCTCATGAATCAAATCTAAAATTTAAGTCATTTTATCCCAGGGATGATTTAACCTTCATTCCCTGGCAACGACACCAAAATATTAGCACTAAGTAAATTGCCTAGACTGAAGGGACAACTTACAAAGGTAACCACAAAACCACTTCAGAACTGAAAACTATCCCTTTCAGTTCAGAGAGGGATCTCTCTTGTCACTTGGTCTCTGGAAGATGGATCTTCTTTAAGGGTTTAATGGCTAGATTTTGATTTGATGAAAGATTTATAGGGTTTTCTGGCAAGAACGAAAGGAAACTGTTGGGCAATGGAGTCAACGCTGAAAAAAATTGAAATAGTGTTTGGTAGGTAGAGTTCTCAAGGAAGCAAAAACAAGGTAGGTGATGAAATTCCAGTCTTTCAATTTGTTGTGATAAGATGGAAGAAAGAGGAAAACATATAACATCAATCAAAGCACCATATGAGATGAATTATGATGAGTTAAGAAATAAAAATAAATAAATTAAAATTGCTTAGATCTAAAGCACCATTTAGATGAATTTTAGACCCATTAACATCCAGTTTTAAACATACGAAAGGTTGCAGATGAAGAGATAACAAACTAGAAAAACATACATGAAAGGAAGCACATACTTCAAAACATCACCACATGAATATTTGGTATGAAAAAACTCTGGACATCTCCACTTGTATTCATTCATATTTAGAATTTGTTGCAATGATCAGTACAATTTGTCCCTTGATTGAGTCAAGAGTGCATTGTATTATTCTTGATCCTGAAACTTACCTTTACCATCCTAGAATGATAGAAGGCTCTTTATGAACAATTCTTCAAATAAATTCTTGAAATTTTGCACACTTTGTTCCATCTGTATTGCTTTATTCAAAACTAATTTCAAAAGATCATGTTTGGTAATAATATTTCTGGCCCAGATAATGAATGCAGTTCTGTATTTTACCCCAATGGTCTGAAGATCTGCAAGAGGAACTGAGTTGAAAATATTAATGACATTTTGTGCCCATTCATATGGCTTTTTGGCTAAAGTCTCATTTACAACAGTGCATCTATGCCTGGTTGTGATTTCTATATTATCTTTATCATTTACAAAATTCAAATATGATCTAAATTTTGCAGCCTCAACAACTATAGAATCCCATATGATATGTTTAACTCCTTGCAACAAAATTTTACCTCTCAATCTTGAATTCAATTTATTGATCTTCTCCTACAAAACTACCTTTTCCTTTTGAACTTGGGATATCTTTTCATCCTTTGTGCGCACTTCCTGCTCCAATTTCTCCATGTTTTCCTTTAACCCTTTGATCTCTCCTTCTCTCAGACTGACTTGTGCCATAGCTTGAACAATGTCTTCAATAGTTGATCCAGTTTCTGCAGCAGGGGATAAAACCATGGCTCTATTCACCAACTCTACCTTTTCCTGAGACCATTCCATCTTTTCCTTTTCCAAATGCAAAAGATTAGCCTTATAATCCAATGCTTCCTTCCAAAATGTTTCATTTTCCTGCTCTAAAGCTACCAATTCTGTTGTCTGTGGGTGTTCTGTAGTAGACATCTTAAAATTTTTCTTCAAACTCTGAATTATTTTGTCTTTTTCATCTAATAAAGACTTCACACCTTGGGGGCCTTCAGACTCAAGCCTTTTAAGTTGAGTTTGCCAATCTTTGTTGGCTACTTTTTCATGTCTTAAGTGTCCTTCTAATTTTGTAGTTAAGGATGTCATCTTTGAATTTTTCAACTTAAACTCAAATAATTAGAATACAACAAATCATTGGTCTGCTTGTGGAATTTCACTTTGTCAGGGGCACTTATATTGTCATATTTGATTTTAATCTCTGACACTTTATCCTCCTCCGCAACTACAATATTTAAAGTTTATTTTCAATATCCCTCACAGTGAACAAGGAAGATTTCAGTTGAGAATTTTTTATACTTCGGGAAACAAATCTCCTATTTTACCCAAAGCCACATTTCTCTTTTCAACATATTTTTTGCTAGGTCTTCTCTGGACTGATAGGATGTACCAAGTACTTTACCAAAATAATATTTTTGATTGTGAAAGGCTCTTGAGATACCTTCACTTTCAAGCTGACTTCTTTCCTAAATTTCTACAATGATGATACCACTTTCCACAGTGTTCAAATTGACTTGATCTCTGGGTCCTTCATCTTCCAAATCTACAATCTACTTTGGTTGAACAATTTTCATCTTCTTTTTAACAGTTTGTTCAACATCAATATCCATAGTCTCCGAAATGCTTCTTTTGTTGTACACACTGGCTTTGGGAATTTTAATCACCAACTTTTGAGGAGCTTGCTGTGTTTGTACTTGCTGCAAAGGTGCTTCCACATCAACACACACTTCCGGATTAGCTAGTTTATCCAAGCCTTCAACATTATCATGTTCATAAGGTGAATTTTTATTCATATGTCTACTCTTGGGTATGATCTGATGTGGATCATATTTTCTTCCTTGTATAATCCAAAGTCTTTTAGTTTTGTTTGAACCTGTGATAAACATGATCTGTAGTTAACAACAAAATGACCAATAACAAAGGGAAATTCAATGTTAGAAGATCTGTGCAATTTGACGAAGTTCTTTGTCTCAGAGATGATTCTCTGCCTGATGAACTCAAGAGCAAACATCTTGGGAGTTAGGAAAACATGTAACAACCAAGAAGACTCATGAAAACCATATACCCAGATCACTGTTGAATGCATAAAAAGTACCCAGTCTCCTACTCTATTTTCTGGATTCGGCTGCATGTGAATCTTCATGTCCTCCAAAAATTTGGGTAAACTTGTATTGAAAATCAGAGAATAGATTCTTGACATGACCTTGTTGATGAATATGAGCAAAGTGATTCTTTTACATTCAGTAGATACAAAAACTGCTTCAGGGATTTCTCCATGGTTACTTTCTAAGAAAATATTTAACAAATATGTATAGTATCTAAAATGTCTCAAAGATTGGAAATTCACTAGTTGCTTGTGAATGATGTCAGCTAGGAATTTATCAAAATTAATTTGGACTGGCTGACCAGACTCTGACTTGAAAAAATCAAAATAAAACACAACATGACTTCAACAACATGTTTATCACTATCAAGACCTAGGACTTTACTAAACATGGAACAAACCCTTTGAACTTCAATGACCATCATGTTGATACTCATTGGTAAGGACATACTCTCTGATATTTGTTCAGGTTTAATGATTTGTTGCAAAAATTGACTTTTGAGCTCTGATTGACATTCTTTTAAAACCTTATCACTTTTTCTTCGTTTAAAGGCTCAAAATTAAAGGAAAATTCTACTGGGATATTGAGTGACTTTCAGATTGACAAATTATCTATTCTACACAAGCCTTGAGACCCTGTTTATTTACAATTACCATTTCTGAATGAGAATATTGATCAACGCACCAACCTACAAATTCAAGAAACGAGAAACAAACCTCAACGTCATATAGGACAATGGAGGCCTGGACTGCTTCTAAAAATGGAATACTCTTTCCCTTTATATCAGCCAAGTTTCTTCGAGACACATAAATAGGGGAAATAAATTTATTAGGGTCAAATACATTTGCATCTATGTCAATTAGGGCTTCCTCATTAATTTTAGGGTCTTGCTCTGCTACTGATAATACTATGGGATCCATCGCGACGAGATAAATACCTGGAAGCGAACTGTGATGGTATAAAGCTAGTGTTGCAATAGAAAATGGTGGTCGCGAGAGTGTTTCAACGGTCCTTGAGTTTGAAAATAATAAAAAATAAAAATGTCAAATCGACATTTATACTTTTCACTTTGCGGAGATGTGGACTGGCGGTTTTGGAACAACCCGCTTGACATTCCACAATCAACCCGATGTTGACACACATACTTCAATGAAAACCATGGTTTGGATTGCAGGACCGCCCCTTAGAATTATCCCCAACGCAACTTCAAACTCCGTAATGCTTCCTGACCGTTGATTTTGATGGATCGTGACCAAGATCATTTCGAGCCCGATATAATTTAACCTTTCGCCAAATTTGACTTCTTTATGCTAGTTTTAACCTTCCTGCCAATTTGTCATGCCTCCAAACCATTAAGTGCCTCCGATAATTTTAGAAACTTGACCCCATAAAATATTTTTTTTTACAGGTGACTAACATAACCTGCTCCTGTTCCAACATCTACTTGATAACCATAAGGGAGTCACCAAATATCTGAATTGAAAAATGTTCCTTGTCTAAGGTAAATTTAAGAAAATAGAAGAGTGCCATAAATTCACCCAGAGAGTTGGTTCCTTGCCCCATGTTTGCTGCATGGAGGGGGTCCCTTGTCTAAAAAAAAAGGGGATCTCATTCACCAATTTGGCATTTGTCTTGACTGTGACCTTATATATATATAAAGGATTCTGCATACTACCTCCTATGGTGCTATATGGTATTGATATTGATCCTGACATAGACGACATGTTATATAATAGAAACTTACACCTGACATATCTTGAGGCCAATCGACTGGATGATTGAAGCATGGTGGACCCAAAATTTGTGTAAAAATGATGAGTACATAAAATTACAATATTCCTTGTACTTAAAGTCTTAGAGTCAGTGAACTGGTCCCCACATGGCCTAGCCTCTAAGGGATGAGATAACCGGTTATTGTCTGTGACTAACCCGGTTCTATAGGAATATTTTTACTTAAAGTCTTAGAGTCAGTGAACTGGTCCTCACATGGCTAAGCCTCTAAGGGATGAAATAATCAGTCATTGTCCATGATTGACCCGATTGTATAGGAATAGTTGTCCTATTATCGACCAATTGATGGTCATTTGTCCTTGTCCGGGCCTGTGTGCCTTTGTTTATCCATCTCTTTGGAGAACAATTGCTTACGCTATGTGGAGCTTTCGATTTAGTCATTTGTAATGGTTTGACTAGATGGGAAAAGTCCGATAATTTCACTTGCAATACTTACAATGGAGCAAGTGTAGTAGATTATGCAATTTGCTTGCATAGTTTGTGTGGGAAAATGGAGGAAGTGCTGATTGGAGATCAAATTTGGGACTTAAAATAAGATCACAAGCCAATTTATTTAAGGTTCTCTTGGACCGGAAAGAAACAATTAGGGTCAAAAACTCAGCGTGTTCAACAAAATCCCCCAAATGGTAGAATTCTTTTGACTCCAGAGAATTGTAATACCTTCAAAAAAATGTTAGAGGATCTTCGAGAAGGAGGAGATCTCATTTCATGGCCTTCATAGTCACAGATTAACACATTTAATTCAAAGCGCACTTGCTGAGTGCAAAAGAGCAAAAATTAAGAAGTCTGAAACAAATTGTTTTCCGGTTAATGCTTGGTTTAACGAGGAATGAAAAAAGGCAAGGAGAAGGTGGAAGGAATCAGACAAGGATAACATAAAACTCAAAGCTTACAAGCAGATAGAAAGAAAGAAAAATGATGATTTCATGGTTTCGAGGAGAGAAGAACTAATCTTCCTTGGGAAAAATAACCCCAAACTATTCTGGAAGGAGTTCCAACTGAAAAAGGTGCAAATTGAAAACAACATTACAACTTCTAAATGGTTCGACTATGCAAGACAACTTTATGAGCAGGATCCCAAGGTTGACCCTCCTCCCTTGGTCAACACAGACACAAAATGCTTCACGGTGCAAGAGGTAGAGATGGGTATCAAGAGGTTGGGCACTGGAAAATAAAAAGACTTAGATGAACTCCAAGCAGAGTATCTAAAGTGGGGCTTAAAAATTCTTTCACCTCACATCACAAAAATTTCCAACAACATCATACAGTAGGGGTTCCCCACAAATTGGACAACTAGTATGACAATACCTCTTTTCAAGAGTGGTGACGTCAATAATCCCCCCAATTATAGAACCATAATGATAAACCCCTTGTTTGCAAAGTTATTTGGAAGCATGTTAGAAAATAAAATCAGCAAGTGGGTAGAAGAAAGAGATAAACGTGCTAAAGGGCAAACAAGTTTTAGACCTAAACATTCCACAGTTGATCATTGCATAACTTTAAGGCACATCATTGAAAAAGTTTGGGAAAAAAAGGAAGAAGTTTTTTGTTGCTTTGTTGATTTTAGAAAAGCCTTTGACACGGTTCCTAGGGATAAGCTTTGGGGCAGAATGGAGGAACTCGGGGTTCCCAGGCATTTGAGAGCAGTTGTGCATAGGCTGTATGAAGAGGTGAAAGTCAAAATTAGAACTTCAGAAGGCATCTCTGAAAGTTTTAGAAGCGATATCGGGGTCAAGCAAGGTTGCCCATTGTCTCCTACCCTTTTTGGGTTATATATTGACAGGCTTGAAGAGTGGCTAAATTCGCAAGGGGGTGACGGTATCCATTTGGGCAAGTTCGTTATAAGGCTTTTTTTGTACGCAGATGACCTTATATTGATTGCTAAATCAACTCTTGGTTTGCAAGAGCACTTATGTTCCCTTGAGCATTTTTGTAGAAGGGTGGGGATGCAAGTCAATATTAGTAAAACAAAAGTAGTGGTTTTCTCTAACAATAGAAAGAATAACCAACATAAGTTCTACTTTGAAGGCAACATTTTGGAAGAAGTTGCAGACTACAAATACCTCAGAATTGACTTCAACAGAAATTTAAGTTGGGATGGTTGTAAAAAGAAAATAACTTTAGGGGGTTGGAAAACATTTTATGCTTTTCAAAACAGGTGTAGAGAGGCAGAGTTGTGGGACTGGAAAACCACTCTAACTCTTTTTGGGCTTCTAGTGATTCCGGTGATTCTCTACGGTTGTGAACTGTGGGCCGGCAACACAACCGAGATGCAGTGGAAACAAATTGAGAAAATTCATAAGTGTTTGATTACAAACAAATTCAAAATTAAAAGTGCAGTTCCTTATGCTATCCTGTTAAGTGAAACAGGGGTTGCTCCTATTGAAGTAATTGCTATGGTGCGAGTCATAAGGTATTTGAAAAAAATTGAGCAAATGGAAGAGAGTAGATGGACTAAAGTTGTGTTTAGTGTCAGATTGGGCAAAAGAAAAAGACTTGGATGCGGTAATAACAAATGGTTTAGTAAATGGGGCATTTGCTTGATCATGTGTCCTACAAACAGTAAAGAGATAAAAACTTTTGTTATTGATAAGTTCCACAAACGTACTTGGGAGAAAGAACTAGGGAGAAAGAAGAAGTACTACATTGAAGAGTTTAACCCCACTCATAACCATCAACAAAAGGCATACATAGGGGCCAATATTTCTTGGAGATCTAAAATTCTTATTGCTCAATTAAGGACTAGTTCTCATCAACTCCGGTGTGAAACAGGGCGTTGGAAAAGGCCAAAAGAAATGTGGGAGGAAAGAGTATGTATTTTGTGCTCTTCCGGAAAAGTGGAAACAAAAAAACATTTCATTTTAGAATGTGAGGCCTTCAAAGGAAAATTATGCAAGTATTTTGGCAGCTAGTTCTTGGGATAATATATTCAACGAAGAGTTTGTTGAGAAGCTAGGAACGGTTATTGTAAAACTTTACAGGAAAAGGGCCGAATACAAAAGCCAGATGGAAAAACAATCTGTCCCATAGGCTATTTTTAACCTCGTGGACGTTAAAAATACTTTCTTTCTTCTTCTTCTTCTTCTTCTTCTTTCTTTCCAGATGATGGGATCTCTTCTTCTTCTTTCTTTCTAGATAATGGGATCTTTTCTAGAAGAGGCTTGCGTGCCAATTATCTTTTAACGGCCTATTGCAAGTCCCTCATCACCGATTACCGGTTGTAAAACCTATAAAAGAACTACTCCTCTCCTCATTTGATCATCAAAGGATTAAGAGTGAGTAGTTTAAGTCAGAGTCTAAGTCCATAGGTAGTTCCAAGAATCATGTGCATAGATACGTCTTTGCTCTATGAGAACCTAAAGTGGCAGGAACTCTAGCAGTCCATCTGTCTTCTGAGCACCCTCCCGTCTGTGCTCTGTGTCATTCTAGATAAAGTTTGTAAGAGCCTCCTTCTCATTCCGCAACCATTTATGTTAATGTAAGCTAATCATTTTCAGATATTCCGCACAAGTACTGTGTCTTTGTGATTTATGCTATTTCAGTAAATAATTGGTCCTAGCTTCATAGATTGGTATTAGAGCTAGTGAGCATACTAGATGAGCAGATTCTGTAGGAGACAAAGAAGCTGAGACGTGAAGATCAAATTAAATAGAGGTGTAACAGGGTTGCTGGGGACTCTACTACTTGTTCAGAGGGAAAATAAATCCGATAATCATAGCATTTGCGGTAATTACAGAATTTAAGTAAGGTAGTTTTCTTTGTAACTCTTCTTATCTGGTTTTGAAGTAGTCGCCTATATGTCTCAGTAATAGTTTAAGCACTATGGCTTCGACACAAGTTTATGATGAAGCAATTATTTCTGAAGATGCTCAAAACAATGATGTTGTTGATATTTTAGAATTTCCCCTCTCCTAAATGGCGTATGCCTAAAGTCCCTATGTCAAAAATTTATGAAACTAGGTTCTTTGAATTTAAATCCCTCCAAAGAGTCCGATATACTTCTGCTGTCATTCCCGTGTCTTTACAAAAACATGCATACTAGGTGCCTTTGCTTAAACCTGAAGATATATCATTTGGTCTTAAAAAGGATACCAGTATGTACATATTGGCCTCATCCAATTTTCCATCAACCCTTTAATTAGAGAAGGATTACCCATCTCCAACCTATGTTGCATCATGGACTCACAACATTGAATTTCCAAGATGCTATGATTGTAGGTTTTGAAGCTCCTCTTCATAATGGACCTATATGGACTTCAGTCTTTCCAAAACTCCACCTCAGTTTGAATGATCCACATATTAATACATGCCTACAAGCCTATATCCAGATCAATGGATTCAATATGGCTACTCAATCACACACCAGTCAACTTCAAACTTGCATATGCCTCTTGTACGTTACAACCACTATGCCACCCCTAATTAAATCTGTTGCCTCTCGCAAAGATGAAACCATGGTTCCAAGATAGGGTAATGTTCATCCTATCATCCCATATTTTTCACCTATCTCCTTACCTCTTGAATGGAACCAAGAATATCAAAGCTTTTCCATTGAAGACAATCCCATAGAACCAAGAATATTATCAATATGAACTTCTTCTTCAGGACAAGAGGTTATCAGATTTTCCAGAAGTATATCATCTAGAACGTCTACTTCCAGATCAGTTAGCAGATCTGCTACTATGAAGATTCCAACAGAAAAATGCAAACGTCAAGGTAGTCAGATTAATTGAATGCAATGTAAACAACATATCCTTGATGTTAGAAGAGAACAACAAAATCATAATCAAAATCATCAAATAGATGACCATGTACATATAACTAGTTTTGAATCTACTAGCAGACCAATCTCAGATTGTAAATACTGTATAGAATCTAATGAAATAGAGNCTCTCCTCATTTGATCATCAAAGGATTAAGAGTGAGTAGTTTAAGTCAGAGTCTAAGTCCATAGGTAGTTCCAAGAATCATGTGCATAGATACGTCTTTGCTCTATGAGAACCTAAAGTGGCAGGAACTCTAGCAGTCCATCTGTCTTCTGAGCACCCTCCCGTCTGTGCTCTGTGTCATTCTAGATAAAGTTTGTAAGAGCCTCCTTCTCATTCCGCAACCATTTATGTTAATGTAAGCTAATCATTTTCAGATATTCCGCACAAGTACTGTGTCTTTGTGATTTATGCTATTTCAGTAAATAATTGGTCCTAGCTTCATAGATTGGTATTAGAGCTAGTGAGCATACTAGATGAGCAGATTCTGTAGGAGACAAAGAAGCTGAGACGTGAAGATCAAATTAAATAGAGGTGTAACAGGGTTGCTGGGGACTCTACTACTTGTTCAGAGGGAAAATAAATCCGATAATCATAGCATTTGCGGTAATTACAGAATTTAAGTAAGGTAGTTTTCTTTGTAACTCTTCTTATCTGGTTTTGAAGTAGTCGCCTATATGTCTCAGTAATAGTTTAAGCACTATGGCTTCGACACAAGTTTATGATGAAGCAATTATTTCTGAAGATGCTCAAAACAATGATGTTGTTGATATTTTAGAATTTCCCCTCTCCTAAATGGCGTATGCCTAAAGTCCCTATGTCAAAAATTTATGAAACTAGGTTCTTTGAATTTAAATCCCTCCAAAGAGTCCGATATACTTCTGCTGTCATTCCCGTGTCTTTACAAAAACATGCATACTAGGTGCCTTTGCTTAAACCTGAAGATATATCATTTGGTCTTAAAAAGGATACCAGTATGTACATATTGGCCTCATCCAATTTTCCATCAACCCTTTAATTAGAGAAGGATTACCCATCTCCAACCTATGTTGCATCATGGACTCACAACATTGAATTTCCAAGATGCTATGATTGTAGGTTTTGAAGCTCCTCTTCATAATGGACCTATATGGACTTCAGTCTTTCCAAAACTCCACCTCAGTTTGAATGATCCACATATTAATACATGCCTACAAGCCTATATCCAGATCAATGGATTCAATATGGCTACTCAATCACACACCAGTCAACTTCAAACTTGCATATGCCTCTTGTACGTTACAACCACTATGCCACCCCTAATTAAATCTGTTGCCTCTCGCAAAGATGAAACCATGGTTCCAAGATAGGGTAATGTTCATCCTATCATCCCATATTTTTCACCTATCTCCTTACCTCTTGAATGGAACCAAGAATATCAAAGCTTTTCCATTGAAGACAATCCCATAGAACCAAGAATATTATCAATATGAACTTCTTCTTCAGGACAAGAGGTTATCAGATTTTCCAGAAGTATATCATCTAGAACGTCTACTTCCAGATCAGTTAGCAGATCTGCTACTATGAAGATTCCAACAGAAAAATGCAAACGTCAAGGTAGTCAGATTAATTGAATGCAATGTAAACAACATATCCTTGATGTTAGAAGAGAACAACAAAATCATAATCAAAATCATCAAATAGATGACCATGTACATATAACTAGTTTTGAATCTACTAGCAGACCAATCTCAGATTGTAAATACTGTATAGAATCTAATGAAATAGAGTTGCACATGATTAGACCAATCTTCCTAGATAACCATCGATTAGTCTGAAGAAATTGAATGATAGAGGATTACCTCCTAGCAATACTAAGTTGACACTTGAAGATAAAAATCTTATTGCTTAAATGCAATTTTTGGCTTACAAAAAAGATCAAGAGAACCTGCCCATGGAACAAAAACATATTAACTATGTCAACTACCAAATAGCATGCCTGCATCAAAACATTGATGACATAGTTAGAGATTTCTTGTCTGTTAAGAGTCATTTAACCACCTTACATTATGAAAAAGATCAGAGCAAATCCTCTTCCAACCAAACAGACACTATGCTCTATGCATGCTTGTCTAGAATTGACTAGATATAATCCTCCTTCAAGAAAAAAAGGAACATGTAATTCCTTCTTCTCCTCCTTTTCATTATAATGACGAAGATCATGGTCCTAGTAAGTTTTTGACAGAAGGTAGTAGCTCTAAATATCTAGTATTAAAAGCTGTATATATAGAAGAGGAGCCGAGAGTAGATTATCTTGAATTTGTAAACGAAAAATGTAAATGGGCCAAAGGGCAGAAGATAGTTTCTATCTTAGCCCAAACTTGGTCCCAAGTTAAAGGACAGATCCATGAAATAAAGGTCATCTCTAAAAATACAGAATACAATCCAAGAGACCAAAATATGAGATATCCATTTTACAAATCCATTTGCAGGAAATATCTCTTCATCATCCTCCACACACTAGAGACAAAAACCTCCCGAAGAATCTTCAAAAGAACCTAGACCTGCTTTCACCACTCTTAATGATGCATGTCCCATTTCTGATTTCAATTGCAAGTCTCCCTCGGAGATAATGAAAGCACTCCATACATGGGAAGGATGGGCTCGCACTCAGAGAGCTTTATCCAAAAATCAACTTTCATATTTAGAGTTAGCCACTAGAATTACATGGGGATTTTCAAGGCACCTTGCTTACCGGTGGGCCCAAATAACCTAGGAAGAAAGAGATAATATATTAAGGGAAGGTACTCATCCAGGCTCATTAGACCCAATTCAAAATATGGTTGTAGCTTCCATAAAAGAATTTTATGGAGATTTCAAATATGACCAAGAATATTATGCATATATGTTCCTTTCCCAAAAAATGTGTGATCCGTCATTAATAAATGATTATAAATGCCTAATGCAATATTTATTGTATAGATCAGGAGAAGGTAACAATCCTTCTTTCAAGAGATACTATGTTGCATCTTGGCCAGGAATAATTCCTGAATTGGTGAGGAAAATATTTGAAGAGATTGGAAAGAAAATTGAACACTATTTTCTTGCAGGACTTCACTAGGAAATATAAAAGACACTATTGGATACTTGTGTAAAATTCAAAGCTTCCAAACAGTTGAAAAAACATCCCAAAATGATCAATCAACCACTCTGCAGTAATTTCAGAGAAACATTTGATTATGGTTGTTATAAGAAGAAGAAGCAAAAATCTCCTGCTTCATGTACATGCTCTGGAAAAAAGAAAGCTTTCGACCCCACCAAGTATAATTATGGAAGGCACAAGAAATCTTTCAAAACAAGAATCTCTTTCAAAAAGAGTTTAAGTGCTAGAAAATCTAGCAAATGCTATATTTTTGGCAAACAAGGGCACTGGGCTAACAAATGCCCCAACCAGCACTCCAATAATGGCATAAAAATAATTGAACTTTTCTCTTCCTCTCTAGACCCTTCTTTATGGGATCAATGTTATGAATCTGATCCAGATGTTGTATATTATCTAGAATATTCAAGTTCTGACAATTCACCCTCTTGTTCCTCTTCTGATTCTGAACAAGAAATATATTTTCTCTATCTAAACATGATGAACTCATCTTCTTCTACTATTGATGATACTATTACTTCTCTAACTCGTCGGTTAGCTTATATTCATGTATGGGACATTCGTAGACAACGATCCCTATTTTCTTGGATTGATCACCTTTCCTCTCAGTGCCTCTGCGAAAACATGGATGATCATTTATCCTCTACAGTTCCCCTTTCTCTCTTGCTTCCTCTAGAACAAACCATAGCTACTTCTTCCAAGTAAGCATTTTAGGATAAATATTCTACATATAAGCCCGATATAGTAACAAATCAAAGGCCACCTACTAGTCATATATAAAGACAACAACAAAGAGAGAAGGAGATAGATCATCTTCAACGAGATATCAAAGCCAAGAAGGCTACACTTAGACAAAAGGTAGAAGATCTCCACAGAGATAAAAAAAAGACTGTTAATCTTGGAAAGAGAATGGGGGAACTCCTCTAATGAAGATATATAAAAATAAGTAAAGGAAGCAACTCCTATTGAAGAAGAAGAATTCAAAGCACCAGTCACTGAAGAAGCAAAGAAAAGTTTGATCAATTTAGTCCCACTCTGTCCAAAAAGTAAAGGATTAAAAGATAGAGTAATTATTATAGTTGAAATCATACCTAAGGGGTACAAAGATTATAAGCTAGATGCTCAGATAGACCCAAGAGCCATGGTATCTTGTGCTAAATATGGAGTAGTTCCTTGTTACTATTGGGAGCCAATAGTGTAACGAACCCCGTCGTTATGACAACATGCCTCACATAACAAGTATTTTTTTTTTGTGTGTAGGAAGTTAATAGTGACATTACACTTACATCGCAACATGACGACGAACACGACGCATGCCACTCACGTAACAAAAACATAACGACCTAACATACTAACACATCAAGCACCTGGAAGCAACATACAACTTACACACAGACGAAGAATAAGAACGACTACCCACCCGTCCTACCCTGAAATGGTTAGGACCTCCAGGATACATAAGCAATGCTCAAGCCTACTAAGCTAAGGCAAACATCATAACAACCCCACACAACCAAAATTAATTATACAAGTAGCTAGAACCCTTGCCGTGAGATAAAACCAATCACATTAAATGTTTACAAAACCAAGTACAAACATCAATTACAATGAACAACAACACCCTCAAAGGGAAGCACATGACCCAAGCCAAGAATCATATGCGCTTATCGATCTATGCGCACAATGATCCTAATTCAAGGAATCATGTCACCGCCTTAACGAAACTATAATGAAAGCACTCTAATCAGTGAAGCCAAGCAATGCGTGAAGAATCTCCACACAACAGGGTTAAAAAACATCTATCTAGAAGAGTCTTAAAGGCAATTTATTGTCCTAGTACTATTCAAACTCAAGCATCCAATCTCAGCTACTATGGAAACTTAAGGAAGGGCTTCCCTGCCTTCCTTTAGAAAGACAACCCTTCAAACCTCACGGATAAAGCAACTTATGAATAGTAAATGCAATTTGTCCGAGGAGGGTTCCAATGACTACACTAAGGAGTCTTAGAAGACCTTGTTAGTTCCCTGCTATAAGGGAAAAACATCTATTAAACGCGATAAACACAATGATCATCATTAACCATTAATCGTATGCAAGCAATGTGTTAAACTATTGAAGGAGTAATCGCCAAGACCATAATGGAATTAATTAACAATTGTAAAAGATTCGTTTGAGCTATCAAGAACATAAATTCCATAATCATCGTTCCACCACTACAATAGTCAATTTGTTCCACACACAATCATTGTTTCGTTGCCCCTCTGCCCAATTGCTTGATCACAGATTAACTTACTCAACCGTGCAAAAGAAATTAAACGATTAAAAGGGGTACATGCTAATTTCATAAATTAAATTATGATAAAACTGTGTAATTTCATTGGATTGAATCATAAAAGTGGATGCAAAACTATTCTCTATTATTGGTCACTAAAAATGAACCGTTAAAAACTATTTTTTTTTTTGTAAGTAAGATATAGGATTATATTAAGTGCCTGCTATAACTGAAGCAGATTGCCAAAATACAAACATGTTCAGAGTTCACCTGCTGGACTGCCCCAACAGAGGGGAAACCAGTCCAGCGTTCTGGGAGTTCAAAATCCATAGAAACATAAACATAGATAATATAAACCATGTTTAGAAATCCTAAGCTAGGACCAGGAGACGAGCTAGATAAAACAAGCATGATAACTAAACACCTGGCGAGAAGGTTGGCCACATGGGAGGGAGGTCCCCTGGCCATGGCTCTTCTTCGATGTACGTGGGCTCAAAATCTGGCTCGCCTGCCTCTTCTTGCGCTTTTCCTTTATCCCGGCTGCCGCGTTCAGTCGCTGCCGGTTCTCTGCTGACTGGTCGATAGGCTGAGCTTGTTCCTGCAGCTGGATAGGCATCAGGTGCCGCCTTTGACATATTCACTGCTGATTCCCGAGCAAGATTTCCTTCCATGGAGGATAGAAGATGTACACAGGTCGCCACTTTCACATCAGTCGCTTGGAGGCGGTAATTAAGATCTGCCAGTTCACGTCTCAGCTCAAAGACCAGGTCTTGCATGATGAGCAGACTGTCTCTGAGGTGTTGTTGATCGACAAAACCAGGGGAGAGTCGTGCTGCTCGCGTGTGTTCACGGTGAGGAGGAGGGTCACCACCAATTGAGACGCTTGGTGCATGGGATTGGGACACTGTTAGGGAGCCGTAAAAATGGCTCGGGATGGAGGGTGAGGGGCTGGTGGTTGTGGCATCGGGTGAGTCGTCACAGAGAGCAGCGTGGGGGCGAGGGGTTAGCGAACCAGAGGGCGAGACCGGAGGTCGACGGGGCCTCCATGGAGAGCCCCTCTTCGGTCTGCCTCTCTGGCGCGTCGTTTCACGCGCAGAGGGGGTAGATAAGCAACCAAAAAACGTCCAGCAGGGAAGGAGGGTGGGAGGACTGTCTGGTCGAAGCCCAGTCGCGATGAGCCGAGCGAGGAGTATGCTGGAGCAAATGACATGGAGAACGAGCCGCGCCATTCTGGAAACATATGGAGGGTCCTCGCTTGAGTGCGGATTAAATGCCATATTAACTCGCCGTAACAACATTTAAAGTTCATGGAGGGTGGCGGGCTGCACCACGAGCCCTTCACGTGCCATGGTGCTGTGTGGGCTTGTGCCAACCCCCTCGCTTTGCCACGGAGGTCGCACTAACACCCCATCCGGGGGTAGATCTACCAATCCAGCCTTGCGAATGCATTGCTGAAGCGTGGGGTGATCTGGGTCTTGGGCCGAGCTACAGTGGAGGTCTGGCCCTCTCCATTCAGTGCCCAAGTTAGCTAAATCGTCTGCAACTTGGTTCGCTTTCCTCTTGATGTGTGAGGGGATAAGAACCCTGTTCGGATGCAATAGACCTGCGATAATCTGTAGACCATGTGACAATCTCCAGCTGGGTGAGATTTTGTCCGGGTTTGCCCCGTTTAAAATTCTGCTCAGCAAACCGATGATAACCTGGGAATCCCCCTCAACAATGAGCCGTGGGAAGTCATGTTTAATAGCCAGTTGTAGTCCTGTGATGAGACCCCAGAGTTCTGCTACATTGTTCGTGGTGTGTCCAAGGGAGCCCGCTCCTATGACCAGAATGTGGCCCTGGTGATCCCGAAAGACCACTCCATATCCTGCAGCTCCAGGGTTCCCTTTGGAGGCTCCGTCAAAGTTGATTTTAACGAAGTCTGCTGGGGGAGGAGTCCAATGTGAGGGCCGGCTTGAGGTAGAGGAAGTAGAAGAGGTAGAAGGCGTCTGTGGTAAGGGGAGCGACAGCCAGTACTGAAGGATTGGAAGCTCGGATGGAGGGCAGGCTGCATCGACCGCGGACCAATTCCTGAGGAGAAGAGTTTCCACGATATTTTTTTGACACTGACTCCAGCAGTGATGCCATGGGAGGGAGGTATTTCTGAAAATTCTCCGATTTCGCTCCTTCCACGTTTGCCAGAGGATGAAACCAGGAAGGAGTTGCCAGATTCTGTTGAGCATGGGGGAGCAGAAGGCCTGATCTCTCCAATTCATAACCGTTTCAATGATGCTGTCCCTGAGGCGATCCGAGGTGCACATAATGAGCGCTGCTTGATCCCAGATTTGCGCAGTGTACTGGCAAGTATTAAGGAGGTGGTTCATGTTTTCCCTTGCTTCTCCACAAAGTATGCAAACATAAGGTCCAGTGAAGCCCCTTTTCACGAGATTATCCCAGGTGAGAATGCTCGAGTGTGAGACCAACTAGAGGAAGAGGGTGATTTTCGGCCAGTGATTGAGGTTCCAGATCTTTCCCCAAGCTTTCGAGGCTGGGGAGGGGTCTAACTGCGTTTTGAGCTGATAAGCTTCCTGTGTGCTGAAGGAGCCTTGTGGTCTGTAACCCCAGCGCAAAATGTCTTCATCCCCCCTTATGGGAATTTTCCGTTTCGTCAGCTCTTCATGCAAAGGTGTCAGGTCCACCTGTGGGTTTTCCAAATCCAGGTGCCATCGGCGCGAAGTGTCCTCCGTGGGGTTGTGCTGCCAATAATTCGCTACGTTTGTTAGGCCTAGCCGGTTGGTTTGGGTACAGATATCATGTGCCCAGTCTTCGTTGAGGAGGGCTGGCCATTGTTGCCAGGAGTCCTGCCAAAAAAGGGTCGTTTCCCCATTTCCTATGTCCCAGAAGGCGTGTTGAGTGACCAACTGCCTATTCTGCCTTGCCGTTGTCCAGATTAAGGAGCCCGGGTTATCTCCATTCCAGCGAATGAGGTTCTTTTCTGCCGTTCCAGGGGCATATTTCTTCCTCCACAGTCTGGCCCAGAGATCTGTTGGGTTTTTTAACCAGCGCCACCAAATTTTAGCACTGAGGACTTTGTTCATGATGGCGGGGTCCCTCAGCCCCAACCCTCCATGAGCTTTGGGCTTACAAAGTTTTTCCCAGCTGACGAGGGCAATCTTCTTTTCTTTGTTGAGGCCTTGCCAAAGGAAGTTCCTCTGAAAGGTTTTAAGAGTAGTGAGGACAAACTTTGGGGCAGCTAGCGCTGAAAAGGTATAAATCGGGAGGGCCTGAAGAACCGCTTTGAGCAAGATTAGGCGGCTGGGTAGGTTTAGAGTTCTGAGAGTCCAGGAAGAGAGTTTCTTGGAAAAAGAGGACAGAAAGGGTTCCCAGGAAGAGTTTCGGAGGGCGTTGTCAATCAGAGGAATGCCGAGATATTTGGACGGAAGGGAGCTTCTTTGAAAGCTCAGGATGGCCGAGATGTGGCGCTGAACCTGGGGAGGCGTGTTGAAGAAGAAAATTTGGGACTTGTCTTTGTTGCAATCCAGACCTGAGGCATCAGAGAAGGTTTGAAGGATTTCCTGGAGAGAGTTGGCTTCTCTAGCAGTAGGGCTACCCATGAGGAGAGTGTCATCCACAAACTGGTTATGCGAGATTGGAGGGGAAATGCCATGCAAGGGTAGTCCTGCCAGTCGATTATTTTCTACAACAGCGTGGATAGAACGGCTGAGTCCTTCAGCCATGATGATAAAGAGGAAGGGAGACAAGGGATCGCCCTGTCTAATCCCTCTGGAAGGGGAGAAGGGCCGTGAGGGCACACCATTTACAAGAATAGAAAAGAAGGCAGTAGAGGTAAGGTTTAAAATCCAGGCTACCCAATCTTGATTGAATCCAAAATCTAGAATCATTTCTCGTATAAAATCCCAGCTTAGCTTATCAAAAGCCTTAGATAGGTCAAGCTTGAGGAGCATACCAGGGGTTTTCGTTTTCTGCAGAGAGTGAATTACCTCATGAGCCAGGATGATGCTGTCCATGATTTGTCTGCCCTCGACGTAGCTCGATTGCTCCGGGGAGATTATCGCTGGTAGAATTGGCTTGAGCCTTCGGGCTATTATCTTGGTGAGGAGCTTATAGATGACATTACAGAGGGCTATAGGTCTGAAGTGTTTGGGCCGGTGTGCCTGTCCCTCTTTAGGAATTAAAGTGATGAAAGTGGCGTTTAGAGATTGGAGGACTTTTCCTGTGGCTCGAGAATCTTCCAAAAGTTCCCAGACCTCAGTTCTAATCATCTGCCAACAGTAATGGAAGAAGTCACTGGTGAAGCCATCTGGTCCAGGGGCCTTGTCCTTGGGGGTGTCCTGGAGCGCTTGATCTACCTCTTCGATGCTGAAGGGCCTAAGTAGAGCCGCATTTTGCTCCTGGGTTACTAGGGCCGACACATGTCTCGTGATCTTACGAATAGCTTCATGTCGATCAGCGATGGGTTCAGTGAGCAGATCTTGGAAATGATCAATCAGATGTGATTCCAGGTCAGCATGGGAATGGAAAGTTTCCCCGTTGTCCGAAACAAGGTGTGTGATTCGGTTTGCATGCCTTCTCTGGATGGCAGTTCGGTGGAAGAACTTAGTGTTGCGTTCTCCTTCCTTGAGCCACTGAATTCGGGATTTCTGCTTCCACAATATCTCTTCTTGCCTTTTCCTATCTTCAAGCTGCTGGTGCACATTGAATTCCCGGGCTTTGAGCTCCTCCGTTAGCCCCCGTTCTCTGATTTGGGTATGTATCTCCTTCATTTGCTCTGATAGCCGTCGCTGAGAGTCAAAAATGCTGCCGAAGGTGTGTTTGTTCCAGAGTTTAAGGGTGTGCTTGAGGTTTTTCAATTTCCGCTGGAATCTGTACATTTTTGATCCATAGTGGATCTCCGCCTCGTGCCACCATTCTTGGATGTTGGCTTGGAAATCCGGATGTTTAAGCCAGAATTTTTCAAATCTGAAGGGTTTCTTTCCTGGAGTGGCAGGGATATCCACCCACAGTTGGATAGGCCAGTGATCCGATCCCGGGAGATTCAAAATAGTGGATTCCATTGCCATGCCCTCCAACATGAGGGGTTCCGATATGAGGAATCTGTCTAATTTGCACGCAATTTGGTGCATTCCCGTGCGTCTGTTAGACCAGGTGTGAATGCCGTTGCTGGTCTCCAGGTCGATCAACTGCAAGTCATCTATAAGTTGGTTGAAGTCGCAGGCATCTTGATCCAGCCGTCTGGATCCTCCTTTCTTCTCCTTCAGGCTGCGAATGATGTTAAAGTCTCCCCCCATGATCCATTTATTGTGCCGAGTGAGGCTGGCTAAGTAACTTAGACACCTCGGGAAAGCATGTTTGTCCCGTGACGTAGCTGGTCCATACACATTAGTAATGTGCCCAGGCTTATTCGATCCAATAAGCCGATACTCTGCAGTGATGGCCCATCTGGTGGCGTGAAGATTCTCCATTAGTAAAGCTTGGGTATTCCAGAGGATGGCCAGTCCTCCAGCAGTTCCATTAGCATCAGTCGAGACTGCCTTCCCCTGCTTCCAGCAGTAGGGAAGTAGCCGATCGATATCTTCTGAGGTACTTTTTGTTTCCTGCAATAATACAACATCTGGTGTTTCTGTCATAATCAGTTCTCGTAGCAATTTTTGCTTGCTACGTCCATTAAGGCCTCTGATATTCCAGGATATGATCTTCATGACGACGATGGAGGAGGGAGGGGAGGGAAGCTGTCCGAGATCAGATTAATCTGCCCCGAATTCACCATGTAGCTACCTATTTCCTGTATGAGCTTGTTTGTAGATTTCCTGCCTCGCTTCTTTTCGTCTTTTTGAGCTTTACTTGGAGTTTTTGCCTGACTACCCTGGATACCTAGGGCCTTGTTAGCTCGCGCTGAAGAGCCTGCGGAAGAATTGAGGAATATTTTGTGCACTTTCCTCAGTTGGTCCCTGGGTATGGTGTAAAGTTTTTGGTGCCTATAAGCGTGCTCCAGGTGATCCAGGTCCACCCCAGCCAGGTCCTGCTCCTCGAGCTCCATTTCCTCGTCCCCATCTTCAATCTCTTGCGTTTCTGACTGTGTCTGAGCTGAGCCCGCGGACAAAGGGATTGATTCCTTGAGTTTTGAGGGCTGCGCGGCCCCTTGGGTTATGGAGTAGGGGGCATTGTTCGCGGGTGGTATATTCAGGGTTGCCGGGGTAGTGGGGTCTTCTGGTTGATTTTGTAAAATGGAAAACTTATTGCTTGTGGGTGGATCATTACTTACCTGGGCTTGTTGCCTTCTGCTCCCCTGTCGTTTTCTCCCTGCTGGTTGCATGAAGCCGTCCTTATCCTTTCCGCTTTCTGGGTTTTCTTCCTTGTGAGGCATGTTGAGAGGGCATTCGCGAAATAGGTGCCCATGTTCATGGCATCTCCGGTAGCGAAAGGGGATATGCTCATAGTCAATGGTTTGAGGCCAATCTTCGTCCTGATATTCCAGTGTGATCGATCCCGGGAGTGGTTTAGCGATATTCAAGTACACACAGATCTGTGCATATGATGTGTACCTGCGTTGCTTGGTGGCTTCAGAGGATTTTACATAGATGCCCATGGTGTTGCCTATGCCGGCTAGTACCTCTTCCAGCCAAAACTCCTGGGGGAGCGAGTACAATCTGATCCAGACCGGCACATGGGAAAAGTCTTCTTTGTCTGGGTTGAACTTTTCTGTCCAGAATCTTAGAAAGAGTCCCGCCGAGTTGTAGAAGTAAGGTCCTCCATCAAAAATGCGGTTTTTGTCCTCCAGATTGTGGAAAATGATTGTAAAGAATCCCTTTGAACCCAGTTGCAGATCATAATGGCCTTTCGGCTTCCACTAGTGCTGGATCCATCTAATCAGATCCCGTTCCGATGGCCAAAGCCCTAGGAACTTCCCCACCAGTGCGTTATCTCGCATGAACTGCTTCTGCTCCTCTATTCGGGGTGAGCTTACTACATACTTTGGAGCCTGCGGCGCCTGAGGAATGCATTTGCCTGGCGTCCAAGGGGCTGAGGCTCGTGCTGGAGTCTTTTCTATGGCTGGATCGATGTCCATTTCTCTATCCTTGAAAGTCCCATCTGCAAAGAGATGCGCGCGGATGGCTTGAGGCGCTTCAAAAGCTGGTCTTTTCACTCCTTCGACTGTGTTTTCGTTAGTCACGGCATGGCGGTAGGAGACGCCTGGCGGCGGCCCCTCCCCGTGGTGCAGAGGCCCCTGCGGGGCTGTCATTTGTTGTACGCAGTTCGCCCAGGCTAGAGAGCTCAAACTCTAGTTGCAGCGGTATATCTTAACTACAATCCGGATGTTATAACCGTTAAAAACTATTATAAACACAAATCAATGGGGTTAGCTAGAGTTGATACCCAACTAATAGAACTATTATACTGTTGGTCATAATCCTGTGGTGTCATTGCTAGAATCACCAATAAAATGGAACCATTAATCTGAAGCAATTATTATTAAGCGAAAGAGATTGCTGGTCGTATTACTGTTAGGAATGGATATGATGACAAGGGCACGATGGCTGTTTTATTCTCAACAGTAATCACAACATCTAAGAAGGAGAAAATGATTAGGTTAAAGTCACTGCTGTCATTACAACCATCAGACCGTCCAGGCAAAGCTACCCTGACCCAAGGAGATACCATGCTTCAGTGGGAACCGACGTGGGTAACGGTGAGCGTCTGGGGACCTGAGCAAGAAACAAATGCCCGTTTCAAATTCACTGGCTCCATTTGATATTATTTTTACTGTAGCCGCTCTGTGTATATTTCTCTACATTAAATATATGTTACCATTATTAAATGATATTTTTATAGATTAAATATATGTCATTTAAATTATTCCGTACTTTGGAATGAATAAAACTATGAATAAAAGAAAATCACCGCCGATCAAAACATATAAGCCAAAATTCAAGGAACGCACAGTGAGTTGGATCATATACCCCCTCCACTGTTAGCTCGTTTTGCCTTGTGCTAGTGAGAGAATGGTACAAGGATTTGACACTCCTTCCATGTCAAAGTGTTGAACTAACACAACAAAGTCTAACTTTTTCTGCTAAGCTATGTAATAACATGCTGTTCAATTATGTCCGGAACATGCTTCAGTAGGTGGTGATTCCAATTCAAAGGTACACACCCAAAACAATTCAATATTCAAATCTTAACAGTATATCTGTAATGACTGCACCGTTTATTGATGATAATCAGATATATAAATAGAGCATTGACATCAATACATAGTATAAAGGAGAAAAAGGAAAATGCTATGGAATATACATGGCTTTAGTATTGCTGTTAATTTGAGTGTTAGTTACAATCCAAAAAATAAGATTGATATTTCACTCATTTATTTACGAGAATAATTTTCACAAATCAACTCAATGTAAAGAATAAAGAATAGAAGTTTGAGGCAGTAAAATAATTTTGGCCACTACGATTTTTAATAGAGTTTATTTATAAACAATAACATATATGCAGGATTCTGATGTTCAACATGCTTACATTTATTAATGAATAGAGTAAAGAAGTTACATTTAATAATGAATAGAGTAAAGAAGCTAAGCCTTCCATGTACATGCACTTTTATCATGTCCAATTTAGATTGAAATTGTTTCCACTTCTTCCATTATAGACTAGGCATAGCATAACGATTGTTATAGAAACAATTCACAGTAAACGGTAATGCAAAAATTAATACTGTAGCTGTGAAATATCATGTAAACGGTAATGCAAAACATTCCCGTGAATGCGAGCTATACATCATCACTCAACCATTCACTCAAAACTCATAGTAATCGCTCAACAATTGCTCAACAAAAACACTGAAAATTGCTCAACAACATCACAGTAATTTGCTCAACAACATCACAGTAATTTGCTCAACAAAATTATTGTAAATCGCTACTTACGGGAGGGGTTACAAGGCAAAACGAGTTTTAAGAGAAAACATCACAATAAACGCAGAGGCTAAGGAGGGTATAAACACCCAGGAGAGAATTCCGTGCTGGGCAGAGAAATGATTCTACAATTATTATCCATGCACAGGAAAGCAGGGCATTTGAATCTAAATCTTTAACACCGGAATGAAAGACAGTCGATTCGGCTCCTGGCCGACTGCTCAGGCACAAACTAATAACTTAAAGGATAAATGAATCATAAGATAAAAACACAATCTGCATCCATACCTTCTCTGTGGAGAACAAAAATAATGAAAAACACAATCAAGGAATAAAGAAAACACAGACATGAGATACAAAGCGTAGACAAGGTTTTGAGTCCAGGGCTCATTCTGGCCATGCGCTATTAGACAGTAACTCAAAAATAAAAGATACAGTGCATAGAAAGGTTTCTTACAGGATGAATCAAACGACAAGGGAATTACCTTGATAACATAATTCTCAAGGAAATCTCATGGAAATGAAATCGTCATCCGATTACAGTAAAATAAACAAGTGTAAATTAAATTTTACCACAAGTAACAACTTTAACATGCATACATTTACCGACGACGACGAGGCGAAGATGTCCTCCTGCGCGTTCGCTCCATCCAAATCCCGCTTGTCGACTGATGTGACCTCACCGGTACCTCTCAGTCAATGGTAGGGGTACTCTTCTTCCCCCTGAGCCCCCCGAGCCGCAAAGGGGCCACACACACGATACCAGAGAATGCTAGCAACCAGATCACCTCACAAGGTTGAGCTACCACCCGTTACCCGAGCTGGGTATCCCGACTCCCACAAGAGAAAGTTCAGTCAAGTTGAAATTTTAGCAACGTAACGTTACACAAGCCAGATGTGTTTCATACTCCTCCTCCACCATCTCTTTTATAGAGTTTCTTAGTCATTAGTTTCCTAAACCCTCATTAGATTCATTTTTCATTTATTTAATTAGGAAAAACCTCCCTCGTACACATGTCGCCTGATCCCCTTGCTGCACCAGAAAATCAATTTTATTAATTAATTAAATATTCCTATTTTCCTCACCCACCTAAAAGCGTTCCTAAAAACGTTCCTTGGTGTCCCAATGTTCCCTTACAATTCTTAAATGACTTACGCCTTGCTTAATTCCTAGTTGAGTTCATAAATATAAAGTTCCAAAGGCTAGATTCCTTACTAAGTTAGACATTCAATTTTTTCTTTAAGTTTCCCCTTTTCTTTAAGTTTCCCTTTTTCTTTAAGTTTCCTTTTCTTTTAAGTTTCACCATTTTTCCTCTTTAACTAAAAATCAATTTAGCAAGTGTAGATAAAAACTACCATTTACCTTTTTAATAAGTTTAGTCCTCCATTATAATTTTTTTACTTTAATAATTAATTTTGAATTTCTTACCCCCCTTCTTGTTACATGTTTATTTAGTTTTACTTTATCCACATGTTCTATTCAGACCTAGGTTTTAATTTCACTAGGCTGGGCGACAAATTTTTTTTAAGGGAACTTTTAGTTATTGAACTTCACTCATACCATCATCTATTTTAAGGCCGACCTGGTCCTAAGGAGACATAGTTTTCTAGGCACTAGGTTTATTAACTTATCATAGTTAAAATCACGACGTGCTCTTCAGGACACACTACGTGCTCCAAGGGTGCCACTCGCCTCTTGACTGAATTTGGTAGACGTCAAACCCTTGGAGTCAATACTCCGTCAGGTGATCTTGTGGGAGACTAAAGGCCTCTATGGAATAAGGAACCTGCCTTATTGCGCACCCCTTATAATCATCGTGAACGACTATCACAGTTTTCCCTCACGACATCGTGGGTCTTCTCGAACTAGGTAATCGTTAACCTACAGTTCGAGCCACGTCGAGAGTGATAGTAGGCTGTGGCAGGATTGCTACCACACCTCTCCCTCAATGTCTCTGGTTGTCGTGCATGACCCCTTTACTCCAAATGTGAGTCTGGTCAACAAGCTATCGTCAACCTGCATCCATCAATGAATCATGTCAGCAATAACAATCAACCTCATAATATCTAATCATATGTACATATGTCACATCAACAACATTCAAACCCTAACAATCCACTCCCTGACTCGATCCAGAGTCCAAGGGGTTTCATCGATGCCTTGACATCCTCGACATCCAGAGTCCTGCACACTAAGGAGAACCTAGTCAATCACACATGTCGATGTAAAGATAACAAACATAACATATCATCAGATCCACAATATTTCATAGTCATAATCAAAACAACCAATAATATAATGACTCGGATCACTTGCTCGCAAGTGTCCTAAAAGAATAAGTCTGCTCAGTGCGCGCAAGAGAGAGATGTTACATACACCCCCTCTTGTTTTAAACTTCGTCCCAAAGTTTCACAGTATAAAAGTGCCGAAATAAAGTGTATCAGAATATCATAAGTCTAGCTATCAAACAAAAATGGAAACTGTCGACGCATATCATATGCATCCTCCCAGGTCGCCGAGTGTGGACTATATTTGTCCCACTGGACCTTGACCTGATCTACTGTTCGACGTCGTAGCTTTCAAATGCGATGGTCCAGGATGTGGATTGACTCCACCGTGAGAGCACCCTCGTCCGATACCTGCAAGGAACTCAGGTCAATAATGTGTGTAGGATCAATAACATAATGTCTCAAAATAGAAACATGAAAAACATCATGCATACGCCTCAAAGAATCAGGCAAGGCTAGTCGATAGGCCACGAGACCCTTCCTTTCCACAATCTCAAAAGGTCCCACGAACCTAAGAGAGAGTTTAACATCATTTCCAAACTTGATCGAAGTCTTATGCGGTTTCACCCACAAGAAGACTCGATCACCAACTTCATAACTACGATCGACATGATGCACATCGACATAACTTTTTTGCCGATCCTGTGCTTCCTTGATCCTTTGTCTTATTGTTTTCATTTGGTATTCCATTTCTTGGATCGCTTCAGGTCCCACCAGGACCCTATCCTCAAGCCGATCCCAACTCAAAGGCCTTCGACACGGTCTCCCATAAAGAAAATCGAAAGGCACCATCTTAATGGTGCTTTGATAACTGTTGTTGTATGCAAACTCTACTAGTGGCAAGAACTCTTCCCAACCCTTTTGTTGGTCCATAACGCACATACACAACATATCCTCCAATATTTGGTTTGTTATTTCGGTTTGCCCATCTGTCTCCGGGTGATACGCGATACTAAAGTTAAGTTGGGTTCCTAAGGCCTCTGGGAAACTAGTCCAAAATCGTCCTGTAAACACTGATCCTCTATCAGATATAATCCTCCTAGGCACGCCATGCAGCCTCACAATATCACTGATGAAAAATCTAGTTATGTCAGGTGCCTGATACGTCGTACGCACAGGAATAAAATGAGCACTTTTCGTCAGAGTTTCGACTACCACAAAAATCGAGTCATGTCTCCTTGCCATTAGTGGCATTCCAACAATGAAATCCATCAAAATGACCTCCCATTTCGATTTCAGAATAGTGTGTGGCTATAGTAATCCTGCCACATATCTATGTTCTGCCTTCACTTGCTGAAATTCTAGAGATCTTGCAACGTAGTCGACCATGTCTGCTTTCATTCCTTTCCAAAAGAATAAGGGTTTAAGGTATGCCCTCATCTTCGTGACTCTTGGGTGAGCCATGTACACTGCTCTGTGAGCCTCGTTTAGGATCAAACTCCTCAACTCGTCGTTGGGTGGTATGTAAATTCGACTTTTAAATCTCAATAATCAGTCGTTGTCCACAATAAATCCCTCAAATTTTGGTACCATCATTGTGTTTTGTCCGATAAAATACTTGACCTATTTGTAACAGTCATCATCGTGCTGTAAAGTTAGAATTTTTTCACGTAGATTCGTCTGAAGAGGCATCACTGAAAAAATGCATGGTCTACGAGTCAGTGCATCAACCACTTTGTTCACTGTTCCCTTTATGTAAGTAATCTCGAAATCGTACTCGCTAAGCAATTCTGACCAATGCCGTTGTCATGCGTTCAAGTCGCTTTGCATAAAGATGTGTTGTAGTCCATAGTGGTCCATTTTTAGTTCAAATTTCCATCCAATCAGGTAATGTCTCCAAACTCTCAAGGCATATACAATGGCTAACAACTCCAAATCATGCGTCACATAGTTCTCCTCATGCCTTCTCAACTTTCTCGAGATGTAAGCGATCACTCAACCGTCTTGCATCAAGACTCCACCTAAGACTTCCTTTGATGTGTCAGTGCATACCAAGAAGTCTATGTCCATGTTAGGGACCTTTAATATCGGTGTTGTCGTCAACAACTCCTTGAGCTTCTGAAATGCCTCCACGCATTTCTTGGTCCAAACAAACTTCTCGCTCTTCTTTTGGAATTCCGTGAACGGATTTGCTATCTTCAAAAAACCCTCGATGAACCGTCAATAGTATCCCGCTAAACCCATGAAGCTACGCACTTTGGGTACATTCATCGATGCATGCCATTCCATAATAGCTTCGACCTTTGTTGGATCCACAACGATACCTTCACCAGAGATGACATGCCCTAAGTAATGAATCTTCGATTGATAAAATGAGATTTTAGACAATTTCCCAAACAATTTGTTCTCTTGTAGACACTGTAGTACCATGTGCAAGTGCTCGTCATGCTCCTCCATCGTCTGAGAGAAAATCAACATATCGTCAATGAATACTTGGACGAACCTGTCCAAGTATTCGTGGAACACCCCATTCATAAAACGCATAAATACCCCTGGGGCTTTTGTCAGTCCAAACGGTAAAACAATAAACTCATAATGTCCAAACCTCATCTTAAATCCGGTCTTAGGGATGTCGTCCTCCTTGATCCGTAACTGGTGATACCCTGATTTGAAGTCAATATTTGAAAATACAGTCACGCCTTTCATCTGATCAAACAGATCATCAATCCTTGGAAACATATACTGATTCTTAATCGTTTCCTTGTTCAATGGACGATAGTAAATGCAAAGTCTCCACGACCCATCCTTCTTCTGTATGAAAATAACAGGCGCACCCCATGGTGACACACTTGGACGTATGAGTCCTAGGTCCAACAACTCCTTTAGTTGCATTTCAACTCCTGCAATTCTGGGGTCGACATCCGATAAGGCGTTCTTTCTATCGGTTCAATCCTCGACTTTATGTCTATGGTAAATTCCAATTCCCTCTCAGGTGACAACCCTGATAACTTCTCTGGGAAGACATTCGCAAATTCTTGTACTACTAGAAGGTTTTCTAGTCCTTCTGCCACACCATTTTCATTTAACACAAGGATCGCATAAATCTTACATCCCTTGCGCATGATCTTCCGTAGCTGCAAGGAAGAGATGAACCTCAGGGAGACTCCCTGGTTCCGACCTACAGTCACACATATATGTCCCTCGTCATTGACCAAACTCAACCGTTTCGTCTTACAGTCGAGTATCACATCATGCAATTCCAACCAGTCTATACCGATCACGATGTCATAAGACCCTAAGGTTGTGACGTACAGGTTTTCCCTAGTGAAAAAATCTCCCAGGTTAAGGCTACAACCTATAACCTTCCCACCAACCTTCTGTTTGGCTCCCAAAACCATTTCTATAAATATAAACTCGTCCTGTTCGACTGCCTTTACCTTAATTCATTTTAGCGCTGCACTAGAAATAAAACTCTCTGTAGCACCTGGATCTATCAAAATACTAAGGGTCTGGTCAACAACATTACCTGATGTCTCGAGCATGGTCGACTGGTGCTCTGCCTGATGGTTATTCAGCACTGCATGAATCCGATGGGCCTTGCCCAAATCTCCCACAGTAGTGGGTCCGACTGATCCAGATGCTCCGGTCCTCTCCCGGAACCGTTCCTCGAACAATTCCCATGACACGTCTTCGACTGCCATGTTCAATTGTGGCAAGAGCATCTTCCATCATAGAAGAGTGCTCCCCTTCAGTGGAAAGACTTCCCTACGGACCTTCATGCTGGAGGCCGCAATTGCAAAGCGTGAAGCACATCGCCTTGCTCTCTAGCCATGCCTCGACGACTGAGTTGTCCGTGACATTCGTGGTCTTGAGAACTTATCCCTCTCGAGTTCTTAGTGAATGCTAACGATACTGGCTGGGGTGTGCTATGGACCCTCAGGGGTACAGGCGCCCTCGCCTCATCTTAGTACAAATGGTGAATCAAGGCCTCTGACATTCCCTGGAAGGACCTTGTCAGACCATCATCATCCTTTACAACAATCGAATCTAGCCCAATGAATTGTTCTTCCCCTTAGGGGTTAGACTCCAAGGGTGCCACTTCTATAGGCGTCACACCTCCTTCCATGACACCACGTTGCGAACCTCTGTGGCGTCCTCTAATAGAGATCACCGCATGGACACACTAAAGTTTTAATTAGTGCTAGGTTATTACTCAAGGGTTTACTGCAGTGGAAAGCATGGCGATTCACAGTCGCAGGGTTGAACCCGCTCTGATACCATATGTAACGAGCCTCGTCGTTATGACAACATGCCTCACATAACAAGTATTTTTTTTTTTGTGTAGGAAGGTAATAATGAAATTACAGTTACATCGCAACACGACGACGAACACGACGCAAGCCACTCACTTAACAACAACATAACGACCTAACATACTAGCACATCAAGCACCTGGAAGCAACATACAACATACACACAGACGAAGAATAAGAACGACTACCTGCCCATCCTACCCTGAAATGGTTAGGACCTCCAGGATACATAAGCAACGCTCAAGCCTACTAAGCTAAGGCAAACATCATAACAACCCCACACAACCAAAATTAATTACACAAGTAGCTAGAACTCTTGACGCGAGCTAAAATCAATCGCATTAAATGTTTACAAAACCAAGTACAAACATCAATTACAATGAACAACACCCTCAACGAGAAGTGCATGACCCAAGCCAGACATCATATGCGGTTATCGATCTACGCACAAAATGATCCTAATTCAAGGAATCATGTCATCGCCTTAACGAAACTATAATGAAAGCACTCTAATCAGTCAAGCCAAGCAAGGCACAAATAATCTCCACACAACATGGTTAAAAAGCATCTATCTAGAAGAGTCTTAAAGGCAATTTACTATCCTAGTACTATTCAAACTCAAGCATCCAACCTCAACTACTATGGAAACTTAAGGAAGGGCTTCCCTGCCTTCCTTTAGAAAGACAACCCTTCAAACCTCACAGATAAAGCGACTTATGAATAGTAAATGCAATTTGTCTGAGGAGGGTTCCAATGACTACAATAAGGAATATTAGAAGACCCTGTTAGTTCCCTGCTGTAAGGAAAAACATCTATTAAACACGATAAATGAAATGATCATCATTAACCATTAATCAAATGCAAGCAGCGTGTTAAACTATTGAAGGAGTAATCGCCAAGACCATAATGGAATTAATTAACGGTTGTAAAAGAGTCGTTTGAGCTATCAAGAACATAAATTCCATAATCATCGTTCCATCGCTACAACAATTATAGATCCAAATTATTCAATTTGTTCCACACAATCACTGTTTCGTTGCTCCTCTGCCCAATTGCTTGATCACATATTAACTTACTCAACCACGTAAAAACAATTAAACGATTAAAAGGGGTACATGCTAATTTGATAAATCAAATTATGATAAAACTGTGTAATCTCATTGGATTGAATCATAAAAGTGGATGCAAAACTATTCGCTATTATTGGGCACTAAAAATGAACCGTTAAAAACTATTATAAGCACAAATCAATGGGGTTAGATAGATTTGATACCCAACTAATAGAACTATTATACGGTTGGTCATAATCCTGTGGTGTGACTGCTAGAATCACCAATAAAATGGAACCATTAATCTGAAGCAATTATTATTAAGCGAAAGATTGCTAGTCGTATTACTGTTAGGAACGGATATGATGACAAGGGCAGGATGGCCATTTTATTCTCAACAGTAATCACAACATCTAAGAAGGCGAAAATGGTTAGGTTAAAGTGACTACCGTCATTACAACCATCAGACCGTCCAAGCAAAAGCTACCCTGAACCAAGGAGATAGCACACTTCAGTGGGAACCGACGTGGGTAAGGGCGAGCGTCCGGGGATCTGAGCAAGAAACAAATTCCCTTCTCATCAAATTCACCTGCTCCATTTGATATTATTTTCACTGTAGCCGCTCTGTGTATATTTCTCTACATTAAATATATGTTACCATTATTAAATGATACTTTTATAGATTAAATATATGTCATTTAAATTATTCCATACTTTGGAATGAATAAAACTATGAATAAAAGAAAATCACTGCCGATCAAAACATAGAAGCCAAAATTCAAGAAACACATGGTGAGTTGGATCATATACCCCCTCCACTATTAGCCCGTTTTGCCTTGTGCTAGTGAGACAATGGTACAAGGATTTGACACTCCTTTCATGTCGAGTGTTGAACTAACACAACAAAGTCTAACTTTTTCTGCTAAGATATGTAATATCACACTGTTCAATTGTGTCCAGAACATGCTTCGGTAGGTGGTGATTCCAATTCAAAGGTACACACCCAAAACAATTCAATATTCAAATCTTAACAATATATCTGTAATGACTGCACCGTCTATTGATGATAATCAGATATATAAATAGAGCATTGACATCAATACACAATATAAAGGAGAAAAAGGAAAATGCTATGGAATATACATGGATTTAGTATTGCTATTAATTTGAGTGTTAGTTACAATCCAAAAAACAAGATTGATATTTCACTCATTTATTTACGAGAGTAATTTTCACAAATCAACTCAATGTAATGAATAAAGAATAGAAGTTTGAGATAGTAAAATAATTTTGGCCACTACGATTTTTAATAGAGTTGTATTTATAAACAATAACATATATGCAGGATTCTGATGTTCAACATACTTACATTTATTAATTAATAGAGTAAAGAAGTTACATTTAATAATGAATAGAGTAAAGAAGCTGAGCCTTCCATGTATATGCACTTTTATCATCTCCAATTTAGATTGAAATTGTTTCCACTTCTTCCATTATAGACCAGACATAACATGACGATTGTTATAGAAACAATTCACAGTAAACATAATGTCAACACTGGGGACTCTCCAAATCACCCTTCTCTTTAAATGATGAGGCTTGTATTCAATCAAAGGACAAAGAGGTTCGAGTAGTTTGGGTTAATAGGATTTTACCATTCATACAATGATATTGATGTGTACAACCAATGCTAGAAAGTACCGACCTAAGAACATGAATTCGATTTAAACCCCATGCTTCTCACAACCTAGAATAAAAAATCACCAATGAACTTGATTTTTTTGAGTTGTTGTATAAATGAAAAATGCATCCGAGACCACTGTACAACTCCAAATCAAACATCCAATCCAATAATGCTCGGAAATTTCTCTAAAAAAAGGTAGGTGCAATGGATGTTCACGAATTCCCTCTATTATGTTATCAGACAAGTTTACAACATGGGGATAACCTTGCAACTCTAACAACCCCTGTTATATTGGTGGCAACATGTGTGAATATTAACCCCAAAAGAATTACAAATCATTATGTGGTCGAAAACATAAACTAACAATAATAAGCATATCAAATGATGTTGTGTAAGCATAAAATGCATAAGAAAATTCCCCGGTATGCAGAACATAATAAAAGTACAAAACATCATGACTCTGCCCAAAAGAAATCCTTGATACATGCATGGAAAACCATCTGAAAAGCCGAAGTAGCATTTTTTCGTTACTTTTCCAATGTCATCTCATTTTTTCTGCAATAATTTCCATTCATTCATTTTGGAATCAAATCATGAAGCTAAAGTTATGATAAGCCTCAAGTGCCATGTCAACAAAGCTAAGTCTTTATTTTAAAGGCAAACATTGTTTACCAAAAAAATTAAATTTTAAACACGTGGTATGAATAACTAATAGTTCTCACATTACACATGGAGAAAATTAGAAAGCAATTGTAATGTGTTAGTTCCTACTAATACCCTTGGAAGAGGGCTTCAAATATCATTACTATAAAATGCCTCCATATGACTCATGTGATCTAGATAAATACCCATTGGCTCAATTTGAAGTACCAACAACAAAAACATTATGTTGCATTTTGAAAAGTACTTACAAAAATAAACTACTCTATGCACAACATGCCTCTTTTGAATTGGAGTCAAGATAGCATATTGACTACTCTGAAATGTACTTTTCCTTTTCATAATTCTCCTTTTGATGCTTGCCAGGAGCGATGATCTTGAAGTGTTCTGAAAATGATTGACCAGGGAACAGAGGTATCCATTTGAGACAATTTGTGGAAGCAGTTCCCTATCCAAGTGTTAGATATAAAATATGGACATCTTAGACTTCATACTATGAAGTTGTCTCAATCTGTATTGAAGACATTCTAGCCCAATGAATACATAATTAATCTCCAAATGCACAAAGGATATTGATAAAGCAGAGACCCCACCTCAAATAAATACAGTTTCATCCTTAGACAGATGGGAAAAACTTGGTCAAGTTTAGAGGAAGAGAATAAAACTCTTCACTTCTAGGATCATTTTTGAATGAACGGAACCTATCCCACCAACGCCAGCCTTTGTCTTTCCATGTTGCATTCTCCCCCAAATGTAGAGTGCTATCCAAAAGCAATGCTACCATGCCATCAACTAATGGTGGTGACGAGAAAATCACATTGATAATGTCATTGAACTGCGAAAAAATCTCTAAATCTTCAATACGAAACATTTTTCGTAACCTGTCATAGATGATAGAGTTGTTCATAACTGCAGAACATTGTCAAATAAAGGGTTCGACCTGCTTTTTCAGTTTCACTAAGGACATTGCAGGGGAGAACTGTATTCTCTTATGTCTCTTCATACCCAACAATTTAGACTTCGTTTCTCCATACAATGTGATAGTGTATTTGTCCTTGCTCTTCATTGTTTCCACTTGCCCTTCAATGTAGGTAAGGTAAGATAACTGCGGGGCCTCTCCACTCCTGATTTGAGGGAACCCATGGAAAAATACCTATGAATCGTTGCCAGTACCATAAAACTAGGGGAAAATACGTAAGGTAAGATAACTGTGGGGCCTCTCCACTCGTGATTTAAGGGAACCCATGGAAAAATACCTATGAATCATTGTTAGTACCATAAAACTAGGGGAAAATACCTCTGAATCGTTTCCATTACTAGAAAATGGGGGTGAAAAACCTCTAAATCGTTTCCATTACCAGAAAATGGGGGCGAAAAACCTCTGAATCATTGTCATTACCAGAAAATTGAGGCGAATGGGAGGATTTGGTTCGAATTTTAAGGGGTGAAAATAGATTTCCATGCTCTTCCCTCAAAAATATATGTGGGCTAAGGGTTATATATATATATATATATATTTGAAAATAAATTTGGGGCTATATATAGGTAAACCCAAAAAACCTCCTTATGTAAACAATTCGCCCAACCAAAATTCCAAACCTCTTAATTTCGCCCATCGACGTAATTTCGCCCCTAAAATCACCTATGATCACACATGAGGACATGCATATAAACACAATAAACTCCTTAGACTCCTTGTTCCATTTCAGGACAGGACTAGGACACATTCACCATAACAAAATAATATTTTTATTAAAATATTTGGTACATGAAACCTTCAACTAGACTTCTTTGAATTCATTGATAATCAATGGTGAATGCAAATCACATCTTACTACTTACAAACCTTCACTTCCATTCAACTAGACTTCTTCTTTGACTTCATTGATAATCAATGGTGAATGTAAAACACATCTTACCATTTACAAACCTTCACTTCCATAAAGCTACAACAATTATTTACAAACTTTTTGGGGAAAGGTATTGCAAACTGTTGAAGCAAAACACATATCTTAAAAATCCTTTTAAAAATTTAAGAATTTAAATGGTGAATGTAAATCACATCTTACCACTTACAAACGTTCACTTCCATAAGGCTACAACAATTATTTACAAACTTTTTGGGGAAAGGTATTGCAAACCGTTGAAGCAAAACATATATCTTAAAAATCCTTTTAAAAATTTAAGAATTTTAATTTTTAAAGTAACTATGTTTTGCAACCATTTTAAAGAAAAGGTTTTAATTTTTAAAGTAACTATGTTTGCAACCATTTTAAAGAAAAGGTAATAGAAACATTTGAAGTAAAACATAGATCTTAAAAATCATTTTTAAGAATTTAAGAATTTTACTATTTTCAAGTAACTATGTTTTTCAACCATTTTGAAGGGAAAGGTATTAGAAACCTTTGAAACAAAACATAGATCTTATAAATAATTTTACATAAAGTTTGACAAAATTTTAAATCATTTTACATAAAGTTTTTTAAGAGTTTTATCTATTTTAAGTACCTATGTTTTTCAACCATTTTAAAGAAAAAATAATAAAAACCTTTGAAACAAAACATAGATCTTAAAAATCATTTTTAAGAATTTTATCATTTTTAAGTAACTATGTTTTTCCATTTTGAAGGGAAAGGTATTAGAAACCTTTGAAGAAAAACATCATAGATCTTAAAAATCATTTTAGATAAAGTTTGACAATCTGTGTCTCCCTTCCAAGCCAACGAATAATCCTCTTCCGCCTCTCCCACGATCCCAAAACAACTATGACATCGATTTTCAAATCTGTTTATTTATTTGTCAATTTAATTGTGTTGACTCAGGGCTTCATCGTTGTTAACGGCTGGGTAAAATTTGCAATGCCTCTTCTCTAATAGCTTTCCCTCGCATTCCAAACACCATCACTACGAACTCCTCCACCGTAACTACACGATTCCCAGTCTGTTTTTTTTAACAGTTGTCAAAAGTGATGACCGATATTGCACACTTCTCAACCTCCAAGAAAATCTTGTTTTATGTGCACAATTAATAATTTGAATTTTTTAATGAATCCCAATGCCTCAATACAATTTTGAATTTTCATTCCCTACTTCATTTGATGATTTATTAAATAGACATTCTATTTCCCTGCTCTCATCTATTCGTTATGTTTCTCCATTTTGGAGGGAAAGGTATTAGAAAACTTTGAAGCAAACCATAGATCTTAAAAATAATTTTAGATAAAGTTTAGCCATAGATAAAGTTTGTTAAAGGAAAAGGTATTAGAAGTCTTTGAAGCAAAACATAGATTTTAAAAATCATTTTAGATGTAGTTATGTAGAATTCTAAAAAAACATAGATTCTAAAAATCATTTTAAATAAAGTTTCGTAGAATTCTAAAAAAAACATAGATTCTAAAAATCATATAGATTCTAAAAATCATTTTAGATAAAGTTGGGTAAAATTCTAAAAAAATATAGATTCTAAAAATCATTTTAGATAAAGTTGATTTATCTAAAAATCATTTTAGATAAAATTAAGTAGAATTCTAAAAAACATAAACTCTAAAAATCATTTTAGATAAAGTTGATTTTTAGATAAAGTTCTCATTTTAGATAAAGTTTGGTAGAATTCTAAAAAAACATAAATTCTAAAAAGTAAAACATAGATTTTAAAAATCATTTTAGATAAAGTTCGGTAGAATTCTAAAAAACATAGATTCTAAAAATCATTTTAGATAAGGTTCCGTAGAATTCTAAAAAAACATAGATTCTAAAAATCATTTTAGATAAAGTTCCGTAGAATTCTAAAAAAATATAGATTCTAAAAATCATTTTAGATAAAGTTCAGTAGAATTCTAAAAAACATAGATTCTAAAAATCATTTTAGATAAAGTTCGATAGAATTTAAAAAAAAACATAGATTCTAAAAATCATTTTAGATAAAGTAAAACATAGATTCTAAAAATCATTTTAGATAAAGTTGATTTTTAGATAAAGTTCTCATTTTAGATAAATTTCTGTAGAATTTTAAAAAACATAGATTCTAAAAATCATCTAGATAAAGTTCGGTAGAATTCTAAAAAAACATAGATTCTAAAAATCATTTTAGAATTCTAAAACAACATAGATTCTAAAAATCATTTTAGATAAAATAAAACATAAATTCTAAAAATAATTTTAGATAAAGTTGGGTAGAATTCTAAAAAAACATAGATTCTAAAAATCATTTTAGATAAAGTTTGCTAGAAATCTAAAAAAACATAGATTCTAAAAATCATTTTAGAACTCTAATAAAAACATAGATTCTAAAAATCATTTTAGATAAAGTAAATCATAGATTCTAAAAATCATTTTAGATAAAGTTTGGTAGAATTCTAAAAATCATAGATTCTAAAAATCATTGTAGATAAAGTTCAGTAGAATTCTTAAAAAACACAGATTCTAAAAATCATTTTAGATAAAGTCATTTTAGTTAAAGTTTGGTAGAATTCTTAAAAAACATAGATTCTAAAAATCATTTTAAATAAAGTTCGGTAAAATTTTAAAATTGGGTAGAATTCTTAAAAAACATAAATTCTAAAAATCATTTTAGATAAAGTTCGGTAGAATTCTTAAAAAACATAGATTCTAAAAGTCATTTTAGATAAAGTTCTGTAAAATTCTAAGCCACAAATCCACTTGTATTTTTTTGTAATAAAACCATTCACTTCATCCACTATTATAAAAAGCATAGATTCTAAAAATCATTTTAGATAAAGTAATTTTAGTTAAAGTTCCGTAGAATTCTTAAAAAGTAAAGATTCTAAAAATAGTTTTAGATAAAGTTCGGTAAAATTCTTAAAAAACATAAATTCTAAAATCCATTTTAGATAAAGTTCTGTAGAATTCTTAAAAAACATAGATTCTAAAAATCATTTTAGATAAAGTTCCGTAAATTTTTTAAAAAACATAGATTCTAAAAATCATTTTAGATAAAGTCATTTTAGTTAAAGTAGAATTCTTAAAAAACATAGATTCTAAAAATCATTTTAGATAAAGTTAAGTAAAATTCTTAAAAAACATAGATTCTAAAAATCATTTTAGATAAAGTTCGGTAAAATTCTTAAAAAACATAAATTCTAAAAATCATTTTAGATAAAGTTTGGTAGAATTCTTAAAAACATAGATTCTAAAAATCATTTTAGATAAAGTTCTGTAAAATTCTAAGCCACAAATCCACTTGTATTTTTTTGTAATAAAACCATTCACTTCATCCACTATTATAAAAAACATAGATTCTAAAAATCATTTTAGATAAAGTAATTTTAGTTAAAGTTCCACTTGTATTTTTTTGTAATAAAACCATTCACTTCATCCACTATTATAAAAAACATAGATTCTAAAAATTATTTTAGATAAAGTTCGGTAAAATTCTTAAAAAACATAAATTCTAAAATCCATTTTAGATAAAGCTCTGTAGAATTCTTAAAAAACATAGATTCTAAAAATCATTTTAGATAAAGTTCCGTAAAATTCTTAAAAAACATAGATTCTAAAAATCATTTTAGATAAAGTCATTTTAGTTAAAGTAGAATTCTTAAAAAACATAGATTATAAAAATCATTTTAGATAAAGTTCAGTAAATTTTTTAAAAAACATAGATTCTAAAAATCATTTTAGATAAAGTTCCGTAAAATTCTTAAAAAACATAAATTCTAAAAATCATTTTAGATAAAGTTTGGTAGAATTCTTAAAAACATAGATTCTAAAAATCATTTTAGATAAAATTCAGTGAAATCATTTTACATAAAGTTTGGTAAAATTCTTAAAAAACAGAAATTAAAAAATTCATTTTAGATAAAGTTCCGTAGAATTCTTAAAAAACATATATTCTAAAAATCATTTTAGATAAAATTGGTAAAATTCTTAAAAAACAGAAATTAAAAAATTCATTTTAGATAAAGTTTGGTAGAATTCTTAAAAAACATAAATTCTAAAAATCATTTTAGATAAAATTCAGTAAAATTATTTTAAATAAAGTTTGGTAAAATTCTTAAAAATCATAAATTCTAAAAATCATTTTAGATAAATTTCACTAGTAAAAATGTTTGATAAATTCACATTTGACATAGCATTTGTGGCCAAGGTTTCATTCCACTTGAATTCTGTGGATTTGACACCATCTGATAGTCCTATCCCTCTCACCTTGCGGTTTTTAGATCCAAAGTCGTGAGATTATACAACGTATTGGAAAATAAGAAGAAAATAACACAACGCAGTCTGATTTCTACAGTCACCACTGCAAAAAGTTATACTCAAGTTAACATGATAGTGTAAATTATCAATCTGCTCTCAGAGGTGAAAATGAACAAGGAGGACGTGGATCATAGGTATAGGCTAGTTCATATCTGGATATGCCTCTACATGTGATCCAGGAGGATCTAAGGATCTTCACATTAGATAAATTCATAAGATTTCCCATTTCTTCCGAAGTTTCCAACACAACGAAGAGATGAGACCGTAAAGAGCTTTCTGATGCAAATTGAATAATGTCAAATGGACTTCGTACACGAAAGATAAGGCTCATTGAAGTTTTGGCCAAATGGATGGAAATGAAAAAAATAAAATAAAATAATTAACACATATTTTCATATTTTGTATTTAAGTGCTTTCGTAATATTCATTTTATTGTTAAAAGTTCAAGACCCAGAGGCATCTAATAGGATTGAAATTTCGCCCCCTTACAGATCACCAACGGGTTATTTGTGCCGTGGTTTTCCTTGAATAACGGTGATGAGTCAGTGTGCATTTGCGGATAGTAGTCAGTGATGGTTGTTCTCATTGTTGGTTTGACATTCTAAGTTATGATAGATTTTCGCACTCGGGAATTTTTTTATTTTATTTTATTGTAACAGGAAACTAATGCTAATGAGAGAGCTATGCAATGCTATAGTTTCCTAATCTAAGGGAAATGTTGAGGTTTTCATGAGCATAGTTGAGTTTTTTCTTTAACTCATCCCTTGAATTGTGCCCAAATCCTAATTTAGTGGAGCTAGAGAGTTAATCTCTCCTTGGAATGTTGAGGTAGTTCTCAACAATGAAAAACTATTAAATTACCTATATGCAATTTTGCTCTTTAGAAAGAAAAGAGTATTCATAAACTCTTTAAAGAAGAATAAGCATTTAGGCTTGTCTTTTTTTAATCATTATCCATTTTTGTAAAAAGGATATTAAGACCCTCGTCGGGAGAATTTGTAAAGCCCCTTATTCGGAGATTAAGCCCCTTATTGGGAGAATTTTTAAGTGCCTTGTTGGGATATTAAGCCCCCTCATTGGCAGAATTTGCAAGCCCCCTCATTGGCAGAACTTGCAAGCCCCTTTTTGGGAGATTGATCCCTCTTAATGGGAGAAGATTTCATCCTTTTGTAAACGAGATAACCGACCCCTTCTTGGGAGAAAAAATAAAAAAATAGTTCGTTGATTGAAGCGGACCTGAAGACGTAGAACATGAGGGTGAACTCCATTATCAAATTTTTAAGTATTGTCTTTGTTTTTCAGTACTGGTTTGTTTTAATTCAGTAAGTCAATTTTTAATCGCTATTGCGGGAAATTGATAAATTTTTTAAACGAATATGAATTAGTAGAATGAAGCATTTAGCATTAATTTTGGATCAAGTTTGGTATCATAGCAGGTTTTTTGGTTGCAAAAGGACAACCATGGGAAAAGATCTGAAGAAAGAAAGGCTTTAGGAGATTGAATACAAAAACTGACATATTCAAGAGGAAAACTTTGAATTGAGAAGGAGATTGCAATTATGTGAGGATGAGAAACAAAGTTGGAAGACAAATTGTTATAACATGGATAATTTCTCATGGGAATCATTCAAGAATTGCAACCTGAATTTCAATCCAAGTACAAGATGTTGGAAAAGTTCCAAAATGGTAAAGAAGTGGAGGAGAAAGAAGAGTCTATCATGGAAAGAAGATCATCTTCTACTGCAGATGCACAAACCATGACTAAGTTATGCATTGTAAGTAATTCACCATGTTCTCTCTCTTCCCATCAAGATGTAGATGATTCTTTTGGTGAATTTGAGAAGCATACTCGAGGTATTGTTGCTAACCAATATGGGCTTTGATGGAAAGGGCCTTGGCGTCAATGGACAAGGAATGACTAATCCCATACAAGTTGAGAAAAAACCTTGTTATGCAGGTTTGGAATGTGACAAAAAAGAAGTTGGATAATGCTCCAAGACAACTGGAGAAATAGAATCCTCAAGAGAAGATCCCAAGCCATTAGCTCTACAGAAACAACCCATGCAAGGAGATGGCACATTGTCAGGCCAGGAGTGGGTATAAATCATAACTCCACAGGATGATTATTCCATTAGCATGAAGCTCAATAAATATATAAAATG
>ML806395.1:70003-97289 GCA_009831015.1 Picea engelmannii | reverse complement strand
TGTATTTGGGGAAGAACATAGAAGGATTTATAGGGAGGCACAACTAGCCTACATCATTAGTGATGAAGCAAATCCTGCCAACCACCCTATTTTTGCAGTTGATACTGATTTAGGATCCAATATATTACAACTCACTGATGCTCCTCAACCACCTATTGAAATCAGAAAACAACCCATCACCTCTTGTGAATATCCTCCTCCGAATACCTTTGTTTGGAAGATGTTTTTGATGGGGCCTCTTCTAAGGAAGGTGTTGGTGCTGAGGTAGTCTTTTTTTCCCCTACCCAAGAGATCATATCTTTTTCTTACAATCTTGAATTTGAAACTACAAACGATGTGGCAGAATATGAGGCTCTTGTTTTGGGTTTGAGGGCTGCTAAAGACATGAAGATTGAAGAGCTAGTAGTGTTTAGATATGCTGAATTAATTTTTCATCAAGTCAAAAATATGTATCAAGATAAACACCCCAAGTTAAGGACTTACATAAATGAAGTTTGGGATCTTGTGGATAATTTCTTCTTGGATTTTAGTATCTCTTTTGTTCCAAGAGAGGAGAACACTATGGCAGATTCCTTGGCTGTCTTAGCAAGTAATTTCAGATTTCCTTTCTCCCATAAACTCAAATATGATGCGGAAGTGAACTATAGATCCTCTATACCTGAAAATGTCAAACATTGGAAGGTCTTTGAGGATGATCTTGAGATAAAAATATTTCTTGAAACTGTGGATGATTTTTTTTCCTTACATATTGATCAAGATCATGATTATGAAAAAATCCCTCATGCGGATATTTTTCTGAATAAAATTGTTGTCGTCATATTGTTCAGTTGCTTAGTAACCATATTCCAAAAGGACTAGTCCCCTTGGAGAGATTGTTTGACATAAATGATGTCGTTGTAAAGGTTAAAGGTTCAACCGAAAATGTTGATGTGACTGAATACAATTTAGGTACAAAGGAGGATCCAAAGTATGCCAAATCATCTAGAAGCTTGTCAAAGGAACAAAGCGTTGAGTATGTTAAGATTTTAAAAGAGTTTGTTTATGTATTTGGCTGAAAATATGAAGATTTACGGACATATGACACAAACATCATTGAACATAAGATCCCTTTGAAAGAGGAGACCAAGCCTTTTAGGTAGAAACTCAAATAGATAAATCACATGTTGTTGCCTATTATGGGAAAAAAAGTGAAGAAGTTGTTGGATTCCAATATCATCATTCCTTTGAGATACTCTGATTGGGTGTCTAACTTGGTCCATGTGAGGAAGAAAAATGGGGAAATTAGACTATGTGTCGATTTCAGGAATTTGAATAGAAGCTCGAAGAAAGATAATTATCCCTTGCCAAATATGGAGCACATTTTGCAGAGAGTGATTGGCTCATCTAGGATGTCTATGATTGATGGCTTCTCAGTCTACAATCAGATCTCTGTCTTTCCTGAATATAGAGAGAAGACAATCTTCACTACTCCTTGGGGCACATTCATGTATGCTAAAATTCCCTTCGGATTAATGAATCCAAGAGCAACCTTTCAGCGAGAAATGGACATTGCCTTTATTGGAGAGAAGGACAAATTTGTAGTCATCTATCTAGATGACATTATAGTGTTCTCAAAATATGATAAAGAGCATTATCATCATTTGAAAAAGGTCTTCCTTAAGTGCAAAAAGTTTGGCCTTTCTCTCAATCCCAAGAAGTTTGTGTTTTCTATGAAGGAAGTTAAGTTACTGGGACACATTGTATCAGCATAAGGGTAAGGATTGATCCAAACATAGTAGATACCATCCAGACTTTATCTGTCCCTAGGTCCAAGAAAGAATTTCAGTCTTTTTTGGGGAAAATCAATTTTCTGAGAAGGTTCATCTCTAACTTTGTTGAATCGGTTAAACACATTACATCCATGCTTAGGAAAGGAAATGAGGTGAAATGGACTATTGAGGCAAGGGATTATTTTGACCAAATAAAAAAGGATTTGAGTGAAGCACCTGTGCTCATCAACCCTGACTATTCTAAGGAATTTCTAATATTTTCCTTTGCCTCTTTTGACACATTGGTTGTTGTCTTGCTTCAAAAAAATACAGATGGGTTAGAGCAGCCTATTTACTTTTGCAACATAGCATTGAGGGATGCAGAAATAAGATATGATATCATGGAAAATAAGGATTATGCTTTGGTCAAAGCCCTCAAGGATTTTAAAGTATACATTTTGAATTCAAAGATTGTTTCCTATGTTCCCTCAGCCTCTGTGAAAGAGATACTTATCTAGCCCGACATAGATAGGAAGAGAAGAAAATGGATTGCCAAAATTATGGAATATGATCTTGAAATGAATCCCACTAAATTAGTGAAAGGCCAAGGTTTAGCTAGGTTGTTGGCTGAATCAAATTGCAACGAATTAGGGGTTAATTTCATGAACATAAACTCAAAAAATCAGCAAGCTTATGTTGTTGACAAAATCTCTCATATCATTCCTGACTTGGTAGAATGCACTTGGTATAAAGACATCATATATTTTTTGTGCAAAGCTCCAGCCTCCTGATGGTTTGGAAAAGAACAAGGTGAGATATTTGAAGCTTAAAGCAATACGATATTGACTCATTGATCATGTCTTGTATTGGAAAGATCCTCTAGGATTTGTTTTGAGATGTCTAGATCCACGGGAGGCCCAAAAGGCCATCACTGACTTTCATGACAACTTATGTGGGGGGCATAATTTTTGGAGAAACACAACCTATAAGATCCTCAGAGCTAGGTATTTATGGCCTAGCCTTTTTATTGATGTTTGTGCAAAGATTAGAGCTTGTGTCAAATGCCAAAAGTTTTCTGGAAAGTAGCAGCTCAAATATTTTCCTTTGAAGCCTATGGTGGTTTCTGGACCATTTCAGCAGTGGGGTCTTGACTTCATTGGGGAAATCCATCCAGCTTCAAGTGGTCAGCATAGGTGGATTTTGAATACCACTGATTATTTCACCAAATGGATAAAATCCAGTCCTACAAGGAGTGCCTCCCAGAAGGTAATGATTAGTTTTCTCGAGGATATCATGTCAAGATTTGGTTGTCCAAGTAAGATTTTTACTGACAATGCTTCCTCGTTTAAAGTTGAACCATTGATAAAGTTTTGTGAACAATATGGGATTAAATTAGTCCATTCTACTCCTTATTACCCCCAAGGAAATGGTTTGGCAGAGTCATCTAACAAGAACCTCATAAAGATCATCAAGAAATTGTTAGAAGACAACAAGAAAGCATGGGATACAAAGCTGAAATTTTCCTTATGGGTTGATAGAGTTACAACAAAGAGGTCACTTGGTGTTTCCCCTTTTCAGCTTGTATATGGGGTTGAAGCTATCTTTCCTACTCATCTTGCCTTGCATGTCGCAAAGTTCCTCCAGGACTACCAAGGAGAACCTGATGATATGGTCAGGAGGATACAACAGCTGGTAGAAGTACAACAGACTAGGGAGAAACTACTTGAAAAAGCACATGACCATCAACAAAAGATCAAGCAAGCCTTTGAAAAGAAGGTAAGCAAAGAATATTTACAGCTAGCATATCTAGTGCTCAAGTTGGATGCACCCAAGAAAGACAAAGGAAAACATGGTAAATTCGAAGCCTTGTGGATTGGTCCTTTCAATATTTTTGAGGTATTTTCAAATAACACTTATAAATTGCAGAACTTGGAGGATTATGAAGTTTTTGGTGGCCCTGTCAATGGGCACTTTCTGAAGAAGTATTTTGCTTAAGTCATGGGTGGATTTCCATTCATTGTAAATATCACTTTTTATTTTTCATTTTTGTTTGAATAAATGACCCCATAGCCCTAGGATAAGACACATAAGCTGCCTGTTCTTGGCAACTCATAAGGAGCATGCCATCCCCTATGGAGCCAATGTTATCACATGAAGTTGTCATGGGTCAATTTTCTCCTTAGGTTTTAATCTTTTACCCATTAGTCTTTAAGTTTGTTTTAATTTTATCTTTATGATTTGCTTAGGTTAGTCTAAACAAATAAAGGCTTGGGACCTGGTTCACATTTTGACCCACACCTATAGTTTATACCCTAGGTTCAATTTGTGGTTTATATCCTTGACTCATCACTTGACTTGACAGCTAGCGCTATCAACCCCGTGATTCTACAAACCTGGAAGGTCACTCCATTCATTCATATACTTGATCCTTTCCACTCTATCCCTTTTACCGTTAATGAGTCAAATCAAACTTTGTAAAGTGTGTTGCCAACTCACTAGGCATTTTCGTAGCGCATCTTTGTACAGTCTGCCTCTTTACCATCATTCGCCATTATGGATTTGATTTGATGTCTTTTATTGTTTTCAACACCCTTGTTTTCAAAAGGAATATCGTGATTTGGTCATTTATGAATTGCTAACTGTTTACCAAATTTGAAATCCTACTCCTAGATCGACATTGTTGGAACCACTAGTCCAGACAAAGCTGCGGATTATGATACACAATTAACTATCTGAGGTGAATTGGATACTGAGGTGGATGCAAACGACTCCAATATTGTTGCAGATCATCCATTATCAAGCTACGACGTCTAGGTACTTCATGAGCCATCCAGCTCTGTTGAAGATCATTAAGGTGTTTTTCGTCTTATCTTTTGGTAGCACCCGACGATGCAAACTACACCTTCTCCCATCTACCAACTCATTTACTTCTATTGCCATAGACTTTGAGCCATCTTCATACTGACATTTTCCTACACTGAAATCAAGTCAATTTGCTTTAGAGCTTTGAACGCCCATTTATCCTCTTAGCTCATGTTGTCCACAATGGGCTATAGAAACCACTGCTAAATTGTGCTATGAATCCGATGTTCCAGTGCTACAAATTCCCTTTCAAAACATTTCTATATTCTACGCTCACATCTCCAACATTAAATTTCCTTTTTCACTTTGTCATCCTATATTTTCATCTCACAGTCTGTTTGCAGTGAAGAGTTTAGGAGCCCTTGGTTTTTAAATCTTTGATGACCATGTATGGTGACTTGATGTCTGTCTAAAAATTGAACAGCGCAGTCTCCGCACATATCATTTCTTAGAGGATCATTTTCCCCATCTCAGTCATCAAAACAATCTCTTATTAGTCCAGAGGTGAATTAGAGGAAAGCCCTGAAAGACCAATTAGGATCACCTTCAAAGCTTAAAATACCTTTTCCTATGTTGGGTTTCCTTACCTCTCATAGCATTATATTTTTAACCTCCTGCTTCTATCCATGGATACACCCCAACAAAATAAATCTCACAAGGGTGGGAGTGTGGTCAGGACTGATCCTTCTAACATGCACCTTTTATATGTTGAGCCTATGATCAGGGAGGTTTTCCAAAGGGTTGGTTGCCTATCTTTCTATCAAAACATGCAGAGGGGACAGCCTGAAGTAGAAAGGTAGTTTTCTTTAACTTTGATGGCACTATGACCAAGGTAGGAACCCTTGAGTTGGAGGTATCTGAGGCCACTATTGCAGCAACCACTGATCTACCCAACACTGGTGAGAGGTGGTTCAAATATATGACCCTTAATGCAGCCTTTTCTAAGGATTTCCTCAAGCCAGATTATCAGAAAGACAATTTGTCTAAGGGAGTGCCTAGGAGCCACCTAGTTGAGGGTTTTGATAAAATGTTGAAAATCATCCAGAGGTATTTTACATGTGAGGGAAGATTCAACATGATATACCAATATCACATTAGTCTCTTGTTGCATTTCACAAGAAAATATTTAATGAATATCCCTTTTTATCTGTTCAGAAGTATGGGAAAGATGGTTGATAGGGTCCAAGCCAAGTCCAAGGCTGTAGACACTAGTTTTTTCCACTCTGGGTTGATAAGGATGTTGGTTATGGAATAATTGAAGAAAATAAACCTTTCTTGGGAATAGTTCATTGTCTCTTCTAATCTGCAGCTAGATATAGCCTCTACTCCTCAATCCGGGATGCAGAGCCCTTTGCGAGCTAGTATTGTTTCCCAAGAAGAAACAAGTAAGAAGAGAAAGAGAAAACATACTTCCCAAGACAAAGAAACTCATAAGGAAGTTAAATAAGAAGAGAGGGAGGTCCATCACAGTTCCCCACAAAGATAATTTTCACCTCATCATGCACCTAAACTGGAGGAAGTTCCTTCATTAGCCAAAACCACAACCAAGAAGGGGAGAAAATTGCATTTTCCTTCACCTACTGCAGCTGTTGAGACAGGGGTTAGGAGGCCATTGACTAGATCATCATCCCACAAAGAAAATGATGAAACAAAAATCACACTTAAGGTTTATGTCCCAAAGAAAGCTAAAGGTAAAAGCGACACAGTTGGGAAGCCTATTGAGGTCATGACCAAAAACTCTATTCATACAAAAGACAAAGGTAAGGGTGAATCTATTGAGAAACCTATTGAAGTCATAAACATCAGCTCTCCCCTTGATAATCCACTTTCAATAGATTTATTAGACAACTCAAGGATGCTAGAAAGGAAGTTTCCCATTTGAAGGAGAAAATATTGACTGAGAGGAGGAAGATGAAGGAGCTCATGGATATGTATAATGAAACCATTGATATCGCTAGGTTTAAAGAAAGATGATTCTTGCCTCTCCATAGGAAAATTAAGACTCTGTACAGGAAAAACAAAAGCATTCAACCCCAAAACAGAAAGATCGAAGAAGAATTGCAGCCCTTCAAGGATGATCTATCCCATAGGAACTTAAATGTTCTAGCAAAATATTCCATAGAAATAAATTCCCCTGCAGTAGAGAGGAGTGCCCCTGCAAAAGAAAGAGATGTTGTTGTGACAGAGGAAAGTTCTCCTGCAATAGGGAGGAGTGCCAGATTGAAAAGGTAAATGGAGAGGATGACAAATCCATTTTTTATGGTGATTACTTTTTGCAAGCCTGAAGTGTTAAGGGAAATATTATATTATCACCTACTGGAGGCATCTACAGGCTCATAATCCATCTACTAAGGATTTTTTTGTTTTTGAGGATTCATTGCATAACACAGAAAAAACACATAGATTTTGTAGCACTTGGCACTACGGAATCGTCTACACAGATTATTATGTAGTTACACTACCAAAGGTGCTACATAATCACTTATATAGACACATAATGGGTTCTACAGAATCTGCAGAACAGTTTTGCAAATGGGCACTACGGAATCTACAGAGCATTTTTATAGGAAGGCACTACAAAATCTACTACCAAATGCGCTACAGAATCAGTTGAAAAATAGTTTTAAAGTGGCGGGTGCTACAAAATTTTCTACCAATTGTGCTATGAAATGGTGCTATGAACTGGCTGTTACAGTCAACAATTTTGAATTCATTACTTCTTCTTGGCTTTGATAATTTGGAGGGAACCAAGGATCAACAGGTGGCAGTTGGAGTTCTGCACACGGGCTTGGAGGACACATGGCACTGGAGAATATGCACCCGAGAAAAAGAAAAGCATGTCATTCATATCTTGTTAGAGTTGTTTCCAACAAGCTCCTTGATTTTAGTAGTTTGTTAGATCTACTTGTACAGATGTTAGACTAGTAGCTTTTTGTGGAGAATCCTAGGATAGGAAGGCCAACTCGCACCTCTAGTTTTTGTCTACTGTTTTGGTTATAAATACATCAGATGAATGATATGTTGGGTTCGAATGGTTGAGCAGATCTCTCTATTTTGTAATATATTGACTAAACAGAGTTGTTCTCTGGTTATGTATGAGACCTGAGATATTTTCATTAATATAAGTCAACCTATTTTCACCATATTGTTTCTTCTTACTCTGAAATGATCATTATCGAATGATCCTTATGAGATGTTGTGGTTGTGTTATAATGGATGTTTGATTATAATGTTTCTATGAATGTTTTTCAGTGTTTTAAACTTTAGTTCAAGAAGTTCTTGTGACTGAGTTTTTCTTCACCTAGTTGTTTGAAGGCCTGATGCTTATAGCATACTTATCCACCTTCCTCACTAAGTCTTCCTTCTATTCACCTTTATCCTTAAACCACTGACTGAAGTTAATAAAAACCTCACTTTAATATGCATGCTAGCCCATATTTCTGTGTTAAAACATTCTTATGCTGAGTTTTGTTCATTTGACCTTTAATCATTAATTTACATTTACAAACATTTTGATGGGTATTGGGCTTATCGTCTTGCAATCTGAGGGTGACTCTCAGTTATAACATGTTGGGCCTAATCTTTGGTTTTTATAGTGCACCTTACCCTAGTGCGTCTCCAGTTACCTTTAGATTGCAAGTTGGATCACTTTGAAGTTGTAGGGTTCGTCATTGCTTGTCGCTGTTGTCGGATGGTGCCACTGTCTATCGTTTCCTATCGTTGTTGTCAGAGGTATGTACTTATATATGTTGAAACTATATCATTCTTTTGAGTGTGATTGTAGGAGAAGGGATATCTAGTCCAAGCAACAATCTTAGATCAAGAGGGATCTCAGATCCAACACATTCATAGGAACAATGCACTCCAGGTTTGATTGTTTTGATATGCCTCTAGATGTTATGGCATTATTTTGACCTTATGAACATCTAGTTGTATTTTGTTATATTGAAGTTATGATTGTCATACTAACCTTTGTTCAAAGTTAAAGTTAGAAACTAACTTTAGTCAAAGTATTACATTGATTAAGGTTTAGACTTTAGAGTTTATTTTCACTATGTTCTCTAACTCATATTTATGCCTAGAAAGCATATTGTCTTAAGTACATGGGACATGTTGAAGATAATACCTATCATCTTGAGTGAAGGAGAGTCAGAAGAAAATAAAAAACACTCGTTCTTGAATATAAGACTCTAGGTTCTAGGTTTGATTAAATTAATAAGTTTCCAAATTGCACATATCAAGTTTGATAATTGCTACATTACTAGTTGTGACAACAATCCTTGAAAGGTTCTATTACTGCTAAATAGCAGCATGTGAGTACTATTGATATAAATGCTTGCAATATGAACTAACATCTCTTCTAGGATATACTTTTTGTTTTTCTTCCAAGCAGGTCACCTTGGTAATAATATGATGATTACCATGATATTTTCTTTTTTTTTATTCTTGTTGACATAGATATGTTCTTATGAAAATGCTATTATACTTTTTGTTATTGTTTTCTTGTTCCAGGCAAGTTACCATGGAGAATGATTGATCACAACACTAGAAGAGTGTTGTTCCTATTTCTTATTATTGTATTTTTATTTTGGTTCTTGTTCCAGGAAGGTCACAAGCAATAGCTCTGAGAAGGAGCTACTATGATTATTGTTCTCGTTCTTGTTTTTATTATTATAAGAGTATTATTCTTGTCTACTATTTTTCCCTTTGTTGTCCTTGTTCCGGGTAGTTCACAGGTGATAACTATGAGGGAAGCTATAGTGATGGTTGCAGGAGACAACATATTAGATGGTCTCTAGTTTGAGACATGGAGCAGACTATCTAGATAAGAAGTTCTATACACGATCGTATACATCCATGTACCAAAGAAGAAGAAGATGAAGAAGGGTAATTTTGTGAGATACATAGTATCTCATATGGAGATTGATTGTAAGGAGAAGAAGGCTCCAAAGATGACCGAACAAATCCCTCTAGTGAATTTGATCACTCTTCATATCATCAGGAAGAGTTGGTAGAGACACAAGGGCCTACCCAGAATCATTGCAGTAACCAAGAAGAGACCAACGTAGTCCCATGAAAATTTACAGGATGCAATATTGATGAGACATATCACGAGGAGAAGATGGCTCTAAAGATTATACAGACTCAAAGGGAGTCAAGCTTCAGAGGGAGAATGGAGACTTAGAGACTTTTAGATTTAGATGGAAGAGAGAGACGCCTTTCGGAACTGATAGATAGATGCCATGGGTTGAGAAGGTTATATCGAAGCTTCAGAGGCTTCGAGGAGATATGATATCTTATGGGAAGATTCCCTTACTTCAGTAGACTTTGCTATAGTGACCAAGGAGAAAGCCAATGAGAAGGATTGGGATACATATCTTTTCCTTGGTTCCGAGAGCAAAAGGGAAGTAAGTGGTGACTTCCAAGTTGATCTACAAGATCAAGTGTGTTGTAGATAAATATCCTATAGATGCACAAAGCCTGATTTGTGTCTATATGATTCTCCTAGCAAGAGGGAGAAGAATATGACCAGACACTTGCTCTAGTATATTGCTACCGACGAACATGTAGAATATATGTTGACCAAGCCTCTGTTAGGGACAAGCTTGGCGTGGTCCAAATTTTTTTTCTCCATTAGTGAGAAGTGATGTGTTCCCCAATAGAGGGAATTGATGAGATCCCTAGTAGTGAGAGCTACTCCAATGTTGGTTGGTACTCCAACATTGGCTAGTATGCTACCCCAACGCAGGTTGGTACTCTAGCGTAGGCTGGTATTCTACCCCAGTGCAGGTTGGTACTCCAATGCGGACTGGTATGCTACCCTATCATAGGTTGGTACTCCAATGCAGGATGGTATGCTACCCCAACACAGGTTGGTACTCCAACGTAGGTTGGCATGCTACCCCATCACATGTTGGTACTCCAACGCAGGTTGGTATGCTACCCCAGTGTAGGTTGGTACTCCAACGCAATTTGGTAAGCTACCCCAATGCAAGTTGGTACTCCAACATAGGCTGGTATGCTAGCCCAACGCAAGTTGGTATGTTACTCCAATGCAAGCTAGTATATTACCCCAACGCAGGTTGGTATGCTACTCCAACGAATGCTGGTATTCTACTCTAGTGAAAGTGAAAAACTTCCTATGACATATAGATCTGTAATTTACAATAGGATAATGATCAAGGTGTGCAGAAACACAAAAGAAATCATGATGATTGTGCCAAGAGGAATACCTTCCTCATTAAGAGGGAGTGTTAAATTTCTTAGTCGGATTATGTGTGAGCTGACGAGTTACTAGTTCTGTATGAACTAGATTCCGACATGTAGTGTCAGAAATGAATCCCAGTTAGAGTGTTGATCAGTAGCATCGAAGGTTACTAGCTAGAGAGATAACCAATAGTGTTGGAGGTGTTTTCCAGCTAGATGGCTAATGTGTGGCTATGATGGTGATACTTGATCTATTTGATCATATGATAGCATGTGTGTCTATGGTGATGCTACATGTAGAGTGGTATGTAAGACCATGTGATTCTTTCCCATGCCATGTGAGATGGATGTATGTGTTTGAGACCACTACATGAAGAACATCTTAGTTAACACCTCCCTAGATAAGAGGGAGTTTTGATGTTTTGGTAGTTGCGAGAGATATTAACCTCCATGTGTGACCTATGACTTAGAATAGAATATTTCATAAGCAAGTGAACCATTAAACAAATGTGTGGAAACCCTAGAAGACAAGTCGACCTATAAGAATAAATAATATTAGAATATTATCTTCCAGAAATACAAGACGGGTCCACAGGAAAAATATAAACAGAAAGTATAATTACTAGAAAGTCAAGTCAACCCAGCCAGAAAAGTCACTGGACAGGTTAATATAAATAGAAGATGTTTTAACTCATTTGTACACCCAGTTAGTGCACAAGTCTTGTGGAGAGTTGCAGCTACAACTGCAGATGCAAGGAGGAATAAGGGCACATGGTAATCTCTTGGTCTTGGTCTCTCTCTTGATGATATTCTTGCTAAGTATGGCACAATTTTGAGAGAGAGAGAAAGTAGTGCAATTTTAGTTGTTGCAGTTGTGTATGGTGCTTTTTTGTGTGGATATGGAGACTCTCTCTCGTGTGCGCTACCCTTGGAGAAGGAGTGGTCTACTTGTCTTGAGTTTTTGTTGTAGTTATCATCTAGGGTTTATCTGTTGGTTCTGGAGTAGGCTTGCCGGAATTACTCTAAGTAAAGGTTAGTGTGCTCGAGGGTGGCATATGTGAATTCCTATGGTTGGGTAACAATGACGTGACATTGTCTATTTTTAAACGAGCATACAAAAATTTCAACATGATCAAACTGCCTCTCAACAATTTCGTCTTTCTTGGTGGATTCAAGAAAGATCACATATTTGGAAAGGATAAATTTCGTGTTTGTCTCATCGTAAAGATGATACCCCTTGGTGGTATTTGAGTACCCCAAGAATATGCACTTCCGACGCCTTGCATCAAGATTGATTATTTTCTCCTTAGGAATCAAGGCATAGCAGGTGGAACCAAAGACCCCGAGATGTCTCATCGAAGGAATGTCTGTTGAATTTTCACTATGTTAGGCTCAAGAATGAGGTTTGTTTCATTTAGGATGTACTTTAACCATAAACAAATGCAGCTACACCATACACAAGTGTTGCAATAACCAAGATCAAAAGAATAATTACCATGCACAATAACACAAGAAATATCCTAGGAAACCCTTCTACTCAAGGGAAGAAAACCCAAAAATCCTTTGCTATATTCTCAAGAGAATATCCACCAACTATAAAACCATAATGTACACAAGAGGGTGCTTCTACAACCTTGAAACTAGCGCCCAAGAGAGGTGTGCACTTCAACCATAAGCACTTGCTGAAATTCTGAAATTACATGTGTGAGTGTGTTTCCTCAATGGGGAAATCACCTTTATTTATACAAGACCAGACACATCAATAGGTGTGTCTATTGGAACAACAAGGCCAACCTCAATAACTATGAAATATTGTTAATTATTACAATAAACCTTAATTATCTTTCCCATATGGTGGGGCCGACTTGTACCCTTTACATCACAATTAGGGTTACAAGTAAATATTACACTTAGACAATATAGCAAGGGATCAACACGTCCACTAGTGCTCAGCCACTAGGGACACGTCCACATGTGCTCAGCCACATGAACGTCATACTCAATAGATATCTATATCAACTGATTCCACAAGATAATCATCTGGAGTACCACATCAACTCAACTCTCACACAAAGGAGAACGATACACCCATCACATGGGCACACCCAACCACTGGGGGACGACTCAAATCTCACATAGAGGAGAACGATGCACCCCATCACATGGGAATACCAAACACTGGGCTCTCTCACAGATCGAACCAACTCAGTCAACACTCCCTCTCATCTAGGGAGGCATTCTCCACTAGGCCAAGTCTCTCATGGAAGTACTCGAACTTCGTCCTGGCAAGTAGTTTGGTGAAGATATCTGCAATATTCTCATGTGTAGGAAGGTACTACACATGTACTTCTTTCCTCTGCACCATGTCACTTATGTAATTATATTTTATCTCAATGTGTTTCAATTTATCGTGAAACACAATATTCTCAGAGAGATTCACACAGCTCTGGTTATCACAATGAATAATGGTAGAATCCATCTCATGATCAAATAAATATTTAAGGATCTTGCGAAGCCACATTTCTTCGCAGACTGCCACACTCAACGATATATACCCTTCTTCTACGATACTCAAAGCCACATAGATCTGTTTCCTGCTACACTAAGAAACCATGGCAGACCCCAAGGTAAAACAACAACCAGATGTGCTCTTCCGGTCCACTGTGTTCCCTTCCCAATCTGCATCAGCATATCCTTGCAATATCATGTCTACACCGGAGGCATATCTCAGGCCATATCCAACTGTTCCTCATAGATATCTCAATACATGCTTCGATGTTGTCCAGTGAGTTTGTCTCGGTTGACTCATGAAATGACTAAGTACATTCACTGCATAGCATATATCAGGTCTGGTGTTAACCAGATACATCAATGATCCAATCAGCTATTGGTATAAATGTGGATCAATCTCGCCTGAATCAGTAGAAGCCTTGTTCATTTTCTTCAGATCCATCACCATAGGTGTAGGCATGGATTTTCAGTCTATCATACCAAACTTCTTCAATATATCCACTGTATATTTTCCTTGACTCAAGAAAATATCATTATTCCTCTGCCATACTTCTAGTCCCAAGAAGTAGTGCATCATACCCAGATTCTTCATCTTGAATTCAGAAGTCAATGCTTGCTTGCATTCAACAATAATTCTTTCTAAATCGTTGAGGAATAAGTCATCAATGTACAGGACCAAGATCATGCACTCATCACCAACAATGTGATAATATAGGGTTGGATCAGAAACACTTGTGTTGAAGCCCAAACTCATCAGGAATCCATCCATCTTCTCGTACTAAGCACAAGGCACCTGCTTTAGTCCATACATGGATTTCTTCAACCTGTACACATGAGATTTCTCGTCATGTATCACGAATCCCTTTGGTTGCTCGATGTAAACTTCTTCCTCAATCTCACCATTGAGAAAGGTTATCTTTACATCCATCTGATTTAGTTTCCAACCCATGGATGCAACTAGTGCAATGATAGTACGGATGGAAGTATATCGGGCTACTGAAGCAAATATCTCCTCATAATAAATTCCCTCCACCTGTGAGAATCCTCTAGCTACAAATATTTCTTTGTACTTCTTGACACTTCCATCATTTGCATGCTTTATCTTATAGATCCACTTGGAAGTCACTATAGACTTCCCTTTTGGTCTTAGAACAATATCCCACACATCATTCTTCATGATGGATTGATACTCTTATGTCATGGCATCTTCCCATACCTATTGATCTACTAATTCTCCATGACAAGAAGTCTCAATATCAATGATGTGGATCATGGCTGAAACATAGCTCAAAAATCTCTTTTGTTTCTTACTCTCTTAGAATGTGCCTCGAGGAGCTACATGTACCTCTGCCTCCTGCAAAGTTTGTCGAGCCTAGTCAGGCCTTTTATGGCCTACTGCAATGTCTTTGGGGACATCAACTGGAGCAACTAGATCGATTGGAACAATGGTTTCCTCCCTATGAACTGTTGAAGGAGGAGAAGGTATCGTCTCGCTGTCAATATCCATATGATATTCTATGGATCTTTGGAAGGATATATCTTCCTAAAAGATGACATCCCTACTCACCTCAATCTGTCTATGAACAAGAATGTAGATCTGGTATGCCTTTGAAGATTCATTGTATCCCACAAATGTACCATTTCTTCCTGAAGGGTCTAGCTTGGACCTCTTCTCCTTGGGTACATGAAAGTAAACTGGACACCCAAATATCCTGAAGTGTCCAACCTCGGGCTTCACTCTGGTGAAGGCTTCTTCGGAAGTCGTATTCTTCAAAATCTAGTGAGGGATCCTATTCTGAACATATAATCCTGTCATGGATGCTTCTGCCCACAGAATCATAGGTATAATATGACCATGTATCATTTCTTTGGTTGCCTCAATTATGGTTCTGTTATTCCTCTCTGCAACCCCATTTTGTTGAGGGTTATAAGGAACTATGTACTCCCTCTTGATCCATGCCTCAATACAAAAATCATTGAAATCCTTGGAGTTGTACTCTCCTCCATTATTTTATCTTAGCACCTTGATCTTCCTTCCAGACAGGTTCTTAACCTGAGCTTTGAATTCTTGAAGTCTTGCAACAACTCCATCCTTGGTCTTCAAGAAATAAATCCATATTTTCCAAGAGTGATCATCTATGAAGAGCACATAGTACAAATATCCATTCAAGGAGGCAACAATCATTGGTCCACACACATATGAATGTATCAAGTCCAATATCCCCTTGGATCTATTGTCACTGCTCAAGAAGGACCTCTTGACATTCTTGCCAAGAGCACAATCTCTGCAAACACCATTATGTTGAACCTGTATTTCTAGAAGACATGTTAGCATCTTCCCTAGAACTGGAAGGGATCTATAATGAATGTGAGCAATTATCCTATTCCATATCTCACTCAGGTTGATAGTATCATGTAACATGGCCTGGAATGGTCGGAAATTCAACATGTATAAGTTGTTTTCTCAAAAACCAATTACTCGGGAAGAATTCATATGTGAGTCCTTGTGCCATGCAAGAAATTTTCCTTTAGAAAAGGTAACCTTGTAGCCTTTATCCTCTAAGGAAGAAATGGAGACAAGGTTCCTTTTCATCCCAAGTACATATAGTACCTCACTCAACTGAAGTGGTATGTCAAAATATAGTTGGAATGTAGAAGTTCCAACCCCTTTCACATCATATCTAGCATTGTCTCTAAGTACAACATGTATACTGGTCTCTTTCTCAACAAGATCTTTCATATGATCTCTATATCTGGTCATGTTCCTGGAGGCACCATTTTCAATTAACCAAATATCATTATCAATATGAACCATACCTGAGAGTGTTGATATGAATAAGAAGGCTTCATATTGGATTTCTTCATTTCTCTGATGTGGCTTTGGATCAACATTAGTAGTGGAGGCAAGTTGTCTTTCATTCTCTTTGTTAGTAGTTGTCTCTGGTAAAGCCTTTTGTATTACACTCAATAGTTCATCCTCTTCCAGGGCGATCTGAAGTCTTGACTTTTAGGAACTAAATTTTCTTGATCCATCAAGCATATCTTCCACCAAGGTTTTGTTCCTCATGGTTTACAGATTCTTCCACAAACCGGGCCTTAGCAACTAGGCTAGGAAAACTAACGACTATGATAGGCTAGCAAACTTAGGTTTCATTGGGCTCATGACTACCAACAATAATCCTTTAAAGTCAGAATAACACTGGTGAGATGAAAAACTTCTTCAATGAGCTGTAGAAACCCTAAAACCAAAATTTCTACAGACAATTGCAAAACCCTAGAAACCCTAGGGCCAAAAATCCAAAATTATCGGAAATGAAATTTGAAATTTGTTCGAGGTGCGCTGAAGGAGGTCGTACACTCATATGCAATTTTTAGCCCCAACGTTTCAGTGGAAGGTGCTGAAACAACCAAACAAGAGAGGGACATACCTTTTTCTGGAAACCCTAAGAGGGTCATACGGTTCTGCAGAAGAGAGGATGACTTGCTTGAAGGCTTGTGCAATGGCTAATTCAAGACCTATGCTCTAATACCATGTTGAATTTTCACTATTCTAGGATCAAGCATGAGTTTTATTTCATTTAGCATGTACTTCAACCATAAACAAATGCAACTACACCATACACAAGTGTTGCAATAACCAATATCACAAGATAATTACCATGCATAAGAACACAAGAAATATCCTAGGAAACCCTTCTACTCAAGGGAAGAAAACCTAGTAATCCTTTGCTATATTCTCAAGAGAAGATCCCCCAACCATAAAACCCTAATGCACATAAGAGGGTGCTTCTACAGCCTTGAAACTAGTGCCCAAGAGAGGTGCGCACTTTAGCCATAAGTGCACTTGCTGAAATTATGAAATTACATGTGTGAGTGTGTTTCCTCAATGGGGAAATCACCTTTATTTATAAAAGACCAGACACAACAATAGGTGTGTATGTTGGCACAATAGGGCCAACCTCAATAACTCAGGAATATAATTAATTATTACAATGAACCTTAATTATCTTTCACATATGGCTAGGCCGACTTGTACCCTTTACATCACAATTAGGGTTACAATTAAATATTACACTTTGACAATATAGAAAGGGATCCACACGCCCACTAGTGCTCAGCCACTGGGGACACATCCACCTGTGCTCAGCCACATGGAAGTCATACTCAACATATCTCTATCTCCATTGATTCCACAAGAGAATCATCTAGAGTACCACATCGACTCAACTCTTACACAGAGGAGAATGATACACCCATCACATGGGCACACCGAACCATTGGGGGATGAATCAAATATCACACAGAGGAGAATGATGCACCCCATCACATGGGCATACCCAACACTGGGCTCTCTCACAGGTCGACTCAACTCAGTCACAAAGGAGAACATATCCTAGAGGATATCTCATGATGTTGCAATCATCAACAATGTGGCCATACTACATTTCATATGGAATATTGTTTTTTATAACATGATATGGACACGTGTTTTTGACATAAACTGCACATAGAATTGCATCATCCCAAAACATCAATTTAACATTCTTGAAAAACATCATGGAATGAACCATATTTAGGAGTGTCATGTTCATTCGTTCAACTACACCATTTTTTTGAGGATTGTATGGAACTGTGATTTGATGGTTTATCCCATGTTGCTGAAGGTAAATTTCAAATTCATTAGATGCATATTCTCTTCCATTATCAGTGTAAAGAGAGCCAATATGAGACTAGGCTTCATTTTGGATCCATACATGAAAAATTTTAAATGTTTCAAAATCTTGTGATTTATCTTTCACCGAGTACACCCAACACATCCTGGTGTAATCATCAATAAAATACATTTTATATTTATTTTCATTTGTAGAAGGAACAAGCATAGGGCCACACAAATCAGAATGAATCAGTTCAAGTTTTCTACATGCTCTAGAAGTAAAATCATGGAATGGTTGTTTTCTATGCTTTCCAAGGATACAGGCATCACATTGTTTCACTTTCCTAGGAATAGTAGGCAAACTAGAAACATCATTCTTTATCAATACACGAAGACTGTCATAATTGATATGACTAAATATAGCATGCCAAAAAAGATTAGATGACATTATACCTTCACCATGATCAAAGAGGTATGCATCATTTTGTGTATGGACAGATGTCCCATTTAGTTTTAGTAGTCTTCCATCTTCCATTCCGGTCATAACAAGCGTGTTATCAAAATCCTTTCATCTTTCAACTTTTCCACCAATCATATGAACAAAGTGGCCTTGTTGTCTGATGTGCACAAGGGACAACAAGCTTCTTTGCAGTTCAAGAAGATAGAGTACATTGTGTAGAAGAAAATATGGGAGTCCATGTAACTTAAGCCTGATGGTGCCCATTCCCAAAGGTTTAAGGCTGGACTTGTCTACAAAATACACTATTCCATATACATTGTCATTGAAGTCTTCAAAAAAAATCTCTTCGGAATTTCATGTGATAGGTTCTGCCTGTGTCAAGAATCCATGCATCTTTCCAAGGACTATATGCATTGTTAAACCAATGGTATGTTACTCCTATATTGTAGTGAGCAATAATGTAATGGGTAGATTCAAGTGGATTACCTTTTGTTGGTTTTGAAGGTTTACCTTTGTCTTCTTTATTATGTTGCTTATCTTCTTTGATATTATCCCATGGAACTCTGCAATCATCTTCTTCATGTGACCCATTCTTTTTGCAATGGGTACAATGAATATTGGATCTATCACCTTGGTTGTGTCTACTCTCCCTTCCTCTGAAACTCTTTCTTCCATGTCCTCGTCCTCTTATGTTGATTTATACTATGGAAAAATCATGTGGTTTATTCTTGTCTTTCTTAGCAAGGTAAACAATCTCTCCAGTTGAAGGAGTTGACTTCTTTCCAAATGATTTCTCACAATTTGCAACTTTCTTCACTAGCTTGTCAAATGTGATGGATTTCAGTTGATCACTTGCTTGCAACGATTCAAGATAGTGAGAATATGTAGGGTAGAGGGACTTAATGAAGGCCGTGAGAGGGAGGTTAATATTTGCTTTGGTGGCTTCAATGTCATGCATTATGGATTTGATTTCTGAAGCTATAGCCATAGGTTCATCATTCTTCAACTCTAGGTTGAAGAGCTTCAATATTAATTGTATCAGTTCAGGCTCAGAATGTGTGTCATACAATTCATTCAATCTCTTCAAGGATCCATAGGAATAACTAATAGAAGCGATATGATGACCACCTCCTCAATTACTGTAGCACATATCACATCATATGTCTTCTAGTGTTTGTCTTCCCGTATTTCACGTTCATTGTTTGAGGTCGGAATGACTAGTTTTCCACCAGGTCTACTACTCTTCGTCTTTAATTTTGAGGATTCTTCTTCTGATTCTACTTCTTCTTCAATGATTTTGTTTCTCTAAGGGACTGCTATTGCTTCACAAATTTCTTTCCACGGGTAATTAAATATCAATGTTCTCTTAATATTCCTATACCATTCTCTTTAGTTCTCCTTGCCAATCAACACCAAGTTGACAATGGATATGAGAGAATGCATTGTTCTATCTTTACTCACACGTATCGATGTATCACAATGACACAACAATACAGTAAAATTGCACTTCCACTTGTTAACATGAGTGAGGTCACACGATGGGAAAATGTAATTGCACTGGTTTAAGCATAGTACATTCGAACTGACATCGCTCTAAAGGAGAGGTCATCAACACCAATGCAAGTGAATGGATGTAATAGATATCGAATGGTACCAAAAAATGGATGTAATAGCTAAAGCAATAGATATACAAGCATATTTATTCATCAAGTTGTAATAACTATCAATATACCAACAAATGGATGTAATAGCTATCGAATCTACCATTGAATGGATGTAATAGCGAATGGATCTACCACTAAGATACATAAGCAAATGAATGTATACACCTACGAATGGATATACTATCAAATGAATGTATACACCAGTGAATGGATATACATATCATATCTGTGAAGTCATGATAGGAGATACCATGCAGCGATAGGAGATACGTATCAGATCTGTGAAGTCGTGATATCAGTGAGGTCGCCCATATTTTACCCTATACCATGTTATTATCGCAGAGACCATAAAGTGATAACACTGAGGTTGTGTGAGAAGAAATGGGAATAGTTGGATTAATGGAAGGTGATATCACTGACAATGTTAAAGAGAGGTAGAGATGTTGGCTCTTGGGTATGGAAGTACGTGAAGATCAAGGAAGAAAAAGGAGAATGTGAACTTCACGGAAGACACAGTGACTGTTACTAGGTTGAAGTGATCAAAAGAGCATAAAAGACGGAGAGAAGTAAGTCGTTGGACGAGGAGATCGAGGATGACGTATTAGCAAGGAAGAAGGATTGTGGACAACTCAACAAGTGGAGAAAGCCACCATTGGATGCCTTAAAGCACCGCGTGAGAAGGAAGAAAAGATAGGCTGGCAAAGCCCTAAAAATACGACTCAAGTTGACCTAGGATTTAGACATCTAGGGTTTTGGAAACCTAGGTTTTGACCTAAGGATGTCGGTAAGTGATTGTAATGTATAAATAAGAACCTATATGAGGGAAGAGCGTTGGTTCAGGTTCGAGTTACTCGATCTAGTTGTTGTTTTGTTGTGAGAGATTATTGTTGTGTGAGAGAGAAGTGCTAAGTGTGAGAGTCTTCTGGTATTGTAATATCTTCAGTTGGGTGCGAAGGTCGGCCTTGCAATTGGGTGCGTAGGGAGGGGAGAGAAAGAGAGGAGAAGAAAGAGGATCTTCTAGCTAAGAGCGCAGATAAGAATTGTATGCTTCATCTTAATATATTATAAAGCACAGTTCTGTGGACGTATCCCTAGAGAGAGGGTGAACCACGTATATTTTGTGTTGTGTGTGATTGGTATTCTGTCTCTGTCATTGATATACTGTGATTTCATTACTGTTTTAGAACTGATAAGTATATGTGCAGAGTAGATCCAAGATAATAAGTGATATATGAATGTTGTGTTGATTCTTGTATTAGATCCACTTGATATTCCCTTTGGTTGTAGACATCTCTATCCTGCAACCCCCTCATAACTGCTTCGGGTGAGACTGCATCTGTTTCACAGGTGTTGTCAAAAGGGCCAGTAGTTATGTCTTGTTGGTGCGCTCTTGGAGCTGAACCTTGGGTCTACCCCTATGTCAACAAATGGTTCCTTTGTCGAGACAAGAATCTTCTTGAGGGAATGTCAAGGTGGTTCCCATCAAAGACAGAGACTCAAAAGTGGATAGAGGATCAAGAAAAGGACTTCGCTGAAGCCCAGAACAAGAAACCTAATATTAGTATAGAGGATTGGTTGGAGAAATATATCTTCACTGATATACATGGAATTTTCTTTGGAGGAATCCATTAAGAATTATATGAGTGGTTAGCCAGGTTGGCAAATACCCAGTTTGAGGTTAAATCTAGACCTCCTGTAGTTTGGATGCCGGAGTTGATCAAGAAGGTCAAGAGAGTTGATAACACTGTATTAAGAGCAATAGATCACTGCTTTGACAACACCATTGGAGGGTACATCACAGAGTTTGTTGTTGACATAGTAGATTCATACAGCCGAGCTGAGAGATATTTCTTTAAGGGACCCAAAGGAAAATTTTTGCAATTCCTGAAGTTGAGACTCAAGATGCTATTGCATGAGAAGAACATATTGACGATACAGTAGATTGGTCAAATTTGAAAAGGCTAATGTTCAAGAATTCAGACAGCGACAGCGACACAGAGGCTGGACATACGCGCAGTGGGAAAGTGTTCAGAGAAGTTCATCTTGCGAACATGTTCAAGTAGAACTATGGAGATGAGGGTTTCTACAGTGGAGAAGAAGTAGATCTGACCGATGACGAGCATTCAAAACCTGCTAGGATAGAGGAAGGGAAGGCTGAAGAGCTTCGCCGATAAGAACCTGAGACTTCAGAAACTGCGCAAACCATTGAATTGAATACTATTGTCCCTCCTGTTGATTCAACAGCACTAAGAAACCAGAATATTCAGAGTCACCAGAGTACCCAGAGCACTGTCACTAGTAATCCACCACATACTTAGTTAGGGACCCTAGGAAGATCTATGGAAGATGAGATGAGACTCCCCATCTTTAGGGGAGATAGATATGAAGATCCTAACCAACACTAGTTCCTATGTGATGCTGTATGGAATATTAAAAATTTCATGGAAGAAGTTGTCAAAAGAACCCAGTTTAGTACCACTCTAAGGGATCGCGCATTGAGCTGGTACATGAAGCTTGTTCAAGGAATTTCACAGCCTAAGCCACTAAATTATATTAAGAATGTGCTAATTGCAGAGTTCAAGAAACCCAAGTCGGAGTCACAATGTATTACAGAGATGAAAGAGATCAAGCAGAAGGTGGTCGAACCTGTTTGGGAATATGATCAAAGATTCAAAACATTAACATGCCGATTGATTTTTCAGATCCCAGATGAACAGAACAAATAATGGTTCATTGCTTCCCTCTTACCACACATCAGAGTTCCTCTGATGCAACAAAAGATTGCTTCACAGTATGAGGCGTTGGAGATCACCATGAAGTTAGAATCATCCCCTATGGGAGAATCCAGCTCAGGTATGAGTCAGATCTTGAGTCAGCTGACTAGTTTGCCTTTGTAGGTTGAAGATATCAAGAAAGACAAGGGAAAAGATAAAAGATAAGACATCTGGTGTGTCAGATGCAGATAAGAAGGCCATGACAAGGAGCATTTCCCTCTATTCCACGAATACTTGGCCTCTGGAGCTCTGAGCCCTTTGAAGCAAGTCACCTTACCCTGGTGCGAGGTATGCAGAAATAGGCATCGCCCTGGTGAGTGCTATTACATGCAAAAATATGTTCAGACACCCACAAATTTGTATTGCACGTTCTGTAAGTCTGTGGGACATGATGATAGGGATTGTAGGGCTTACGATATCATGCATGAAAGGTCGAGAGACATATACAAGATTCAAGGCGAAGTACCGCAAGAAGGAAACCCTACGCAGTACAACTCCCCTGGGAGAGGAAACTTCAATCCTTGTGGTGGATTCAAAGGATGAGGAAGAGGACAAGGAATGGGTCAAGGCCGAGGACAAATAATCTATTATAACTGCACACAACTAGGACACCTCGCAAGGGATTGCCAGAACCCTTGTACTACTTGCAACTACTGTAGCTCGTTTGAACATGTTATAGAATATTGTCATGTGCTGCTAGCTAAGCTTCAGGAAAGACGAGGACCTCACCAGAACCCATAAGTACAACTGATATATGTTGAACCTCGTGGAGAAGACCCTAGAGTGGATTTTATAACCAGAGGAGGTGTTGTTACAGGGGAAGACAGATTGACTCAAGGGAAGATTACAGAAGACTCAGGAATCAGGAAAGTTAAAGAGAAGACACAAATGTTTGATGCAAAGAAATAAAGACAAATGTTTGAGGAGGCAAGAAAAGAATTCAGAGGAGACCAAGCTTCCTCATTGAAGACAAGACCAAAAGAGAGAGAATATGGAATGCCTCTGGAATTTGATCAGTCTGCTTCACCAAAAGAAGAAAAAGAGGTAAGAAAGCTCATGGAATTTCTATATACTTGTATTAATTTGATTCAAGATGAGAACGTTGTACAAGAATTACAAAATTTAATCAGACACTATGAACTAGGAAAGATAGACCCCTTACTGAATGGGGCAGTACACCAAATTGGTAAGAAAAGAAGGACCAATAAGGAATTATATTTGAATTCTCAAATAGGAGAATATGATATAGATTATGTGGTCCTTGAATTAGGGTCAGAGGTCAATGTCCCGACGAAGAAAACCTGGGCACTGATGGGAAAACCGAAGTTGATCTATTCCCCTATCAGGCTTAGGATGGCCAATCAGCAAGGTGTAAGTCCATTTGGCATATTGAAACATGTCCCTGTGGACATTGATGGAGTAATAACATTTGCATATTTTGAGGTAATTGAGATAGTTGATGACAACTGCCCTTATCCTGCGTTGTTAGGAATTGATTGGGCCTTCAATAATTCCACTATGGTTGATTTAAAGAAAAGATGTATGATTTTTGAAAAAGATGGCCTTAGGTTCATTACACCCTTAGATCCAGATGAAGGTCAACAATACACAAAGCCCATTAGAGAAGAAGACCGTGCATATGAATTGGAAAATATACACAAATTAACAACCAGCCAACAAGATTACATTAATCCCACGGTCGATGGAAACTTAAGTTGGCGAAGTGACAACGTATGCTCATCAGACTCAGAAGAAGCACTGGAGAATTGGCAGAATAAAATGTATGGAGTATCTACAAGAAGATGTGCTAGACTAACTAGAGAAGTTCGTTGGATCGGTGCAACAATAAGTAACTTACCCACCTTTGATGGTCTAAATCCTTTAGAAAACGTCTTGTCAGAATTTGAAGCAATATGGTGGGGGACACACAAAAGTAACATTATAGATTGGGTACAGTGTCGTACCTTGATGACAACGTGGTTCTTAGCACAAGTAGAAGGTTGCAAAGTTCGATACACAGGTTGAAGCTGCCCAAATGACTATGTGTGAAGCTGTGAGGAAGCCTAGAACCACATTACTCAAGAACAATGGGTACACAAATTCATCAACACATTGGACACGACACCTATCAATTGGTACCTTCAAGCAGAGTTCTGCCTCATCACTATAGATTCGACAGGTATGATTCATAATTTTGTAACCACCTTCTTATTTGAAAGTCAATATCCTTCAGTAGATCAAGCATTACAGATTGTGAGATAAAAAGTATTCGAGGAGGTATCTAGCCTTCCCTTGGAACAAGAAGAGGACAAATAGATTGTGCCTCTCCAAAAACTACAAGGCTGTTACAACATCAACGCTGATGAAGACGATGATCCGAGGAAGGTGAACATCACAGAAACAGAAGGCAAGAGAGATGTAGTGATCCAGATTTTATGAGTAGAACGAAATGAATACAGATTATTAATAGATGCTTAACACAAAATAACAGAGATACAATAAAACTGGTTTTATTCAATAACGAAATAAGCTGAAAATTGTAAAATGCAACAGAAACAAGCTTGTTGGAATGGTGGCGGCTTATCTCTGAGAAGAGATGTGATGGTTGCGCTCATTCGCAAGAAGATGATTACAATGAGGCTCTAAAGGCCTTTTAAAAATAAGCAGGAATGTCAAAAACCCTAGACATCCAAAAACCTAACCCTAGGAGATGAAGCGCCAAAATTCATGTGGGCCCCGTTTGGGTAAGTTATTACATCAACTTCCCAGGGTCGTAACTTTTGCATACGATCTCCATTTTAGGTGTATGATAGCCCGTTGGAAAGGTATCATCGAGGGGATTCATTTTAGGTGCAATATGGAAGGAAATTGCATATTGAAAACCTATTTTTCAAAAAAAACATCATTTAGGGCCTCAAAACGGCTCCGGAAGTGAAAACTACTAAAAATAGTAAATTACCAAAATTGCCAGAAAATTGTTTTGAGCCAGTTGGAAAAGGTGGGTGTCCACCGATATCTATATGGATCATGTAGAAGGACCTGGAGTTGAGTTACCATTTATTGAACAACCGATCAATATTAAGAAGGTCAATATTGGAACATAACAGACATCTAAGTTTGCAAATGTCAGAGATTATTGGGATGTTGCTACCATTGACAAGATTACAGAGCTTCTGCATGAATATCAAGACTTGTTTCCGACCAATTTCACTGATATGAAGGGCATTAAAGGACCTATGGGATATATGAGGATCCCTTTGAAACCATATGCAAGACCAGTCAAATAGAGACCGTATAGATTGAACCCTAAATATAAGGAAAAAGTGAAGATTGAGCTCGACAGAATGTTGGAAGCAGGGATTATAGAACCTGTGGAAGAGTTAGAGTGTATTATCCCTATGGTGGTACAAGACAAGAATACATGAGAGATAAGGATATGCGTAGATCTCATGAAGCTTAATGATGCTTGTTTGCATGACCCCTTCCCTACACCATTCACTTACGAAGTGTTAGATAATGTGGGAGGCCAGAAAGTATATTCTTTTACAGATGGATTTTCAGGATACCATCAAATCTGGATTGCCAAGGAAGATCGCCATAAGACCACATTTGCAACAAAATGGGGGTCCTACTAGTATACAATGATTCCATTTGGATTAAAGAATGCCCCAACCATCTTTTCCAGGTTGGTGGTCGAAGCATTCAAGGAATTTCTGCATAAATTTCTAGAAGCATATTTTGATGATTGGACTATTTTTAGTTTATTAAAGAATCATATTGAATGTCTAAGGCTAATGTTGGACAAATGCAGGCAGTGTCAAATTTCTTTGAATCTGAAGAAATGCATCTTCTTCTCACCATTTGGAGTGTTGTTAGGTCATATTGTATGCAAGCAAGGATTGCTGGTAGATCCATCCAAAATTGCCATTATAGTTTATCTACCCCCTCCTACTTCAGTCAAACAGTTGTGCACTGCACTGGGACACACAAGATATTACATAAAGTTCATCAAAGGATATACTAAGATCACAACACCCATGGAGAAAATGTTGATACTGAGAGGGGGGTGAATCAATATCAAGTACAATTTAAAACCTTTTTCAACTTATACTTAATCCATTCAACTATATCCAATGAGCAATGAACAATAGTATAAGAGTTACACCAATACACCATAATACAACATGCACAATATATGAGAAATAATCAATAATTTATTGTTCAAGGGAAGTAATGACTTCCAAAGATAGCTACAACTTCCAGATGTAGAGGGAGGGATAAACCTCCAAGAGGAAGATACAATCCTCCAATATCAAGAGAGATTTGAACTCTCCATCCTTGCCCCTTCCTTCCACCCAAGAATATATGAGAGATAATAAAACTTTACATTAAATCATCACCATCAA
>ML806395.1:50531-66405 GCA_009831015.1 Picea engelmannii | reverse complement strand
GTCTTCTCAATACCATAGCGATTTCACCATCTGAATCATTCTAGAAAAAAAATTATAGCAAAAATGGTAAGATGACCTGAAAATAACATACCTTAGAACACATCACCAAAAGACTTCATCCTCCCTTGAAATCCGACCTTCTTATCTTATTATTACCTATAAAATTCGACTTGTATCAAATGAATGTATAATGATGTTTATTTATACCATTTATGTCACTTCATTTTAACATTAGGGCTGACCTGACACTTTCTTATTTTGTAATTCTTTTCTTTAATTATTTTCAGGGCCTACATGTACTTCCTTCTTCAATTCACTTTGTCATCTTAAAAAATTCATTTCTCCTCAACCATGAGGATCCACGTGACGTGCCACATACCACCGAAAACAAAATGATGTATACTATCCATTCATGGGTGTTGTCTATGCATGTGCATTTTCCTTCATGTCCAAATACCTTTATCGATCTTGCGGTCCAAAATCCATGACTAGGGTTGACATCAATGACAACAACCAATATTCCAACAGAAAATTTTGAAGAAATATTGTCAGTTTAGTTGGACAGAAGAATGCCAGCAGAGCTTTGACACACTGAAACATAAAATGGTTACTACACCTATCCTGGTTTTTCCAGATTGGACCAAGGAATTTCATGTGCATGTCGATGCGTCTTCCATTGCTTTAGGAGTTGTGTTAGCACAACCTGGAGGAGGAGATATTGACCACACGCTAGCCTTTGCTAGCAGGAAGCTATCAACTCCTGAGATTAATTACACCACCATTGAGCAAGAAGGGTTAGCCATGGTGAATGCATTGCAGAAATGTTGCCACTACTTGTTGGGAGGACACTTTAAAATGTTTATTGATCACTCTGCGCTGAAATACTTAGTCAACAAGCCAGTGTCAGGGGGAAGAATATGCATATGGCTTCTGTTATTCTAGGTATATGATTTTGAGATCATAGTAAAGCCAGGAAGAATGAACAAAGGTCCTGACCACTTGTCAAGGTTGGAACATGGTGAAGATCCGACCAGTTTGGAGGATGCACTACCAGATGCACAACTACTAGCCATTAGAAAGATCGATGACCACTTCGCAGAGATATTCCAGTTCCTATCAATAGGAATGGCACCTAGTGTGTACACAATTCTTCAGAAGAAACAACTAGTAGTGCACACTGCATACTTATCCCTTATAGTTGGACATCTATACAAGATGGGACCTGATGAGATATTAAGAAGATGTGTTATGGAGGTAGAACGGCAACTAATCCTTGCAGAAGCTCATGAAGGCATTGCAAGAGTACATTATGTATGAAGAGAAACTGCACATAAGGTTCTTAGAGCTGGCCTTTGGCGTCCTACCTTACACAGAGATGTTATAGACTATTCCAGCACCTACGATGTATGCCAAAGAGTTGGGAAACCTTCCAGAAGAGATGAAATTCCACTAGCAACACAACTGACCCTACAAGCATTTGAGAAATGGGCCATTGACTTCGTTGGACCTATAAACCCACCAGGAAAGCGTACAGGAGGAAGGTACATAATTACAACAACATAATACTTGACCAGATGGGTCGAAGCAAGAGAAGTTAAGGAATGTAGTACAACTACAGCTGCGCACTTCATATTTGATGACATCATAATCAGGTTTGGATGCCCAAATATCCTTATGAGTGATCAAGGCACACATTTCATAAACAAGACAGTTGAAGCCCTGACTAAATAATTTTCACTCCACGATCAGAAGAGAACACGATACCATCCACAAGCAAATGGGGTAGTTGAAGCATTCAACAAGATCTTGGAGACAACACTAACCAAGATTTGCAGTGTGAATAGGGATGATTGGGATTTAAGAGTACCAACAATATTATGGGCCTATAGAACCACATGCAAGAAGTTGACAATGCAGACCCCCTTCAAGTTGGTTTATGTTCTCAAAGTTGTTGTTCCAATGGAATACTTGGTGCCAAGCTTAAGAATCGTTTCCTTTACAGATATGGATGACATTGTCATTGTTCAAGAGAGGCTTGCACAGTTGGTTGAATTGGAGGAAGATAGATTTGTTGCAAAATTCCATCAACAAGTATAGAAGGAAAGAGAGAAGGACTACCATGACAGGCACATCAAGAAGAAGGCATTTAAACAAGGTGATCTAGTACTGGTATATGATAGTAAGTTCATCAAACATCCTGGGAAGTTCAGAACACATTGGCTAGGGTCATATCAGATTGATCATGTTACAGAAGGAGGAGCTGCACAGTTAAAGACTTTAAAGGGAGAGTGGAAGGAAGGATTAGTGAATGGGAGCCGGCTGAAGTTGTACTATCACAACCAGCTGCCTCACAAATTTGAGTAGAATCATAAGGAAAAGGGTCTAGGTACCAGGTGCAGTTGAAACTGAGTACCGGACATAGAAAAGACAGTCTGCACGAGGAGAAAAAGGAGGCATAGAGCAGAAAGCAGAGGCTGCACTGCGTAGTTTGAAATCGAAGTAAAACATGAAGTTGAGATCTAAAGTGCCTCAAGATGAGTCACAGGTGAGTTTTGGGAGCCTGTTGGCCCTTGGGTATGGAAGTACGTGAAGATCAAGGAAGAAAAAGGAGAATGCGAACTTCGCGGAAGACACAGTGACTATTATTAGGTCGAAGTGAGCAAAAGAGCAAAAAAGATTGAGAGAAGTAATCCATTGGACGAGGAGATCAAGGATGATGGATCAACAAGGAATAAGGATTGTGGACAACTCAACAAGTGGAGAAATCCACCATTGGACACCTTAAAGCACCGCGTGAGAAGGAAGGAAAGACAGGCTCGCGAAGCCCTTAAAATACGGGTCAAGTTGACCTAGGGTTTAGACACCTAGGGTTTTGGTATCTAGGGTTTTGGACACCTAGGTTTCGACCTAAGGATGTCGGTAAGTGATTGTAATGTATAAATAAGAACCTATATGAGGGAAGATGTTTGGTTCATGTTCGAGTTACTCGATCTAGTTGTTGTTTTGTTGCGAGAGATTATTGTTGTGTGAGAGAGAAGTGCTAAGTGTGAGAGCCTTCTAGTATTGTAAGATCTTCAGGTGGGTGTGAAGGTCGGACCTGCAACTGGGTGCACAGGGAGGGGAGAAAAAGAGAGGAGAAGAAAGAGGATCTGCTAGCTAAGAGTGCATATAAGAACTGTATTCTTCATCTTAATATATTATAAAGCATAGTTATGTGGACGTAGCCCTAGAGAGAGGGTGAACCACGTATATTTTGTGTTGTGTGTGATTGGTATTCTGTCTATGTCATTGATATACTGTGATTGCATTATTGTTTTAGGACTAATAAGTAGATGTGCAGAGTAGATCCAAGATGATAAGTGATATATGAATGATGTGTTTATTCTTATATTAGATCCACTTGATATTCCCCTTGGTTGTAGACATCTTTGTTCTACAATCCCTCATAACTGCTTCGGGTGAGATTGCATTTGCTTAGCAGGTGTTGTCGAAAGGGCTAGTAGTTAGGGCTTGTTGGTGCACTCTTGGAGCTGAACCCTAGGTCTGCCCCTGTTCCAACAAGAGACAAGAGTATATGATTGTGTGTGTGAGCTATAGTTTAGGGTTTAGATTCGATAGGATAGAAAACAATGCGATAGAACTATGAGAGCTATAGTTTAGGTTTTGGATCATTTTCTTAGGGAGAGGTTGTCGAATACACGATTGAGCATGAGAATTGAGAAACTGGTGAACAATTACAATGTCGAATTAGGGTTTGTGCAAAGGATGGAAGGAAGAGAGACAGACTGAACACCAGGGAATAGACATAAAGAGAATAAGTCAGAGCGCAGAGGGAAGAGAGACGGGAAGGCCAACAAAGGCATTTTCCCAGGCAGGGAAAATTCCAGGGAATCTATTCATGGAGTTAGGTCAGGCTCTGATACCATGTAAGGCTAGGATTGGGCATAAATCATAACTCCACGAGATGATTATTCCATTAGCATGAAGCTCAATAAATATACAAAATACAATCGTTGGTATTCTCCAACATATGACTCCTATCACCTATGACGCTCACCTATGATGCTTCATATGTACATTACTGTTAAAAATAATTCAATCCCAAGGATTACTTGTCCAACACACACCACTCGATGATGGTGAAAGCGAGTACAAGTTATAATCAAGAAAGGTGCAACCTTTCAATCATGGTAAAAGCATCAAGAAAGAATGCAATGCATCTCCAAAGAGAGATGAACATTCCAAAGGAGGAGGGGAAACATTTCCCCTCATTAGACTCATACAAAGGACAAGCCTAAAAGGTATGAAAAGCATAAGTACTCCAATGTTTTCTTCAATTATGAGAATAATGGCCATGAAAAAAAAATCATGGTATGCATATCCTTGTATGTTTTGTGGATTAAATAACCATTGTGTGGCCATGTGTTGGAAGAGAAACTCCTTACAGAGGAAGATCATGTCTTTCAGGAAAGAGGCAAGATGCAAATACCACTCTCCAAGTCAAAATTGGGAGAATGGAAAGAAGGGCTTGTTGTCCAAGAGGATGGCCAATAGTTATTGCACTCATTGTAATATGAGTGGTTATTGGGTTGACAAGTTCTAGAAACTTCATTCACAACTTCGTCCAAAATATTGCAAGGGAGTTATGCAAACACCCACAAAGGAAGAGGTAGCATATGAAAGAGTTGGCCAAGCATCAATAGTCCAAGAGACAATCCATGAAAAAGTCCATCTATCCAAGGAAGATCCCATCAAGAGAGAGAAACCTAAAGAGGGGCATCCATTAGGATGGATCAGTAAAAACATTTTAAAAGTTTCATTATAAAAGATTTTAAAAGTTTTCTTGGAGGCTACAAATCAAGTATGCCCTACAAGATGGAGAAAGGATTGTTAATTCTGTTGGAAAAACAGGACCATGGAGAAATAAAATAAAACAAATGTGGAAACAAAACACAGAAGATACATAATACAATAGAGACACAGATTTATGTGGTTCACCCAGTGCGGGCTATGCCCACTAGAGAAATTGCCAGGTCCTTCCTTTATTATTATCCAACATATGAAGGGATACAACCTACAACAAATCTGTTGTAACTTCCTCTTCTTTCTCTCACAGTCTCCTATCTCAGAATACAATATTCTCCATCAACCATAGCTGCAATACATTTCCCTCATAAAAGAGGGTTGCCTTCTAGGGAAAAAAACCCTAACATAATCTCTATCATTAGATCTGTGACCTTATAATGAACGGTCCAGATTTATAATGAAATTACAATATACGTTTACAAGGAAAATTTTCCTTCAGGGGCTTCGCCCCCGAACCCCGCTTGCCCCCAGACCCCGCAAAGGGGGTACCCCCCCCTTTTCACTCCCTCGCGTGGAAGAGTGTACATACTTCTGGGGTGTAAATACTTCATGGGTTATAAACACGACTGAAAGTAAAATACCTATGAATCAGGAAGATAATCAGGCTCCACAACCAACAAATTATCAATCCCTCTTAAAACCATGGTATTTTGGTTTATAATCCAAACGACCGTTGGTGTCTCTCTCTCCAACTTCGAAAATCATTGTGGAAGTCATGGATACTCGGATGACATCCATAGTCATCCCACATTTCATAAGAAGTGAGAGATGATGCGAGAGATGGGATTTCTCCCATCGAGGGAAATTAAGTAGAGCTCATGGGAGCGAATGACATGCACTTGTCAGTGTCCTTGGATCGACAAGTTAACAACTCCCTACTTTGATTATGATTTGGATATCGATGTGTGGAGAGTTTGGTTCCCAGGATGGGGGATGCCCCCCCACCCTCCTTTATAAAGTTTTTTGTGAGTTCTAAAACCATTATATTCTAAGCCCTCCTCTTTCCAAATTAATTAAATGCATTTGGTAGCTCATGGGATTGATTTGAAATATTGAGATCTGTTTACCAAGAGAACCCCTTCTTGAAGTCTAGTGGATTGATTGGCTTGTCTATCAACCTCTTGATTATTTGATCATAGCACATGAAAGAAATTGATTATGCGAAAGATATAAATTTCTTCCTGAATTTTGTGAAAGATGGCTCGAAGATGAGTATTATTCAGGAGAGAATTGAACCTATCATGTTTAATTATCAATTTAGAGTCCTCGATAACTGTAAGTTCAGAAATGCTTTGAGCCTTTGACAAAATTATACCTTGTAACAAGGCATATGCTTCAACTTGGTTATTGGATTACTGTCCAATGCTCCATGCAAAGGTGGTTTCCAAGTTTCCTCCAGGGCCATATAGCACCCCTATTGCACCTGCCACCCCAGTCTGCGATGGATTATTATTTATGTATGTTAACAATAATTCACACATGGTTCACTGTGAATATGGCGATACCACCTATAAGAAACATATACATGACAATGATGTACATGGGAATGTCAAGAGATTGCAAGTTTTACATGGTTGTGCGCATATATCGTTTGATCCTCGCATTTGGCCAAATCACATGACTTTTGACCTCCTTATGTTGATATTATGGTAGTTGTGGGAGGTATTAACCTCTACATGTAACCTTTGATGAGACTAGAATATTTCGGGAATCAAGAGAAACCATAAACAGATGTGTAGAAACCCTAGAAAACATGTTGTCTCAATAAAAGAATTAACATTTAAGTGTTAACCTCTAAAAGAAGAAGTAGGACTGGATAGGTGACAAAGAGCACTATAAATAAGAGGGCGCTAGAGTTTATTTTTCATTCACACTCTCACAACTGCATAAAGACTAGTAGTGTGCAAGTTTGGAGAGGAAGTGCAGCGGCAGCTACTACAACTGGGATTTTGGTCTTTGGTTATGGTTTGGACTTTGTGCCTTGGTTATGGTTTGGACTCTCTGCTTGGTGCGCTAGATTTGGAGAGATGTATGCTATCTTGGTTAGATATTGGTTATAAGGGTTTTATTCTAGAATTATTATATCTGGCAAGGTTAAGGTGCTCGGGGTTGGCTTCAGCCTATGGTTGGGTGACAATATTTTTATATTGTCTATGAAAAATGAGCACATCTCTTTATTTATAATAGTTTATGGGCCCACACCACCTTCAATATAGTCTAACCACTGGAAGGTAGTGTAACAGTTCTTTTTTAAGCTCGTTGTGGCACCAGTTACAGTTGCAGCTTGGTTTTCTAATTATGCAGCTGCAACACACCCTAACCCTTGTGTTCAGACACTTCTGGTGAAGCATTTGACCTAATTCCTTGACATCCTAGTGCCCCCTAGCCTAGCGCAACTCTTGGTACTCTCAGCTAGTAAAACAGTTAGGTTTGAACTTGTGGTCAAAGTCAAAGTCAAAGTCAAATTCAAAGGTTGACTTTCAATCAAATTTATTTTATGGTCAAAGTTGAAATTTTAGATTTTATAGCTTGTTCTAATCATTGAATCTTATGATTGAGTTTCTAATCTCTTCTTGTCAAAATGATATCTAGTTTTAGATTGGAAGACAAGTTGGATGATGTTATAAGGTTTCAAAGGTATGCACTTGTATATGTTATCTAAGTTATATCATCTAGAAAAACATGAGTGTGTTTGCAGGGAAAGTACTAGATATATTGTCCACTATGTAATCTTGGATTCAATGCATTCGGAAAAACAAGTGCATCCTCCATAGCAAGAGAGGCTTCAAGTTCCAGGTTTGATTAAATTGTTAAAATTTATATATATCAAGGGTGATAGTTGCTACATTACAAATTCTGAAAGCAATCTTTGAAAGATTCTATTATTTCTAGGTGCAATGAATACATGACTGCATATGAATACTATTGATATAGATGCTTATTATATGTGTTCGCAAGATGAACTAACATCTCCTCTAGATAGATATTTCGTGTTTTCTCTTGTTGTTCTTGTTCCAAGCAGGTACCCTTGTGAAATATGTTTGATGAACAATCCTTGCGGAAGTTGTCATAGAAGAAGTTTATAAGGATGACACAACTTCCAGATGGGTAGCAATCAAAACATATAGAAACAAACTTAAAGAGACTCAGAGGAGTTAGACTCGAAGGAAGTTAGGAATCCAAAAGAAACCAGAACAAGGTTGTGACACTTTGCAGAAATCAAAGAGAGATGTAGCAGACAGAAGCATGAACTCTCTCAGATGGAGGGAGTTGATCACAGAATTTCAAAAGAAGAGCATGCATATTTCTTATTCACGCATGAAGTTGGGATTAGGAGGGAGCTAATCCCCAACAATATGATCCATTGAAGAAGAATCTATAAAGACTATGAAGTATCTATCCATGCTCTTCATTGGAAGTATCGGCCATGATAAGAAGCACATGTTCAGTTTGACTCTAGAAGAAGTCTTGTTCGAAAATAAGCCTTGAATATACTTGGTTGTCCATCTACATTTATGTTCCTATGGCAGGAGAAAAAAGTTAGAGCCTTCAGGAAAGAAGGTCATGTAATCTATAGAAGATTCCATGGACTCCAACATTGAATATAAACATGAGGAAGAACATTAAGATTCCAAGAAATAAAGAAAAGTCAGAAAAACCAATTAAACCAAGTTTGAACCCACTAGAAGCAATCAAGAAGAAGGAATGGAAGGAAGTTGTGATGAAGAACAATGTATGTGAGGAATTGTGAAAAATACTTAAGCATTAATAGATACAAGGAGAGACTCGGGGCTAGAGGGTTCTCCCAAAAGGAGGGAGAAGACTATGATGACAACTTGTTATAGTAACCAGACATACCTCTACCTAAGCCATTATATCTCCTACAGTATCCATGGGTTGGAGTTTACATCGGATGAATGTAAAGATTGTTCTTCTCAACATAGTAATTGAAGAAGAAGCGTATGTAGAGAAACCTCAAGGTTTTGAGGTATACCGGAAAGAGACCCTTGCATGCAGATGGAAGAATACCTTGTATTAATTCAAGAAAACTTGGTACAAAGCCTCTCATGTACATCAGAAGCATGGTGAAAACTTCCTATGACAGAGGAAGTATATTGAAATGGTTCTTCAGAAGTCTTGGATGATGGATTGCAAATCCATGGAAAACTCCCATGATGACATATATGAAGTTGAGAGACTCTCATCTAGTAGACCCATCTATGTATCGGAAATTGATTGGATCGTTAATGTATTTGGAGAAAACTCGGTTGGATATTTACTTTGTGGGACATTTGAGTTATGATATACAATTGCATGGATTTATCGATTCAGATTGGGTAGGGAGTGTAGATGACAGAAGAAGTGTTACTTGGATATGTTTCAATTTGATCTTTTCCACGATGTCATGGGCTAGTAGGAAACAAAATTTTGTTACACTAAGCATTGCAGAAGCAGAGTATATTGAAGCTTATGATTCTTGTACAGAAGCAGTGTGGCTCTGTAAGCTAGTTTCTGGACTGTTTGATCAAGTGTTGGATTCGATCGTGATATATTGTGATAATCAAAGTTGTGTGAAGATTTCAGATAATCTAGTGTTCCATAATAGGTCGAAGCAAATTATCCATGATAGAGTCCAGAGGGGAGAAGTGGTTCTCCAGTATATCTTCACAGATGAATAGATAGCAGATATTTTGGAAAAGCTTTTGTCCAAGATGAAAAGTTTGCATACTTCAGGGACAAGCTGGTACTCGTGGAGATGACTTCCTTACTGGAAAAGGAAGAGAATACTCCCATGTTGAGAGGGAGAACTAATATGTTATTGATTTATGGACAGTCATTTTGCAGTTCGGAAAATGGTCTAGGTTGGGAAGTCACCTTCCAGTCCAGAAAGTGGCCCAAGATTTTTGACAAACATGCATTTTATAGTTCAGAAAATGGTCCAAATTGGACAGTCATTTTCGTAATGAAAATGGTTCGATATATTGTTGATGTACCATATACAATGATTCCCCTTGTGGCTAGTGTGGGGGAATGGTATAGGATAGTCATTCTTCTTGGCAGTCACTCTGAGTAGTGGTCAAGCAGAATGGTTCACCTCTTCGGGAAGTCATTCTTTCAAAGTTCATAGTTGTGAGCAATTTCGAAGAATGGTCCATTATAGGAGGTTGGTGTAGGACAGTCATTTCCATTAGGAAATGGTTCAAACAGTCATTCCCTAGGGTAGACTCATTCTCTCCAGGTGACACTATGATTAGTGCCGAAAGAGTGGCCCACTTACGTGAATGGTCCAGGTTCAACAATCAGGGACATGCATTCCCTAGGGAAGACTTATTCTCTCTAGGTTACACTGTGATTAGTGCCGAAAGAATGGCCCAGTTAGGTGAATGGTACAGGCTCAGAAATCAGGGACAATTATTCTTCTATGATTGGGAAAAATAGTCCAGATACCCCATGGCTAATGTTGTTTTTTTTTACTTTCTGAGGGCATATGTTCTTCCATATCTCACAGATGTGAGTGGAGGAATGGCCCAGATGACTCAGTTTGTATCATGATATTGTTATGCAGGTTGATATCAGATGATATGATTGTTGTGGAGATTGCATGTCTTTGTATATTAGATGTATGCTATTGTGGTGGATGTGATCCATTGATAGTGACTATGTGGCATTGGTTAGTAGTCATGTGCTACTAGGAAGTGGTTGTGTACTAGTGGGTAGTAGTTGTGTACTACTATGGATAGACACGGTTGTTTTCTATTGATGGCATTATTCTGATTTCCATGGAGACTACCACTAGTGTTGGAGATGCTTTCCAGCTAGATGGATAGTCAATGTGTTAATGGATAGGAATTCTCCAGGCGAAGAATGGTCCAGGAAGGACATATTGTTGGTGGACAGACATCCTTACTATGGAGGATGGTCCTTGTTGATGTACCATGGAAAACTATTCTTATAGGACATATGTCCGGATTAGAAGAATGGACCGTCTCCCTAAGTTCACAGTAGTGACCAAAGTGGAGAGATTGGTATAGGACATACATTTTCCCTGAGTTCACAGTAGTGACCAAAGTGGAGAAAATGGTCCAGGACAGTCATTCTTCTAGGATGTATGTCTGGATAAGAAGAATAGTCCTTGTAGCCCATGGTGTGGCTTCCAACATCTGTTGGAACAATTATTCTTCTAGGACATATGTTCGGATTAGAAGCATAGTTCTTGTATCACTCTGTGGAGAGAGTGACTTATTCGACATCATGCCCAATTAATCAGATGGAGTATGGCTTCGAGATATGATGCAGTTGATGATATCAGATGATACTAATAGTGATTATGTTGCTCGTGAGTTGATCTATGTGATCATGAGATAGCTTGTGTGGCTATGATAATATTATCGGTTGAATGGTATGTTTGTGCTCAAGACCATTGCATCTAACACCTCCCTATCTAAGAGGGAGTGTTGATATTATGGTAGCTGCAAGAGGTATTAACCTCTATGTGTAAACTTTGTCGAGACTAGAATATTCTAGGAAGCAAGAGAAACCATAAACAGATGTGTAGAAACCCTAGAAGACATGTCGGATCAATAAAAGAATTAATATTTAAGTGTTAAACTCTAAAAAAATAAGTTGTCCTAGAGCTCATTTGTCATTCAAACTCTCACAACTGCATAAAGACTAGTAGTGCACAAGTTTGGAGAGGGAGTGTAGTTTTAGCTACTGCAACTGGGATTTTGGTCTTTGTTTATGGTTTGGACTTTCTGCCTTGGTTATGGTTTGGACTCTCTACTTGGTGCGCTAGATTTGGAGATACGTATGTTGCCTTGGTTGGCTATTGGTTATAAGGGTTTTCTTCCATAATTATTCTATCTGTCAAGGTTAAGGTGCTCGGGGGTGGCTTCGGCCTATGGTTGGGTGACAATATTTCTATATTGTCTATGGAAAAACGAGCACATCACTTTATTTCTAACACATTTTTGGTATGAATTATTCAATTGAGATGTCAATCCTCGACATCCACGACTGTTTCGAAGGACCTCTTGACATAGGCAAGGAATGGATTCCTAGAGTTGGATGCCATTGAGCGCAATGTGGTTCATCTGGGATTGTCGAGCAAGGGATGAATGGCCTCCAATACACTAGATCTACTCAAGGATTGTCATCTAGCAATGTAGAAAATTAATCCTAGGTAGTATGTTGCAGATATAACAAGATTATCCAACTTAGAAGTCTGATTTCAACTACCAAAAGATGTTGTTGTAAGCTTGTCATGGGGTTTTGGAACTCAACATTGTTGGTATTGATATTGTCTTTGAATTTGGACAGGGTAATGATGAATTGATCCTTGTTCATGATGCTCTAGAGCATGGGGAGTGTCGCTTATCTATTGAAATTTCTAAGTATGGAATTTTTGAGAACATTTCATCTATGTATGAACTGGAAACAATGCCTGAATGGACTGAGAAAAGGCCTCTACAAATTGCAACAAGATTTAGCTATCTAGGTCCAAAATTTGTGAAGGAGAAGGGACTAAAGCATGTCAAGTTTTTAAAGGTTGATGGAACATTGGAAGTGGTTCATACTATGGGTATAATCGATTCCATTTTGGATCGTGTGTGTAGTGGAACAACTTTGCATGAAAACAATCTCAAGGAAATAAATGGTGGAACTGTTCTAGAGAGCCAGGTTGTATTTATTGCAAGATCACTACTTCAACGCAAGGACATGATAGAGGTTGCACATGAAATGTTTGAAAGAATGAAATCCCATTTGAGAGCAAACGATCAATTTACAAAAATACAAACATACGAGGAAGTTTAGCAGAGGAAATGGCAAAACGTGTATTCAAGCAAACTGAATTTCATGGTTTACAAGGGGGAACTTTAAGTCCTATCTTTTCCAAAATAAATGGAGAAGTTAAGAAGGATTATTATGCCATATTCATATGCGTAAAAAAAAAAAATTATGGTTCTATCCACTAGTTGAGATCAATTGAAGGAAGCATAATTCTCATTTCTCCATTAACATATATTTTGATTAAGATACACTAAGATGGCACAACTTTCTAGTCACTAACCCTTCATGTACTTAGGAATGCGAAAGGTGTTGTTGCAGTGGTGGTCTCAATATTATATTTCTATTTTTCCACATTTGTTGAGAATGTTGAGCAGCAAGGAGAATACATAAATCAACCTCAAGAGAGAGAAATAAAACCACCCACTATGATGACCATGAATCAAGAATTTTCGTGGACCAAATGTTTCTTTATTTGGGGAGGTGTGTGTTGATTTTTCATAAGCATTAGGTTAAGCATGAAGCTCATTCCATTTTATCATTTAACCATAACCATAAATGCTGCAACAACCAACATCACAAGATGAAGCACCATGCACAAGAACACAAAATGTATCCTGGGAAACCATTCTCAACAAGGGAAGAAAACCCAACCAAATTATTTGCTATAATCTTCAGGATAAAGGCCCTTTTACCACCAAGAAAGATCTATCACACAAGAGGGTGCTCAAACCCTAGAACTCTAGCACCCAAGAGAGGTGTGCACCTTTTTCCAAAGAAGTGTACTTGCTGAAATTTCTAAACTCACAAGAAAGATATGTTTCTATAATGGGAAATTTCCGTTTACTTATATTAGAATTGTCCTATCAACTAAAGTTTATATTGGAACAATAGGGCCAACCTCTCTAAGACATAATATAATTATTATTGTTATTATTATTATTATTATTATCCAGATTAATTATCTTTTACATTTATTATTAGACACAATAAGGTCGGGTCGACCTATACCCTTTACATAAAAATTAGGGTTATAGATAGGTATAACTCTTGAACAATATATAGAAAAGTATATGATACAACCACTAATGCTCATCCACTAGGGAACATCCATAGGGATGTCATAGCTATGATTCACTGCATTACACAGAAGAACCGGATCTTCACGCGTTCACCTGTGCTCATCCATAGGCACGTCCACTCTACAGATCTTCTTTCTCACTGCCTCACACATGAGAATCATCTGGAGTCTTCTCATCAACTCTGCTGCTTAGAGGAGGCTAATACATCATCTTCATTTATGTTCTCATGACGATGCACCCAACACTTTGGGATTTCACACGTTCAACTTGTGCTCAGCCACAGGCACGTCCTAACTCAACAGATCGTATTTCCCACTAGATAATCATATGGAGTTATTCTCAACTCTCTGAATGGAGTAGGTCATCTCTACATTCCCATCTCTATCTCAGGCAGAAACCACATACCCTTCTTAGGGGATTTCTCTTAGGTTTGTAATATGAGAGAAAGAATTCACATAGCTTCAATTGATCCACACCTCATAGGTTTGTAAGCTGGAGAATGTCTCACATAGCTGCAATCATCAAGAATCCCTCTCAGCTAGGGAGGCATTCTTCATTATGCCAAGTCTCATATGGATGTTCTCTGAATTTTTTTTTTGGCTGGAATCATCAATACTCCCTCTTAATTAGGAAGGAATTTTTCACTAAGCCAGTCTGTGCAGATGTCAGTAATATGCTCATGTGTAGGGAGGTACTACATGTGTACGATTTTCCTCTGCATCATATCTCTTGATATAAGGACATTTCATCTCACCATGTTTCGATCTGATAGGAAACACCAAATTTTCACACAGCTCTTGGTTATCATCATAGGATCCATCTCATGGCCAAGTAAATCTATTAGGAGTTTGTGAAGCCACATTTCTTCGCACACTCATTTCTATATACTTTGCCTCTGTGATACTCAATGTCATAGAAAAAAAAAATTATGTTGTATTAGCAAACCATGGCAACCTTCATGGCAAGACAACACATGTATGTGCTCTTTCAGTCCACTGTATTCTTTGCTCAATCTGAATCGTCATATTCTACAAACTCAAGTTCATACTGGAGGCATATCTCAGGTCATATCCAACTGTGCCTCATATATACGTGTTTTGGTGTCGTCTTAGTGAGTCTGTCTTGGTTAACTCATGAAATGACTAAGCCCATTCACTGCATGGAATGAATCAATTCTGGTTTTAACCAGACACATCAGGGATCCACACAATTGTGGATCACTCTTGTTTGAATCATCATCAATCTTCTTCTTTAGATCCATCACGGTGGATTTGCATCTTGTCATACTAAACTTCTTTAATATTCCCACTGTATATTTTCCTTGGCTCAGTAAAATCTCATTGGTTCTCTATCACACTCCTTGTCTCAAGAAGTAGTGTACCATAAAAATCAGAAGTCAATGCTTGCTTGTTTTCAACAACAAGGCTTTATGAATAAATCATCAAAAACATGCTCTTGTCACCAAGACAAAATAATATAGGTTTGGATCAACAATATTTTAGTTAAGATCCAAACTCATCAAGAATCCATCCATTTGATATGGTTTCAAACTCATGGTTGGTAGTCTGAATGGAGGTGTATCGGGCTTACTGAATCAAGTGTCATATCATAGACAACTCCCTCTGTTTGTGAGAAACCTTTGGTTGTAGATCTTTATTTATATTTCTCGATACTTTTATCAGTTGCATGCTTGATCTTTATAGATACACTTGGAAGTCATCACAAACTTCTCTTCTGGTCTCTGAACAATATATTATACATCATTCTTTTAGGACATACTGGTATGCTTCTGTTATGGCATCTTGCCATACCTGTTCTCTTGTTATTTTTCAAAGACAAGGAGGCTCAACATCAATGAAGTGGCTCATGATTGAAGTATAACTTGAGAATCTATTGTGTTTTCTCAGGATGTGCATTGAGAGATTTGCATGTTTCTTTGTCTCTTGCAGAGTGATTCTAGGTAGGCATTTTGTGCCCTATTGCAATATCTCTAAATATATCAACTGGAACAACTGGATCAATTTGAGTAAGGTATGTCTCCCTCTGAACTGCTAAAGGGAGAGAAGGTATTTGTTTCACTGTCAATCTTTATTTTTGATTCTATGGATCTTTGAAGGAGTATCTCTTCTTCAAGGAAA
>ML806395.1:23799-50431 GCA_009831015.1 Picea engelmannii | reverse complement strand
CAATCCCAAGGATTACTTGTCCAACACACACCACTCGATGATGGTGAAAGCGAGTACAAGTTATAATCAAGAAAGGTGCAACCTTTCAATCATGGTAAAAGCATCAAGAAAGAATGCAATGCATCTCCAAAGAGAGATGAACATTCCAAAGGAGGAGGGGAAACATTTCCCCTCATTAGACTCATACAAAGGACAAGCCTAAAAGGTATGAAAAGCATAAGTACTCCAATGTTTTCTTCAATTATGAGAATAATGGCCATGAAAAAAAAATCATGGTATGCATATCCTTGTATGTTTTGTGGATTAAATAACCATTGTGTGGCCATGTGTTGGAAGAGAAACTCCTTACAGAGGAAGATCATGTCTTTCAGGAAAGAGGCAAGATGCAAATACCACTCTCCAAGTCAAAATTGGGAGAATGGAAAGAAGGGCTTGTTGTCCAAGAGGATGGCCAATAGTTATTGCACTCATTGTAATATGAGTGGTTATTGGGTTGACAAGTTCTAGAAACTTCATTCACAACTTCGTCCAAAATATTGCAAGGGAGTTATGCAAACACCCACAAAGGAAGAGGTAGCATATGAAAGAGTTGGCCAAGCATCAATAGTCCAAGAGACAATCCATGAAAAAGTCCATCTATCCAAGGAAGATCCCATCAAGAGAGAGAAACCTAAAGAGGGGCATCCATTAGGATGGATCAGTAAAAACATTTTAAAAGTTTCATTATAAAAGATTTTAAAAGTTTTCTTGGAGGCTACAAATCAAGTATGCCCTACAAGATGGAGAAAGGATTGTTAATTCTGTTGGAAAAACAGGACCATGGAGAAATAAAATAAAACAAATGTGGAAACAAAACACAGAAGATACATAATACAATAGAGACACAGATTTATGTGGTTCACCCAGTGCGGGCTATGCCCACTAGAGAAATTGCCAGGTCCTTCCTTTATTATTATCCAACATATGAAGGGATACAACCTACAACAAATCTGTTGTAACTTCCTCTTCTTTCTCTCACAGTCTCCTATCTCAGAATACAATATTCTCCATCAACCATAGCTGCAATACATTTCCCTCATAAAAGAGGGTTGCCTTCTAGGGAAAAAAACCCTAACATAATCTCTATCATTAGATCTGTGACCTTATAATGAACGGTCCAGATTTATAATGAAATTACAATATACGTTTACAAGGAAAATTTTCCTTCAGGGGCTTCGCCCCCGAACCCCGCTTGCCCCCAGACCCCGCAAAGGGGGTACCCCCCCCTTTTCACTCCCTCGCGTGGAAGAGTGTACATACTTCTGGGGTGTAAATACTTCATGGGTTATAAACACGACTGAAAGTAAAATACCTATGAATCAGGAAGATAATCAGGCTCCACAACCAACAAATTATCAATCCCTCTTAAAACCATGGTATTTTGGTTTATAATCCAAACGACCGTTGGTGTCTCTCTCTCCAACTTCGAAAATCATTGTGGAAGTCATGGATACTCGGATGACATCCATAGTCATCCCACATTTCATAAGAAGTGAGAGATGATGCGAGAGATGGGATTTCTCCCATCGAGGGAAATTAAGTAGAGCTCATGGGAGCGAATGACATGCACTTGTCAGTGTCCTTGGATCGACAAGTTAACAACTCCCTACTTTGATTATGATTTGGATATCGATGTGTGGAGAGTTTGGTTCCCAGGATGGGGGATGCCCCCCCACCCTCCTTTATAAAGTTTTTTGTGAGTTCTAAAACCATTATATTCTAAGCCCTCCTCTTTCCAAATTAATTAAATGCATTTGGTAGCTCATGGGATTGATTTGAAATATTGAGATCTGTTTACCAAGAGAACCCCTTCTTGAAGTCTAGTGGATTGATTGGCTTGTCTATCAACCTCTTGATTATTTGATCATAGCACATGAAAGAAATTGATTATGCGAAAGATATAAATTTCTTCCTGAATTTTGTGAAAGATGGCTCGAAGATGAGTATTATTCAGGAGAGAATTGAACCTATCATGTTTAATTATCAATTTAGAGTCCTCGATAACTGTAAGTTCAGAAATGCTTTGAGCCTTTGACAAAATTATACCTTGTAACAAGGCATATGCTTCAACTTGGTTATTGGATTACTGTCCAATGCTCCATGCAAAGGTGGTTTCCAAGTTTCCTCCAGGGCCATATAGCACCCCTATTGCACCTGCCACCCCAGTCTGCGATGGATTATTATTTATGTATGTTAACAATAATTCACACATGGTTCACTGTGAATATGGCGATACCACCTATAAGAAACATATACATGACAATGATGTACATGGGAATGTCAAGAGATTGCAAGTTTTACATGGTTGTGCGCATATATCGTTTGATCCTCGCATTTGGCCAAATCACATGACTTTTGACCTCCTTATGTTGATATTATGGTAGTTGTGGGAGGTATTAACCTCTACATGTAACCTTTGATGAGACTAGAATATTTCGGGAATCAAGAGAAACCATAAACAGATGTGTAGAAACCCTAGAAAACATGTTGTCTCAATAAAAGAATTAACATTTAAGTGTTAACCTCTAAAAGAAGAAGTAGGACTGGATAGGTGACAAAGAGCACTATAAATAAGAGGGCGCTAGAGTTTATTTTTCATTCACACTCTCACAACTGCATAAAGACTAGTAGTGTGCAAGTTTGGAGAGGAAGTGCAGCGGCAGCTACTACAACTGGGATTTTGGTCTTTGGTTATGGTTTGGACTTTGTGCCTTGGTTATGGTTTGGACTCTCTGCTTGGTGCGCTAGATTTGGAGAGATGTATGCTATCTTGGTTAGATATTGGTTATAAGGGTTTTATTCTAGAATTATTATATCTGGCAAGGTTAAGGTGCTCGGGGTTGGCTTCAGCCTATGGTTGGGTGACAATATTTTTATATTGTCTATGAAAAATGAGCACATCTCTTTATTTATAATAGTTTATGGGCCCACACCACCTTCAATATAGTCTAACCACTGGAAGGTAGTGTAACAGTTCTTTTTTAAGCTCGTTGTGGCACCAGTTACAGTTGCAGCTTGGTTTTCTAATTATGCAGCTGCAACACACCCTAACCCTTGTGTTCAGACACTTCTGGTGAAGCATTTGACCTAATTCCTTGACATCCTAGTGCCCCCTAGCCTAGCGCAACTCTTGGTACTCTCAGCTAGTAAAACAGTTAGGTTTGAACTTGTGGTCAAAGTCAAAGTCAAAGTCAAATTCAAAGGTTGACTTTCAATCAAATTTATTTTATGGTCAAAGTTGAAATTTTAGATTTTATAGCTTGTTCTAATCATTGAATCTTATGATTGAGTTTCTAATCTCTTCTTGTCAAAATGATATCTAGTTTTAGATTGGAAGACAAGTTGGATGATGTTATAAGGTTTCAAAGGTATGCACTTGTATATGTTATCTAAGTTATATCATCTAGAAAAACATGAGTGTGTTTGCAGGGAAAGTACTAGATATATTGTCCACTATGTAATCTTGGATTCAATGCATTCGGAAAAACAAGTGCATCCTCCATAGCAAGAGAGGCTTCAAGTTCCAGGTTTGATTAAATTGTTAAAATTTATATATATCAAGGGTGATAGTTGCTACATTACAAATTCTGAAAGCAATCTTTGAAAGATTCTATTATTTCTAGGTGCAATGAATACATGACTGCATATGAATACTATTGATATAGATGCTTATTATATGTGTTCGCAAGATGAACTAACATCTCCTCTAGATAGATATTTCGTGTTTTCTCTTGTTGTTCTTGTTCCAAGCAGGTACCCTTGTGAAATATGTTTGATGAACAATCCTTGCGGAAGTTGTCATAGAAGAAGTTTATAAGGATGACACAACTTCCAGATGGGTAGCAATCAAAACATATAGAAACAAACTTAAAGAGACTCAGAGGAGTTAGACTCGAAGGAAGTTAGGAATCCAAAAGAAACCAGAACAAGGTTGTGACACTTTGCAGAAATCAAAGAGAGATGTAGCAGACAGAAGCATGAACTCTCTCAGATGGAGGGAGTTGATCACAGAATTTCAAAAGAAGAGCATGCATATTTCTTATTCACGCATGAAGTTGGGATTAGGAGGGAGCTAATCCCCAACAATATGATCCATTGAAGAAGAATCTATAAAGACTATGAAGTATCTATCCATGCTCTTCATTGGAAGTATCGGCCATGATAAGAAGCACATGTTCAGTTTGACTCTAGAAGAAGTCTTGTTCGAAAATAAGCCTTGAATATACTTGGTTGTCCATCTACATTTATGTTCCTATGGCAGGAGAAAAAAGTTAGAGCCTTCAGGAAAGAAGGTCATGTAATCTATAGAAGATTCCATGGACTCCAACATTGAATATAAACATGAGGAAGAACATTAAGATTCCAAGAAATAAAGAAAAGTCAGAAAAACCAATTAAACCAAGTTTGAACCCACTAGAAGCAATCAAGAAGAAGGAATGGAAGGAAGTTGTGATGAAGAACAATGTATGTGAGGAATTGTGAAAAATACTTAAGCATTAATAGATACAAGGAGAGACTCGGGGCTAGAGGGTTCTCCCAAAAGGAGGGAGAAGACTATGATGACAACTTGTTATAGTAACCAGACATACCTCTACCTAAGCCATTATATCTCCTACAGTATCCATGGGTTGGAGTTTACATCGGATGAATGTAAAGATTGTTCTTCTCAACATAGTAATTGAAGAAGAAGCGTATGTAGAGAAACCTCAAGGTTTTGAGGTATACCGGAAAGAGACCCTTGCATGCAGATGGAAGAATACCTTGTATTAATTCAAGAAAACTTGGTACAAAGCCTCTCATGTACATCAGAAGCATGGTGAAAACTTCCTATGACAGAGGAAGTATATTGAAATGGTTCTTCAGAAGTCTTGGATGATGGATTGCAAATCCATGGAAAACTCCCATGATGACATATATGAAGTTGAGAGACTCTCATCTAGTAGACCCATCTATGTATCGGAAATTGATTGGATCGTTAATGTATTTGGAGAAAACTCGGTTGGATATTTACTTTGTGGGACATTTGAGTTATGATATACAATTGCATGGATTTATCGATTCAGATTGGGTAGGGAGTGTAGATGACAGAAGAAGTGTTACTTGGATATGTTTCAATTTGATCTTTTCCACGATGTCATGGGCTAGTAGGAAACAAAATTTTGTTACACTAAGCATTGCAGAAGCAGAGTATATTGAAGCTTATGATTCTTGTACAGAAGCAGTGTGGCTCTGTAAGCTAGTTTCTGGACTGTTTGATCAAGTGTTGGATTCGATCGTGATATATTGTGATAATCAAAGTTGTGTGAAGATTTCAGATAATCTAGTGTTCCATAATAGGTCGAAGCAAATTATCCATGATAGAGTCCAGAGGGGAGAAGTGGTTCTCCAGTATATCTTCACAGATGAATAGATAGCAGATATTTTGGAAAAGCTTTTGTCCAAGATGAAAAGTTTGCATACTTCAGGGACAAGCTGGTACTCGTGGAGATGACTTCCTTACTGGAAAAGGAAGAGAATACTCCCATGTTGAGAGGGAGAACTAATATGTTATTGATTTATGGACAGTCATTTTGCAGTTCGGAAAATGGTCTAGGTTGGGAAGTCACCTTCCAGTCCAGAAAGTGGCCCAAGATTTTTGACAAACATGCATTTTATAGTTCAGAAAATGGTCCAAATTGGACAGTCATTTTCGTAATGAAAATGGTTCGATATATTGTTGATGTACCATATACAATGATTCCCCTTGTGGCTAGTGTGGGGGAATGGTATAGGATAGTCATTCTTCTTGGCAGTCACTCTGAGTAGTGGTCAAGCAGAATGGTTCACCTCTTCGGGAAGTCATTCTTTCAAAGTTCATAGTTGTGAGCAATTTCGAAGAATGGTCCATTATAGGAGGTTGGTGTAGGACAGTCATTTCCATTAGGAAATGGTTCAAACAGTCATTCCCTAGGGTAGACTCATTCTCTCCAGGTGACACTATGATTAGTGCCGAAAGAGTGGCCCACTTACGTGAATGGTCCAGGTTCAACAATCAGGGACATGCATTCCCTAGGGAAGACTTATTCTCTCTAGGTTACACTGTGATTAGTGCCGAAAGAATGGCCCAGTTAGGTGAATGGTACAGGCTCAGAAATCAGGGACAATTATTCTTCTATGATTGGGAAAAATAGTCCAGATACCCCATGGCTAATGTTGTTTTTTTTTACTTTCTGAGGGCATATGTTCTTCCATATCTCACAGATGTGAGTGGAGGAATGGCCCAGATGACTCAGTTTGTATCATGATATTGTTATGCAGGTTGATATCAGATGATATGATTGTTGTGGAGATTGCATGTCTTTGTATATTAGATGTATGCTATTGTGGTGGATGTGATCCATTGATAGTGACTATGTGGCATTGGTTAGTAGTCATGTGCTACTAGGAAGTGGTTGTGTACTAGTGGGTAGTAGTTGTGTACTACTATGGATAGACACGGTTGTTTTCTATTGATGGCATTATTCTGATTTCCATGGAGACTACCACTAGTGTTGGAGATGCTTTCCAGCTAGATGGATAGTCAATGTGTTAATGGATAGGAATTCTCCAGGCGAAGAATGGTCCAGGAAGGACATATTGTTGGTGGACAGACATCCTTACTATGGAGGATGGTCCTTGTTGATGTACCATGGAAAACTATTCTTATAGGACATATGTCCGGATTAGAAGAATGGACCGTCTCCCTAAGTTCACAGTAGTGACCAAAGTGGAGAGATTGGTATAGGACATACATTTTCCCTGAGTTCACAGTAGTGACCAAAGTGGAGAAAATGGTCCAGGACAGTCATTCTTCTAGGATGTATGTCTGGATAAGAAGAATAGTCCTTGTAGCCCATGGTGTGGCTTCCAACATCTGTTGGAACAATTATTCTTCTAGGACATATGTTCGGATTAGAAGCATAGTTCTTGTATCACTCTGTGGAGAGAGTGACTTATTCGACATCATGCCCAATTAATCAGATGGAGTATGGCTTCGAGATATGATGCAGTTGATGATATCAGATGATACTAATAGTGATTATGTTGCTCGTGAGTTGATCTATGTGATCATGAGATAGCTTGTGTGGCTATGATAATATTATCGGTTGAATGGTATGTTTGTGCTCAAGACCATTGCATCTAACACCTCCCTATCTAAGAGGGAGTGTTGATATTATGGTAGCTGCAAGAGGTATTAACCTCTATGTGTAAACTTTGTCGAGACTAGAATATTCTAGGAAGCAAGAGAAACCATAAACAGATGTGTAGAAACCCTAGAAGACATGTCGGATCAATAAAAGAATTAATATTTAAGTGTTAAACTCTAAAAAAATAAGTTGTCCTAGAGCTCATTTGTCATTCAAACTCTCACAACTGCATAAAGACTAGTAGTGCACAAGTTTGGAGAGGGAGTGTAGTTTTAGCTACTGCAACTGGGATTTTGGTCTTTGTTTATGGTTTGGACTTTCTGCCTTGGTTATGGTTTGGACTCTCTACTTGGTGCGCTAGATTTGGAGATACGTATGTTGCCTTGGTTGGCTATTGGTTATAAGGGTTTTCTTCCATAATTATTCTATCTGTCAAGGTTAAGGTGCTCGGGGGTGGCTTCGGCCTATGGTTGGGTGACAATATTTCTATATTGTCTATGGAAAAACGAGCACATCACTTTATTTCTAACACATTTTTGGTATGAATTATTCAATTGAGATGTCAATCCTCGACATCCACGACTGTTTCGAAGGACCTCTTGACATAGGCAAGGAATGGATTCCTAGAGTTGGATGCCATTGAGCGCAATGTGGTTCATCTGGGATTGTCGAGCAAGGGATGAATGGCCTCCAATACACTAGATCTACTCAAGGATTGTCATCTAGCAATGTAGAAAATTAATCCTAGGTAGTATGTTGCAGATATAACAAGATTATCCAACTTAGAAGTCTGATTTCAACTACCAAAAGATGTTGTTGTAAGCTTGTCATGGGGTTTTGGAACTCAACATTGTTGGTATTGATATTGTCTTTGAATTTGGACAGGGTAATGATGAATTGATCCTTGTTCATGATGCTCTAGAGCATGGGGAGTGTCGCTTATCTATTGAAATTTCTAAGTATGGAATTTTTGAGAACATTTCATCTATGTATGAACTGGAAACAATGCCTGAATGGACTGAGAAAAGGCCTCTACAAATTGCAACAAGATTTAGCTATCTAGGTCCAAAATTTGTGAAGGAGAAGGGACTAAAGCATGTCAAGTTTTTAAAGGTTGATGGAACATTGGAAGTGGTTCATACTATGGGTATAATCGATTCCATTTTGGATCGTGTGTGTAGTGGAACAACTTTGCATGAAAACAATCTCAAGGAAATAAATGGTGGAACTGTTCTAGAGAGCCAGGTTGTATTTATTGCAAGATCACTACTTCAACGCAAGGACATGATAGAGGTTGCACATGAAATGTTTGAAAGAATGAAATCCCATTTGAGAGCAAACGATCAATTTACAAAAATACAAACATACGAGGAAGTTTAGCAGAGGAAATGGCAAAACGTGTATTCAAGCAAACTGAATTTCATGGTTTACAAGGGGGAACTTTAAGTCCTATCTTTTCCAAAATAAATGGAGAAGTTAAGAAGGATTATTATGCCATATTCATATGCGTAAAAAAAAAAAATTATGGTTCTATCCACTAGTTGAGATCAATTGAAGGAAGCATAATTCTCATTTCTCCATTAACATATATTTTGATTAAGATACACTAAGATGGCACAACTTTCTAGTCACTAACCCTTCATGTACTTAGGAATGCGAAAGGTGTTGTTGCAGTGGTGGTCTCAATATTATATTTCTATTTTTCCACATTTGTTGAGAATGTTGAGCAGCAAGGAGAATACATAAATCAACCTCAAGAGAGAGAAATAAAACCACCCACTATGATGACCATGAATCAAGAATTTTCGTGGACCAAATGTTTCTTTATTTGGGGAGGTGTGTGTTGATTTTTCATAAGCATTAGGTTAAGCATGAAGCTCATTCCATTTTATCATTTAACCATAACCATAAATGCTGCAACAACCAACATCACAAGATGAAGCACCATGCACAAGAACACAAAATGTATCCTGGGAAACCATTCTCAACAAGGGAAGAAAACCCAACCAAATTATTTGCTATAATCTTCAGGATAAAGGCCCTTTTACCACCAAGAAAGATCTATCACACAAGAGGGTGCTCAAACCCTAGAACTCTAGCACCCAAGAGAGGTGTGCACCTTTTTCCAAAGAAGTGTACTTGCTGAAATTTCTAAACTCACAAGAAAGATATGTTTCTATAATGGGAAATTTCCGTTTACTTATATTAGAATTGTCCTATCAACTAAAGTTTATATTGGAACAATAGGGCCAACCTCTCTAAGACATAATATAATTATTATTGTTATTATTATTATTATTATTATCCAGATTAATTATCTTTTACATTTATTATTAGACACAATAAGGTCGGGTCGACCTATACCCTTTACATAAAAATTAGGGTTATAGATAGGTATAACTCTTGAACAATATATAGAAAAGTATATGATACAACCACTAATGCTCATCCACTAGGGAACATCCATAGGGATGTCATAGCTATGATTCACTGCATTACACAGAAGAACCGGATCTTCACGCGTTCACCTGTGCTCATCCATAGGCACGTCCACTCTACAGATCTTCTTTCTCACTGCCTCACACATGAGAATCATCTGGAGTCTTCTCATCAACTCTGCTGCTTAGAGGAGGCTAATACATCATCTTCATTTATGTTCTCATGACGATGCACCCAACACTTTGGGATTTCACACGTTCAACTTGTGCTCAGCCACAGGCACGTCCTAACTCAACAGATCGTATTTCCCACTAGATAATCATATGGAGTTATTCTCAACTCTCTGAATGGAGTAGGTCATCTCTACATTCCCATCTCTATCTCAGGCAGAAACCACATACCCTTCTTAGGGGATTTCTCTTAGGTTTGTAATATGAGAGAAAGAATTCACATAGCTTCAATTGATCCACACCTCATAGGTTTGTAAGCTGGAGAATGTCTCACATAGCTGCAATCATCAAGAATCCCTCTCAGCTAGGGAGGCATTCTTCATTATGCCAAGTCTCATATGGATGTTCTCTGAATTTTTTTTTTGGCTGGAATCATCAATACTCCCTCTTAATTAGGAAGGAATTTTTCACTAAGCCAGTCTGTGCAGATGTCAGTAATATGCTCATGTGTAGGGAGGTACTACATGTGTACGATTTTCCTCTGCATCATATCTCTTGATATAAGGACATTTCATCTCACCATGTTTCGATCTGATAGGAAACACCAAATTTTCACACAGCTCTTGGTTATCATCATAGGATCCATCTCATGGCCAAGTAAATCTATTAGGAGTTTGTGAAGCCACATTTCTTCGCACACTCATTTCTATATACTTTGCCTCTGTGATACTCAATGTCATAGAAAAAAAAAATTATGTTGTATTAGCAAACCATGGCAACCTTCATGGCAAGACAACACATGTATGTGCTCTTTCAGTCCACTGTATTCTTTGCTCAATCTGAATCGTCATATTCTACAAACTCAAGTTCATACTGGAGGCATATCTCAGGTCATATCCAACTGTGCCTCATATATACGTGTTTTGGTGTCGTCTTAGTGAGTCTGTCTTGGTTAACTCATGAAATGACTAAGCCCATTCACTGCATGGAATGAATCAATTCTGGTTTTAACCAGACACATCAGGGATCCACACAATTGTGGATCACTCTTGTTTGAATCATCATCAATCTTCTTCTTTAGATCCATCACGGTGGATTTGCATCTTGTCATACTAAACTTCTTTAATATTCCCACTGTATATTTTCCTTGGCTCAGTAAAATCTCATTGGTTCTCTATCACACTCCTTGTCTCAAGAAGTAGTGTACCATAAAAATCAGAAGTCAATGCTTGCTTGTTTTCAACAACAAGGCTTTATGAATAAATCATCAAAAACATGCTCTTGTCACCAAGACAAAATAATATAGGTTTGGATCAACAATATTTTAGTTAAGATCCAAACTCATCAAGAATCCATCCATTTGATATGGTTTCAAACTCATGGTTGGTAGTCTGAATGGAGGTGTATCGGGCTTACTGAATCAAGTGTCATATCATAGACAACTCCCTCTGTTTGTGAGAAACCTTTGGTTGTAGATCTTTATTTATATTTCTCGATACTTTTATCAGTTGCATGCTTGATCTTTATAGATACACTTGGAAGTCATCACAAACTTCTCTTCTGGTCTCTGAACAATATATTATACATCATTCTTTTAGGACATACTGGTATGCTTCTGTTATGGCATCTTGCCATACCTGTTCTCTTGTTATTTTTCAAAGACAAGGAGGCTCAACATCAATGAAGTGGCTCATGATTGAAGTATAACTTGAGAATCTATTGTGTTTTCTCAGGATGTGCATTGAGAGATTTGCATGTTTCTTTGTCTCTTGCAGAGTGATTCTAGGTAGGCATTTTGTGCCCTATTGCAATATCTCTAAATATATCAACTGGAACAACTGGATCAATTTGAGTAAGGTATGTCTCCCTCTGAACTGCTAAAGGGAGAGAAGGTATTTGTTTCACTGTCAATCTTTATTTTTGATTCTATGGATCTTTGAAGGAGTATCTCTTCTTCAAGGAAATTGTTTTTGCTTGTTCTTGTATAATAAAAAATTCAAATATGGTTTGGACTCTTGTACCAGGGATAATGGTCCAAGTCTTTGAGTGCTCTTGTAATAGGAATAATATCCTTCATTGATTTGAAAAATGCAATCAACTATAAAATTATGGATCAAAAGATTTACCTAGTTTGTAGCCATGCCCTTTTAGGGGAAGTACTTCTCCTCTCTTTTCTCTTCACTCACTTGAGGTGGATCTGGATCAATGTCAACAGTGGAAGCGTATTGTCTTCCCTTCTTCCTGGTTGGACAATTTCTTTCAATGTGTCCATCCTTGTCACATCTAAAGCACTGAATTTCTGAAGCTTCTCTTCTTTGATAACCTGGATTGGATGGAGGTTTTTCATCTTTAAATTTTTGTCTGAAATTTCTTTTGAATCTTCCTCCCTTCTTTGTATGGAGTGCAAGGGCATGATTTTATTCTGAAGAATATTCCACTACTCTGTTTCTAAGTCTAAGTTCTTCTTGAGTGAAATATTTCCATAGACGATCAAAGGTTGGTAGAGATTCTCTTCCACTGATACTTTGAATGAAAGGCTCCCATGATTTTGGAAGATTATGGAGAGTGGTTAAGACGATTTCTCTATCATACATGATTTCCCCAATGGTCTCTAGTTGTTCTTTAATCTCTGATATCTTCATAAAGAAGAGTGCAACTGAGTCACCCTTCGTCATCTTGGTACTTTGAAGTTGGCTCTTTAAGGTAAGACCTATGAGGGTGTTTTCACTTTCAAACATTCATTTTAAGATTTCATACATATCATAGGTTGTCTTTAGATTGGAAATACAAGGCTAGAGGTGATATCTTACTGAGTAGATGATTATTTTTCTTGATTTGACATCTTCTTCCTTTCTTATCTTCTTCTCTATATTTGTAGTTGTGTCTGGTAGAACTTTAGTTGTCACATCCAAGAGATCATATTCTTCAAGAGTGACTAGAAGATTTGATTTACAGGGGCTGAAGTTGCTTGCTCCATCAAGCCTATCTTCTACCAAAGTTTTGTTCTTCATTTGATTTGTTTCTTCAAATTCTTGCCAACTGGATTTTGAAAACCTAATGATTAGGTTAGGTTAGCAACCTTAGTTTATATTGGATTTATTACTTCCAACAATCAATTTTATAGTATCACATAAATGCTTGATGATTCAGGAAAATGTTTTTTTAGAAATCCAGAATTAATATTCTGCAGGAAATTTTGGCACCCTAGAAACCCTAGGTCCAAAAATCAAAATTTCTCGGAATTTCATTTTGAGAGCTTCTGGAGATGCATTGTAAGAGGCCGTAATATTCTATTCCAAAAGTATCCCCATAATACAAGTTTTAAGGGGCTGAAACACCCAAAAGAAGAGGCTCGTACGGATTTTATGGAAACCTTAGAAGGGTCGTACGGTTCTGCAGAAGAGGAGGGATGACTGGTAAAAGATGAGACTTGGTAGATGCTTGTACAATGGGTTCTTTCAAGACCTATGCTCTGAAACCATGTTGATTTTTCATAAGCATTAGGTTAATCATGAAGTTCATTCCATTTTATCATTTAACCATAACCATAAATGTTGCAGCAACCAAGACCACAAGAAGAAGCACCATGCACAAGAACACAAAATGTATTCTGGGAAACCCTTCTCAACAAGGGAAGAAAACCCAGCCAAATCCTTTGCTATAATCTTCAAGAGAAATACCTTTTACCACCAATAAAGACCTAGCACACAAGAGGGTGCTCAAACCCTAGAACTCTAGCACCCAAGAGAGGTGTGCACCTTTTTCCAAAGAAGTGTACTTTGCTGAAATTTCCAAACTCACAAGAAAGATATGTTTCTACAATGGGCCTTTACTTATATTAGACTTGTACTATCAACTAAAGTGTTTATTGGCACAACAAGGTCGACCTCTCTAAGACATAATATAATTATTATTGTTATGATTATTAGAATTAATATTATCCAGATTAATTATCTTTTACATTTATTATTAGACACAATAAGGTAGGGCCGACCTGTACCCTTTACATAACAATTAGGGTTACAGGTAGGTCTGACTCTTGAACAATATATAGCAAAGGATTTGATACACCCACTAGTGGTCATCCACTAGGGGCACATCCATAGGGATGTCATAGCTCTGATTCACTGCATTACGCAGAAGAACTAGATCTTCACACGTTCACCTGTGCTCGTCCACATACATGTCCACTCTACAGATCTTCTTTCTCACTGCCTCACACAAGAGAATCATATGGAGTCTTCTCGTCAACTCTGCTGCTCAGAGGAGGCTAATACATCATCTTCATTTATGTTATCATGACAATGCACCTAACACTTTGGGATTTCACACGTTCACCTTGTGCTCAGCCATAGGCACGTCCTAACTCAATAGATCTCCTTTCCCACTGGATAATCATCTGGAGTTCTTCTCAACTCTCTGAATGGAGGAGGTCATCTCTATGTTCCCAGCTCTGTCTCAGCCAGGATCCACGTAACCTTCTTAGGGGATTTCTCTCAGGTTTGTAAGCTGAGAGAAAGACTTCACATAGCTGCAATGATCCACACCTCACAGGTTTGTAAGCTGAAGAATGTCTCACATAGCTGCAATCATCAACAATGTGATGGAGGAGGATCTTCACATTTGATAAATTCAGAATGTTCTCCATTTTTGCCAAAGTTGTTTGGACAATGAAGAGCTCTTAAAGAGATTTTTTATGTAAGTTGAATGGGGTCAAATGGACTTTGTATGCGAAAGATAAGGCTTGTTGAAGTTTTGGGCAATTAGGTGGAAATAAAAAAAAATTGAAATGATTAATACATATTTTGAGCTTAGGTGCTCTTACAATATTCATCTTTATTGTAATAGGAAACTAATGTTAATGAAAGAGTTGCGTAGCATTGCGGTTTCCTAATCTAAGGGGAATTTTGAGATTTTCATGAGCATAGTTGAGATTTTTCCTCAACCCATCCCTTGAATTGTGCCCAAGTCTTAATTTAGTGGATCTAGAGATTTATTCTCTCCTTAGGATATTGAGGTAGTTCTCAACAATTAAAAACTATTCAAGTACCTATATTAAATTTTTCTCTTTAGAGAGAAGAGACTATTCATAAACTCTTTGAAGAAGAATAAGCAATTAGGCTTGTTTTTTTTTTTTAATTATTATCCTTTTTTATAAAAGGGAGATTAAGCCCCTCGTTGGGAGAATTTGTAAGCCCCTTATTGGGAGATTGAGCCCCCTTATTGGGAAAATATTCCAGCCCTTTATAAAGAAGAGAACCAACCCCTTATTGGGAGAAGAAATAACTAAATGATTTGTTGATTGAAGCGGACCCAAAGACATATCCCATAAGGGTGAACTCCGTTATCAACTTGTTGAGTATTGTCTGTGTTTTTCAATACTGGTTGTTTTAATTCATTAAGACAATTTTTAATCATTATTGCGGAAAATTGATAAGTTTGTTAAATGAATATGAATTAGTAGAAAAAAAAAGTTAGTGCTAATTTTGGGTCAACATGATACCAATCCATTGCGTTGCAAACCTTTGATACCATATTAAGAAATAGCACAAACAAGACAAAGACACAAAAACTTGGCAATACATTGTTTGCATCGCGTGCCAACAACATGTGGCCTATTATTCATGTGCATTGGTTCCACCTGGGATGTTGAGCCTTGAAATCGTCCTCTCTTCCAACATTTGAACATGCCAAGGGATAATTGGACCTATCTGCAAAGTTCTTTAAAATGATGTCTGGAACGTGGAGGGGCAGCACGTATTTGTTTCTCCACCATAAACCCTAATATGTAATCTCATAAAACTAGTCAACAATCAAGTTGAAGTTGTGCATGGGAGTAACTTTGAGCATTCAAAGAATGTCTGGGTGCATATGTATTCAACTCTATATTGTAGTTGTGATTCAACTTCACTAAAATTTGTGTTATATTGTGTACATCGATAGGAGGTTACCCCATGAATACTAGCGCCAACCTAAGCTTTCCATTAACAATGACCGTGATCTGTCTTGTTCTGCCAAAAATAATTGGCCCTTGTGGTAATCAAAGCCATGCTATCGATGTATCATAGAATATTGGAAGAGAACAATTGTTAGACTGTAAGTCCTGAGACAATCACAAAGTTCGAGACACATTGATGAGTTTTAAACCTCATATATTCAAGAGGTGTTGTCATGATCCATTGATGAGTTGTCAATGAAATCAATATCTAGATCTGGTATATCTATGTACTATAAATTCACATCATGAGCTCAATACAATTAGCATATGAATGGCTGAAGGCCCTTTCTACCATTTCTTATCTCATTTTTCTTGTGCTCGAATCTTAACAATAATGTGAATCATTGTGACATCCCTTTGCCTTCAAGATCTTCGATTGAAGCCATGTTTGCCATGGAAATCTCTGAGAACCACCTCAACTTTTACTTTTCGCAATGTTGTTTGTTTGGAGGAGTTTGAACTAGGAGGAGAGGCACGTCATATGCCATGTAAGCACATGTTCCGTTTTGATTACGTTCTGTCATTGAAGCTACACAACTTGTACCCTATGCATTTCTTGCAAATGCTTGTCGATGACAAGGATGATGACATAGAGAAATGACAAGAGTCCAACCTAATAGATGAGAGAAGAAGGGGTGAGTTAGAGAGAGAGGTAATCATGTTGGATTTTGAGGGTAGAGAGAATGGTACAAAGAGGAGAAGATTGGCATGTTTAAATCAACATGCTCATCTTTGAATTATTTTGGATGGATGCTCCATGCCACCAAAAATGTCTACACATAATCTTCTAATAATTTGCAGATCTATACTGTTTTATAATAATAGATCATTGAATAAGACAAAAAGAATATAGATCTACTACAGGGAGATCGCCAGATCTTATTTTACAATTGTATCCCCAAATGGATGTAGATATGCAATTTTGTTGGTGGACGCAACATGACTACTCCATTTTCTCATCAATCTCATGGATTACTACCATGGACGCATATGTTAAGATCTACTTGGTCTAATGTGTCATTAAGTAAATTTATGTTTCTTAGTGTGTTTCTTTAGTATGCATTTGTAGTTAGGAAATCTGACGGTCACGATATGTTCCCGACATAGAGTAACTTGACGGTTCATACTCTCCTCGATATTAACGACCATTGATCCATGGCTTAGCACCCGATTGGTCCATGATCTCTATTTAAAGAGAATGGAGGGTCATTTGTTGATGATTGATTGTGAGAAACTCTATTGTAAAATCTCTTTGTAATCTTTTTCTTTTGCATTAATAAACTACTCCAAGTGGTCACGTTGGCTGGGGCCATGGATATTTCCCCGTAGGGGTTTTACCACGTGAAAACATCGGTGTGTTGATATTTGATCTGGTTATGTGAGTGGTTACTGAAGGTGTTCATCCTCTGTTGGAATACTTGTGTTTTAGAACATGGTATCAGAGTTTGTTTGAAGATCCGCTCCTGTTGTAGATCGAGATCGTGAAGCCGAGTTGCCTCATCTCCATTTCCTGTCATTTCCGTACATTTCTGGGCTGAGAGGACTATTCCATTGCACCTGAAGCACTCGTTTCATTCAGGAACACTTTTCTTTTCACTCAAAAAGGTTTATGTTTGTCCAAGATAAGACCATTACAGTCAGATCTGGAGGTATAAAGCTTGAATACACATTTTTTAAATTTTTGCAGAGTAGTATTTTGGTTTTATTTTGGTTTTGTATTATTTATTTCCACGTTGCTACTCTTTTAGATCTATGTATGCTCTTTTCCCCGCGTCCTGTGCAATCTCTTCAAATCAGAAACAAATAGGAAAAGGTACATCTTCCAAGTAATATAACCGAGATCTAACCCTTGTTGTCATCGAGAAGTGAATTTTTTTTCTTGTGTGAAAATAGTTTTTTTTTAGCATGCTTTCCAAGACCATCTTCCACAACAACAACACCCCCAATCCTCCCTATGAACATAACAATATGTTTTTCTAGACCATTTGGTTAAAATTTTCCTTATTAAGTAAGAGGTCTTGAGTTCAAGTCACTCTTTTGTTACTTTTTAAAAAAAAATTCATGCTAAAATTGTAAAGTGTATTTCACTTCAAGTATAAAAGTGAATCACTATAAGTAGCTTTATTATTTTATTTTAGAGTTATTTATTTTGCATGCAATTTTTCTGTTATAAAGTAACTTCATTGTAAAAGTGATCCCCACTTCTCTTTATAAAAGTGGGTCACTTCATAAAGAAACTTACACTATTACGTGGTCATTTGGTTACTGTTTATGTTTTTTTATAAAAGAGCATAATTCTCACATCCGAAGTCCGTTTTCATTGTCGTTTTTTTTTTAAATCGCATAAATTTTCGATCTCTTTCCATCCATATCATCAGTTTCAGTTTTTAAATCCATATTATCTTCATATTTAATATGGATTCTACAAGTAATGTTTTTCTTACCAGCACCAACTACTTCCAATGGAAATCTCATTTGGAAGATTTATTAAGAAGTAAAGGCTTTTACCCAAATTACCTTGGGAAAGGAAAAAGAACCCATTGATGATGATAAGAAAGACAAATGGGCCAATAGGAGTGACGAAGCACGTGGACTAATCGAAATGTCCATCTCTCATGATTTAAGATTCCACCTTAAAGAAATTGATGACCCCGAGGAAGCTTGGGAAAAGATTGAATATGTGTTTGGTAAACTCGATATTATTTGAGCACAACAGTTAGAAAATCAAGTACTGACCTTGAATCCAAGTGATTTTTCTTGCCTTGGAGACTATCTATCTAAGTTTAAAACACTCAGAATTTTATGTGAAGAATGTAAGATAACAATGGAGGAAGAGTGTTGCATCTATCTTATTCTTTCTAAGCTAGGTAATGCATATCATGTGTTTGTATCTACCTTTTATGCCATGAGAGAGGCTCTAGGGAAAGATTATCAAAAACCCACTCTTGAGTCATTTTGTGTTGTTTTGATTAGAGAAGAAGATAACCTTGTACAACTTGGAGTGATCAACACTTCAGGTACCTCCACCAAAGCCTTAGTTGCCCAGCAGAAAGATAAACCCAAGTATCCCAAGAAGCAACATCCTTGCTATAAAAACAAGAAACATAAGGGTCCCAAACCCACTCAGACAACTTCAGCTCCTAATGGTGATGTTGGTCCAGAGTCTGTACTTAAGGCTATAAAGTATAGAGTCTAGGCATCCAAAAATGGGTATATGATGTAAAAAGAAGAAAAAACAACTGGAGGAAAAAAAACTATGGTTGATTTCTGAGTTGTCTTTGTCTAGCTTCCAATTGTTCCTGGGCGCTTATATCATGTTCAATGGCTGCCCATGAGCATTCAAGTTCAACCCGAGTGGTGGCAATTTTTAAGATAGTATTAAAAAGGTTTAACGTAATGCTAGTTTGATTTGTGAGACCGGGTTCAATGTTGGGTTGTCTTGTAACAGGTAGAGTCATGGGGGGGAAAGAAAAAAGTTTTAAATGTTTGTCTTTCACTACCGAAATAACAAGATAAATTTCTTTAAAATGAATTAATAATATAATAGCTCAGACGAAGTCTCCCATAACTAATTTAAATTTGAAAAAATCGAATGAATCGAAGAAAAACATAAAGCTGCTAATCAAAGTAAGGCATCAAATGCTGAAGAATCTTACTCTGTAACAGAAGAAGAAAGTGAATGATGTAACCTTCAATGAAGTTTAAAATATAGCATCTAAATAACATACAGGTCTTGTATTAACTGACAGTGAATACAAAGGAAAAATCTGCTAGTTATCAGATTACTCAAGGAAATATAACCACAGTAGAAGTTGTACTAAATTGTGATTTGCATTCATCAAAGAAAAGTATATGAAAGTATGTTGGAAAATGGAAAGACAAAGAACACATAACTCAGAATAGACGAGATGTAGAATATCTGGCCTGCATTTGTATTAATTCTCAATAAAGAGAGTCTTGTCCTTTACAATTGGCAAAAAATAGCCTCTTGTGCATTTTCAAAATATATATTTATACTAGATTTTGGAGTTTGCAATTATATCATTCTAAAAATTCAGTTACAAAAAAGAGAAAATGAAACACTTCAATTTGTTATCCCCTGTCGTTTCTCATGTTGGCAAGACGTTTGCTTTTTTTGTCTCCTAGCTCCAACATTAGGTGATACATACATTGTGTTATTTTCCTCCAGAAATATTCTTTTTCCCTTGATCAATACATTTGATACACTTTTCTATTAACTGAGCTATCAACTTTGGAGGCTTGGTTTGGTCATTTGCTTCGAAGGTGTAACACTTTTTTTCCAGTTGTGGAAGTCTTTCTCCTATTTGCCCATCTACTGTGATAATAGCCGATAGTAGTAGATTTGGTTTTACTAACCACTTATCTATTTGGGCAATGTTGACCTGACTTATCTTGGAGAGCTCAACGAGGCCTCTTTCCACATTTTCCTTAATGTCTACCAGATGTTTGGCTATGTTCATTTTACCCAACGTTCTAGAGCTACTTTCCTCATCAACATCTAACAAATTTTTATTTAGCAGACCGAATATTTCTTCACAAGAATCTCTTGCCTCCTTAGCCATTTTCCCGTTTTCTGCTATATTTTGCTCCCATACCTTTAGTAGGATATTACCTCTGGTTTGTTCTCGAATGGATAATATGGAAGCGATGACCATTTCCTCCTTCATTGTTGATATAATATCTTCCTATAAAGTACCTCGAGCCACCTTAGCTTCTCTTTCTCTTAAGTCAGTATTGTCTAAGGCTTGATCTATCATCTGAGAATGATCTTGGATGACTTCTACTTTAGTAAGTAGAATCTGTTGAGCAACCTCCATCTTATTTTGTATTTATGTGGCTTGAGCTTGGAATATTGTTATATCTATGACCTGGCTTTCAGAAGAATTCAATTTAGACTGTAGCTATTTTATTAATTCCTCTTGTTGATTGACCTTTGTTTGGCTTGTTTGAGCCGACTGGTGCATTTTCTCAAGATTGGATTTGAGTTGTTCGATTTTCTGTTGATCCGCTGCTCTGGCTTTCTCAAAATCTTTGTTTGCCTCATTCTTGGATGTCGCCTCTATTGTTGCTATCTGAACCTGCAATTTGATGATTAACAATTTTTTTTGTTTCAACTGTCGCCTCAAAGTTCCAACTGAATATTGATTTGTCGTTGCGAAAGCCCCCAATGTTCCTGCTATCTCATTAGTGAATTCTTCCTCTTCTAGAGTTTCACCGTCTATTAATATTTTGTATCTTTTGACCGATGTACCCAACAGGTGGTGCGCCTCTCACTTCAGGACGACCTTTCTTTTCTTACTAAAAAAGAAGTCATTGGGAGGTAACTCTTCCACATAGATAGGTGTCGTATCTTCTTTGCATATTGTCCCTGTGTCGGGGTTCTCCTTGGAAGATTGTAAGGGGGTAACGAATGGAATGGGATTGTCGATTTCCTTCGATCTTTGTTTCATAGTAGCGTCTGTGTCTGTTCCACTTGATGTGAGAAACGACGTGTCTTCGGCCCCTTTCGAGGGCCTCTCTGTTTTATCCTTGACTTGTTTCCCTGGTATATCTGTCTTTGGGAGTCTTTCTTCATGGCTTGAAGTCTTGGTTTCCTCCGCGTCACTCTGAGTTTCTTGTTTTCCAGGGTTTTCTTCCTTTGAACCCTTGACTTTTGTTTGATAAATATATTGAGGTATTGAGACCTTGCCCTGCAAAACTTTGGGGAGGCCATTTCTCCGATGTTCCTGAAATTTGTAAAAATCGACCATGTCTCCGAGCAACAGAGCTTGAACCCGACTTAAGACTTCTGAGTAGGACCTTGCTCCTCGGAACATTTCATCATGAGGTGAATCTTCGTTCTCATATATTTTTATACCACAACTCACCACGTGATTACTCACAACCTTATTAGGATCATGCTTCTTAAACTCAATGTCTACTAGCTGCATTTCGTCCAAGGCCACGACCTCTGCTTTGGCATGGCCAAAATCTAATAAAAAATATGTACCAATGTGAATGGGAAAGGGTGGTCATACCTTCTTCTGAACTCCCTTGAGTTCTTTACTTATACCACCATAGTTGGCCTGGCGATCTCGCGACATACTAGTTTATCTGGTAAGAATAGCAGTAAGGCATATGGGGGAACAGAGCAACCAAAAACCCTAATGTATGAAAACTCTGCTTCTATATACCAATCTTCCACGCTACTTAGGTTGGCCATGATTTTATCCAAAATCCTGGGAGGCGAATGGCCGAAGATAGAGACATGCATTGGTACCATTACCCAGTTGAAAATATCATAGACAAAGTCTTTGGATTTATCTTCCCAGAGTTTTGAGTGGTACACATGAATAGGCTTTGCATTAGTTGGATTCCAGCTCCAGCTCATTAATGGAAAATGTGTCATGAAGCAAATGGCATCCATAATGTAAGAAGACATGAAAAATGAAGATGCTTTCCCACTGGCCTTTTGTGCTCGATATTCTATAATCCGATTGATCAGACTGTCTGACAACAATTTGGCCCGGTCAAAAGAGAAACCCTCAACTACTGTGTGGATAAGCAGTACCCATGGGAGAAATAAGTGAGTGGTGTCCTCCTTCCCATAAAGTCTACAAACCATCATTGCTATATACATGAATTGTGGCTCTAAAGACAAAATTGTATAAATTCCATTAGAATCGGCTCTGAATTTTGCAAGTTGTGAATACCAATCTTTGATTAGGTCAGATAAGATTTTCCCAAACTGCTCACATTCTTTCTTTTTGAAACCCTCTAAGAATTCAACGTTGTGAGTAAAGTTTGGTGTGGGGGACAATTTGTACATTGTTTGTAGATGCTCTGGCCTGAATGTCACAATCGCCACCTTCTGGTCGTTGAATATTGTCCTAGTCGGGATATCTACATGGTCCAGTGCCCATCTGATCATATCATAATAGGGAAAAACATGTGGCCTTGCTGCTATCTTGTGTATCTTTGACTGAGCGACAATTTTGTATTTGTTGGATAAGTCGTCTTTTTCATTATCATTGGAATCGTCTGGACAATTTATCAGCTCATATTGCAAAATGTTGGAGACATGAGTCCATGTTTTGACAGTGTTGATGCTTCTAGGTGATGTATCAGAAATAATATCTGAACTTTGACCTGAATTCTCACCAGTTGTATTGGGCGTTTTCCGCGGAGCCATGATATAGAACCTTGCAATTTGGTCTCTTGTCACAAAAAATGAAAACACAGACAAAGGTTATCTCAGTAAACTAACTCTGTGAAAAGTAGAAGGAAATTTAAAATGATGACAGAAATCCTTTCGCTTTGAACACTCAAGTTTGAGTGAGTCCTTGTTGACAGAGCGTTTAAATCATTTAATACAAATATTTGGAGATAAAACATGATCTTACTATTAATCATTTCACTAACTTTCTTATAAATTCCATAAATGTTTGATAATTCGTGACTTGGGAAGATCACAAAAACGTTTTTAAGGAATTAATTAATCCAGTTTAATACTTTAATTGAGTGTGATTAGTCCTTAATCCCTTTTTCAACGTTCGCAATCTCGAGTGATTTTACTCTTAGTCTTAAACCATGAACACCGAATTGGCGATATTGTGATTTGGTTGATTAACTGTGATTAGACTTAAGTTTTTAATTAACCACGACAAATTAATAAATTTCACGACCTTGGGTATCGGGGTTACAAACGTGTTGCTTCGAGGTAAAAACTGTCGAGTCAGAAAATCGTGATAACGATTAACTATGGCTTAATTATCATTATTCTTGTAATTGACCAGATTTATCTCAAGTTGATTTCACAACTTCACACATTGGATGTTCGAAGGGCGTTTCGAGATGTGACTCCCGAAACGCGAAAGTACGATGTATTAAAAAGCGATAATCCCTGCTTAAAAGTTCAATAATCGTGATTAAACTTAAATCGACTTCACTATTTCGCGTGTCGGGACATTGAGAGCTTTGATATGTATAACTGTAATATCTACGAAACCTCGAAATCCGATTTTTGAGGCTTATGTGTATCGTTTTGTTATTTTGTAAGTAGGCGGCTCCAACCCTTTGATAACTAGAGTATTTGAAAAATACGAGTGTTCCAACAGGTGACAAAGGAGCAAAATATAAAAATAATAAGACTGACAGACATTGCAACTTTTGTGATAAAGAGGGTCATGATGAGTCTAAATGTTTCAAGAAGATGGCAGCTTTAGAAGTAGCGATGAAGAAGCACAACATCAGTATTGATTCTACTACTTCTTCTTCTTCTCATGGACATGCACTTTCCGCTTCTAGTTTCTCCTTCAACACAACTTCTACTTCTTATGATGAGTGGTTTATTGATTCAGGAGCATCTTATCATATGGCTAAGGATAAAGCCATATTTTCTGCTCTAAATGAATGTAACACCAAGAAAATATTTGTTGGTGATGATAAATCTATTAGTGTTGTAGGATCTGGAACAGTTCAAGTAGATAATGGTCATTTCAATGATGTATTATGTGTTCCAAATATTTATTGTAACCTTCTATCAGTATATCAAATCACTCATTTAGGTGAAGGTAAAACCGTAGAGTTTTCACCTCACCAAGTTGTAATCAAGGATCTAAAAGATCCTAAGCATGAACTTGGAACTGGAATTGCTAATGATATTACCAGGTTGTACAAGTTTGACAACTTTGGGTCATCATCTTTTTCATCAGTTTTTGTTGATCATAGCGATGACTTGAGCAAACTTTGGCATGAGAGTTTTGGTCATCTTAACTATCGCTCATTACAACAACTATGTAATCAACAGATGGTGACTGATCTTCCTCTTGTTTCATGCAGAGATGGTGTTTGTGCTGGTTGTGTTCTCGGAAAACATCATCGGGACAATTTTGACAAACGTGCCTCTTGGCTTACTTCGGGCCCTTTGCAGCTTGTTCACAGTGATTTGTGTGGTCCATTTTCTTCTCCTTATTTTTATGGGTCCAAGTATTTCTTAACTTTCATTGATGATTTTTCCAGACGTACTTGGGTTTACTTCTTAAAACTTAAGAGCGAAGTGTATGACAAGTTTTTGGCCTACAAGGCCCTTGTAGAAAAACAATCTGGACATCAAATTCAAAAGTTAAGAACAAATAATGGAGGCGAATATGTGAACAATAATTTTAGAAGTTACTGCACTACACATGGCATCCAAATGCAGCACATTTTTCCATATACACCACAACAAAATGGTGTTGTTGAGAGAAAGAACCTCACATTAAAAGAAATGGCTAATTGTATGATCCAATCTAAGGGATTAAGTCTAAAGTATTGGGCGGAAGCAATCAACTGTGCAAATTACATAGTCAATCGCACTCCCACAAAGGCTCTTAAAAATATAACACCGGAAAAATCTTGGACTAAAATTAAACCAGATGTAAGTCACTTCCATGTATTTCGCAGTATAGCATGGGCTCAGATTCCTGATGAGAAAAGGAAAGAACTACAACCTAAAAGTGAGAAGTCTATATTTGTTGGTTATTCTGAAGATGTAAAAGGTTATAGACTTCTTCAACCACATTGTAATGAAATTATTATTAGAAGATATGTTAAATTTGATGAAAATCTCTTGGAATGCGAGCCTAATTCGACGATTGTGCCTTATTCGACCTGCGAGCCATCTTCAACGTTTGTGCCTTCTTTTGTTCCTATTCCGGTTTCTTCTTCAGATTATGACATTGAGGATGAAAATCCACCTTCGCTTGCTCACCTTCTTCTAGATGAGTCCTTTGAACCTAAACTCGCACCAGTTCCATCGCTTCCTAGATGGGTTCATTCAACACGAGAAGCAGCTGGCGGTCTTGTCGGTGATCCTTCATATCAATGTCGAACACGTTCACAGTTCCATCGAGCCTCTTCTCTTTTAGCTCAATTTTCAGAGACTTGTCATCCAGAGACATTTGCAGAAGCTTCAGTTCATCCAAATTGGGATACAACAATGAATTAAGAGTATCGTTCTTTAATGGCAAATGATACTTGAGATCTTGTACTTCTTCCAAAAGGAAGAAAACTTATCAGATGTAAATAGGTATACAGAACTAAGTATGCATCAGATGGAAGTGTTGAAAGACACAAGGCTCAGTTAGTTGCCAAAGGATTTTCTCAAGTTGAAGGAATTGACTATAATGAAACCTTTTTCCATGTGGCCAAAATGAATTCCAACTGCCTTGTTCTTTCCCTTGCTGCCTCACATAAATGGGAGGTCCATCAAATGGATGTTAAATCCGCCTTCTTGCATGGATATTTGCAAGAAGAAATATACATGGAACAACCTCCTGGTTATTTCCAAAATGACTCTAGCCTTGTTTGTCACCTTAAGAAATCTCTTTATGGTCTTAAGCAAGCTCCCCGAGCTTGGTATGCCAAAATGGACAACTTTCTTATTGACATTGGATTCTCTAGATGCCATTCTGATCCTAATGTCTATACCAATAAAGTAGGAAGCCATCTCATCATCCTTGTCCTTTATGTTGATGACCTTATCCTTACTGGTAGTGACTCAAAACTTTTAAACCATGTGAAAACCAGCCTTAAGAAGAAATTTCAAATGACAGACTTAGGATTTTTGCACTATTTCCTTGGCCTCCAAGTTTTGCAAACCAATGAAGAAATTTTTCTTTCCCAGTCTAAGTATGATTGTGACCTTCTTCGTCGCTTTCACATGGATGATTGTAAACCAACCCCTTCTCCCTTCCAGTCTGGAGTCAAGCTTACTGCCACCTGTACTTCTCCTGAAGTTGATGCCACCCTGTACCATCAGTTAGTTGGTAGCCTCTTAT
>ML806395.1:0-13356 GCA_009831015.1 Picea engelmannii | reverse complement strand
ATGCGCCACTCTCTCTCTCCTTTGCCGGTAACAGATCAGAACTTGTCTCTCAAACTGAGCAAGTGAGTTGTATCTAAGTGAGGCGCTAGCCTCCTTTATTTATACAAGTCTGGCACGTGTGAAGTGTCTCTTCATTGGCAGGGACGACTTCACAAACTGGGTGGGTAAACCCACATTTATTATATTTATGAGTCTCTTTAATAACTGTTGGGGCTGACTTCTTATTCTACCTATTATAATTGTCTTTTGACCAATCTGCAAAAGGGGATTTGGTCTTATTACAATAACCGATATGATCAATCCACAATGGGGATTGATCCTATGAATAATATATCAATAATAATAAGAATACTCTTTGCAGTTACAATATTTCAACAGATTTTTGGGGGACACGCGTCGATAGATCGTTAACTTCAGGTGAAAGCATTTTGGGAGAAAGCAAGTGTGGAGAGGTAGAAACTCCCGAACGCTGAAGTCCCGAAGTAAATCGGGATCGTTGATCTGGAAGGACGTGTGGTGCACGATCCTTGACTCCGAAAGAAAACGCTCCGGGAGAAAAGGCCTGCAGAAACGTCTGAAGCTCCTGAATGCCTAAGTCTCGAAATAAAACTAAGTCATCGATTTACAACGGATGCGTGGCTCTTGATCTAGAACTCTGGGTACGAAGTATTACGGGAGGAAAGGTTGTGTGAGCGTACGAGACTCCCGAATGCCGAAGTCCCGAAGTGAATGAGGATCGTCGAACTCCCCGAGGACACGCAACGTCGGATGGTGCACTTCGGAGGTTTTGCGAGGAGGTGCTTCGAATTCCGTCGAAGCCCGGAGGCCCGAAGTCATTGAGGATCGTTGATCTCGAGGGAGAGTAGGGACCGTTGATCCCTTCGCGCCAGTTCAGAACTTTGTTACTTCACAGTTCAGAGGAATTGGTGAGTGGTGAATCAAAAACTCTCGAAGCTCGAAGCTCCGAAGCGTCGGAACAAGCGCCTGTGGCCTTGGCGTTCGGTCATAACCCGTGGTCATATGCGATGGTCACCGAAGGAGGGGCTAGGCCCCGATTTCCAAATTAGAGACCATGGATAGAGGATTTGATTAATTAAGGAGAACGAAATTTTTACGCCCCACCATGGGTGTGTTACAAATTGGTATCAAAGAATGGTTACAACACTTGGTCTGCTTGGGCTCATGGACGAGTCGCTTAGAAACTGTATTTAGAATACTTCTAAGAGAGACACCCTATCTTACCTCTTTCTTAAAAGAGTCTGGTTAAAATTTTATTGAGGACAAGAATAAAACTTTCCACTGTGTGTGTACATTTAAGAAATTTGAACTGTGTATTATTCATAAACTAATAGACTGTTAGCTAACAATAAATGTTTTGTCTGTACTCGAGCAGTCAGTAAATCACGGAAAAACTTCAAGTCTAAATGATGGTGACGTGTTATGAAGTGGGGGATGGCTCCCACAATAGAGATGAATAATCTGATGAAAGGAGGGCGGTGGAAACCCCTCCGAATCTGGCTGAAACTGTAAGGAACCTCAGTGCCGAATTACAGAGTTGCAAGGCCGACAACGAAAGATTGATATAGGAGCAAGAAAAACAAATAGAAATTAATGCAGTCTTATTGCAGAGCTTATCCAACATATAGAGGCAGATGCAACATGAACCCGCAACCAACCATGTGGACCGACAACATGTAAAGAGAAGTCAAAGTCCACCTGATATCTGAAAACATGGCCCCATAAGTGACCACACTAGGAGAAGTACCTCGAAGAAGGCCCAACCTGGAGGCAGGGGACACTCATCAGGAGAGTCCTCTGGAAAGGAAGTTGGCAACTCCAAGGGATCTTCTAGTAGCAAAACTAGCTCACATTCTCAAGGGGAAGGAAAGAAGTGAAAGCATTCCAATAGTCGTGATCCTGAAGAAATCAAAAAGGCCAAACCACCCTCTTTCAATGGAGAAATTAAGAAAGGAGAAGAGGTTGAAGCTTGGCGGCTTGCTTTAAAGAAGTACTTCAGAGTCCATGACTACTCTAAAAACTTGAAGGCTCGAATAGCCATCTTCACCCTGAATGGAAAGGATTCCATTTGGTGGGAAGACCTTAGGAATGTGAAATGAGTCCACGAGAAGGACTTGTCATGGAAACAATTCGAGAAATACTTCAGGAAGCAGTATCTGTCATAGAAATACATGGATGGGAAAACTAAGGAGTTCTATGAACTCAGGTTGAGGCAACTCACCATAAATGAATATGTCAATAAATTCCTTGAGCTACTGAGGTATGTACCCTACATAAAGGATGAAAAGGTAAAAATGAAGTGATTTATTAGTGGGTTACCTCAGACCTACTGGGACAGGATCAAGTTTGACGAACCAAATACCTTAGAAGAAACTATCTAGAAGGCGAGGTATTGTTATGAATAGTTCAGGAGTAAGACAGGACCTCACGAGGACTGGAAGAAGAAGAGTAGTTTAGAACTCAAGAAGAAGGGGTTTAAATCATCAAGATTTAAGAACTATGGGAAGGGTTCTAGGATGAACCTTCCTACTAGAAATATGTATCAGCAAAATTTTGTCTCTCAGAGTGGAAATAAACCTTTTGAGACAGAGTGATTGTCCACACAGGCAACAGAACAGTGGGAGAGTCTACAATATCCAAGAAGCTATCACCGTCAATGATGTGGCTAGGAGCATGCCACGAATTTATGCAGCCTTGGACAATAATCAAGCCGACCACAAAGCTTCAGTGGTGGAGATGGAAGGTATGATCGCCAACTATCTAGTTTCTATTTTAATTGACCTTGGTTCTAATTTGAGTTATGTGGCCCCTCAGATTGTTGATAAGTGTAAACTGCAACCAGTTAGACATGTTAATCCGTGGTTGGTACAACTAGCCACTGGGACCAAAAGAAAAGTAGCATAGGTCATCCAACTTGCCAATTCATCATGGATGGATTGCCCACCCGAGCGACCCTTAACATACTTCCACTAGGATCTTATGATTTGTTAATTGGTATGGATTGGTTGGCTGCTTATAAAACCAAGTTGGATTGTTACCATAAAACTTTAGAATGTGTAAATGAAGAAGGGAGAAAGATAACCCTCCAAGGGATTCAGAGGCATGTCTCAATGAGACAAATATATTTCTGCAATACTTTTTCAAATGAAAAAGTATTGCAGAAAGGGGTGTCATTTATATGCAATATAGGTGTTGGAATCTGTTGAGAATGACAAACCGTACCTAGAGGACCACCCCTTATTAAGAGAATACAAAGACGTGTTCCTAGAAGAGGTACCAGGTCTACCTCCGAGAAGGGACATTAACTTCCCGATAAAACTTGCACCAGGAGCAGTGTCAACATCTAAAACGCCCTATAGGATGAGTACGCCAGAGCTAATTGAGCTCAAGCTACAGCTAAAGGAGATGATGGACAAAAGCTACATCCGACCCAGTGTATCTCCGTGGGGAGCACCTGTCTTGTTTGTGAAAAAGAAAGATGGCACACTCCCATTGTGCATAGATTATAGGCAACTCAATAAGACAACCATAAAGCACAAGTACCCCTTACCAAGAATCGATGATTTGTTCCACCGACTGGGAGGTGCTTCCATTTTCTCGAAGATTGGCTTAAGGTTTGGATACCATCAAGTCCGAATTAAGGATGAAGACATCCACAAAACAACCTTCAGGATGAGGTATGGTCACTATGAATTTGTGGTGGTGTCATTTGGGTTAACCAATGCCCCCGCCACTTTTATGTGCTTGATGAATAATGTACTCAACAAATTTCTGGACAAATTTGTATTGTTTTTCATTGATGATATCCTAATCTACTCCAAGAACAGAGAGGAGCACGAAAAACATCTTAGACTCGTACTTCAAGTACTAAGAGAGCATCAGCTCTATGCTAAGTTTAGCAAGTGCAACTTTTCCCAGAAGCAAGTCCATTACTTGGGCCATGTTATTTCTAAAGAAGGGGTGGCAGTAGACCCTAACAAGATCAAATCTATTATGGAATGGCCTACCCCAAAGGATGTATCTGATAGCAGATCCTTCATGGGCTTAGCAGGATACTATAGAAGGTTCATAAAAGGGTTTGCACAGGTGGTTGAGCACGAGATCTGTTGAGTAGGATGTCCTTGTCACTGAGCACATGTGGACATGCCCCTAATGGTTGAGCACTGGTGGATGTGTGAGATCCCTTGCTATATTGTCTGAGTAAGATTTACCTCTAACCCTAATTGTGATGTAAAGGGTACAGGTCGGCTCCACCATATGTGAAAGACAATTAATGTTTATTGTAATAATTAATTATTTTCTGAGTTATTGAGGTCGGCCCTGTTGTGTCAATAGATACCATTTTTGGTATGTCCAATCTAGTATAAATAAAGGTGATTTCCTAATTGAGAAAACACACAAGTCACTTGTCATTTGGAAATTTCAGTAAGTACGCTTTTAGGGCTGAAGTGCACACCTCTCTTGGGCGCAACTTTCAAGGTAGTAGAGCACCCTCTTGTGTGCATTAGGGTTTCATGGTTGGAGGATCTTCTCTTGAGAATATAGCAAATGATTGTTGGGTTTTTCTCCCTTGTTGAGAAGGGTTTTCCCAGGATATTTCTTGTGTTCTTGTGCATGGTATTTCTTCTTGTGATCTTGGTTATTGCAGCAATTGTGAATGGTGTAGCTGCATTTGTTTATGGTTCAAGTACATGACTAAAATGAAATAAACCTCATGCTTGAACCAAGCATAGTGAAAATTCAACAGTTATCATAACACAACAAAATGCAGAAAAAGAAGACTATTGGATATGTTATATTTAGGTATCTCAAATTTTTGTCCCATGCATAACTTCATGAACTTACAGAATATGTGCAATCATATGAAGAGAAACAGATTAAAAAAAGAACATTTTAACATTTTTTCTGCTGGGGCAATAACCATATAACTAGCTGAACCAGACAACAGAATTCTTATTTCTTAGTCAATGGTTGTTCCAATCTGTCTTTCTCAGCTGCCTCTCCCTTTTTTCCTACTATATCTCATTTGTAAGACATTCTCTCTTCTTCAATGTGGGTGCTATCCATGTTTGATCTAGAACACCCCCTGAAGCTCAAGTTCTCATGCTTTCAGAATTGTTCAGTGCTCTGATACCATGTCAGTGGTTCTTCAAAGTGCACATATACAAAGCGAGACAAATTTCAGGCTCTACTCGATTTCAAATTGCATATAACATGGTTTTGTAGTACAAATTTTGTTTCAAAATTGGCTGCTGAGAATAATGATAGACCTATGGTAAAAACAAGCAACTAACCATAGAATAAACAAATCTTATGTCAAAAACGATCTATTGCTGCTCTTTTTAGTGAAATAGGAAACTCGTTTAAAATGGAATTTGCATACTCAAACATAGTCATAGTCATGGTATATTCCTCATATAGGTTTCAGAAGACTACTGTTCACTTTAAATTTTGGGACTGTGAACGTTTTGTAAATTTCAGTGAGTTTAGAAGTGATTTTGAATTTGCTAGCATGTTATGATGCAGAATTGCAATAACCATATGGCTGGGGATTCCATTGCTTTGAAAACTCCATGAGACCTAAGAGACAAACATCAAGTTAAAATCTTAAACTATATAGTATATACAATTCAAGACCAATCTGAAATGACTTCCAATTCGCATCAACAACATTGAAATAATGGACCAACTTTCTGCAATTAGTAAATCTGAAAGGACTTCAAATTTACATCAACAACATTGAAATAATGGATCAACTTTTTTCCATTAGTAAACATGCCTTACACAGTTATCTTAAGTTGCATATGATACACAGGTGGTAGGTAAACAAACTGGCATTTTCATTTGCTTAAACCCAAATTAATTTGGGAAACAAATTTTAGAATCCTCCAATTCATAGCCACATGAAAACTGAAAATACAAGTTAATAAGTTATCCAATCCAGATTACATCTTACAAATAAAATGATTTGGTCATAGAAGATACCACTAATACCTTTTATCAGTTAGCTTTGTAGATGGTTGCTCGAGTCCAATAAGAAGATACTGATAATTTTCTCAATTGTCATTGTCACTCGATGTACTTTTGGGTCCCATTGACCTAATTTGGTAATTTGCGGACATTAATAAAATTTCTTCTTTCAATGTTCGAAAAATCAATACCATCCAATTTCAATCAGGAAAAGATCTTAGGAAAAGACCACATTAAAAATCTTGCATATGTACAGGTTTCCAGAAATTCAATATGAGCAGTTCTGCCAATAAAATTGTTCAGGCTTCTGGCCTGAGAAGAGGTATCGAAGTTCACGTCACAACGTAGAAATAGGCGATCAGTTGTAGCAGCCAAGACAATCTGATTCAGGCAATTTTTCAGTATGGCTCTATAAGCTGGTCCTTTCTTGTAGTCCCGTGTTGCTGCATGACATAACTTAATTCGTGCAGAATGATAAGGGACATAGCGATCCTGTTTGGTCATGAATTGCATTATCCCAGGATTAATTAGTCTTTTCATGTTTGATGAGATATCAAGTTTGTAGAAACTCAAACAACATCATAAGAAAGATAAAATCAATAAACTACCTGTGGAGAGGAAAGTAAAATTATATTTTGAAAATACTCGAATGTTTTCTCCTGAATCAGAGATACCATAACAAAATTAGACTTGCAAGGTTCTTTATACAGTCAAACAGTAGAATAATCTAAAAAACCATATTTTGCTTCCATGTTTATAGACTAAACATGGAAAATATGTCTAAAGCAGTTAAAATTAGAAGGATTGTGATGTGAAACCTGGCTTAGCTTGAAAAGGTAGCAACTCTGAATATCTGTCTCATCAGTAAATGTTAGTTGGTGCATACAAAGAGATCCTTTGAGTTTTTTGAAAAGCCATAAACCAGAGCTGAACAGAGTATTTGAACTGTACAAATATCCCAAATGAGGTCCCGAAATGGACATAAAGGTGTACAGGTTTTTCAGATAGGGCTTCATTGCAGTATCTGAAATGATAAATCATAAAATCAACTTCTATTTAATTTGAATGAGCCCAATCATTTCCCAACTATAAATAAAAATACACAGAAAAACTGTGTCATGTATGAAACCGTACCTGTTAAGGCAGATCTAATAATGATGTTTCCGATTGAATGCCCAACAAAACTAAGCCTGAAACTACCGTAAGCAGCATTTCCTGAAGCTGAACTGAATTTAATATTTAAAAAGGATGAAACCTCTTCTGCCAATCTCTGCCCTAGTTCTCTAAAATCACCGGTTGTTTTATCTTCATTGATCCTTGACATAAGACACTCTGCACCTGGATCAATCAAGAGCCATTGGTTCCGGACTAAACGTAAATCTAGATGATGACCCTGTCCAAGGAGTTTCATAACATTAAATTCGTCATAGATTGCATCTACACAAAAATAAGACCATAGTAAAGGGAACAAACATTCTGTGAGGAAAAATTCAATGTTTCCCCTTTGGCAGTGAGGAAGAAATTCTCAAAATACCCACTAATGGTACTTTTCAAAATTGGTTCAGCTTTGACTTCATTATCAACTTTTATCTTAATTTATCGGCCAGTAAAATGTGCCCTTATTAACTTGCCATCACATCAAACTCAATAATGGCATTCACTTGCCAGAAAAGAATACACTTCCAGCACCATATCCTAAACTAACTGTAATATATGACATTTAATTTTAAAAGAGGATATAAGGGAAAGTGAAATGCAAGATTAATGCACTATTAATAGTAATGCCAATTTAGCTAGGAAACGTAGAAACGAATAGCAAAATAAAGAATGATGAGCTTTCTTAAAAGTTTAAATAATCATTAACAGCTATTATGAGGAATACAAGCTTATAAAATAAACAACATAATTTGTGTATTCAAACATATCAAGATAAGTCCCCATGACATACATAGCAACCTACAATCTCTATTGTTGCAGACATCCTTGGCACAGCCATGTGCCAGTCAGCATGGATGGCATCTCTGGGCCATTCCCAAGCATCCCCTGTGACAAAACTACAGGGGACAAAAAATATGGGCGTGCTTCCAGTGCTTCAGAAATATGAAATTTCTTTACCTGGTTTCATTTTCTCAAGCTCCTTACCCTCCAACTAGTACTTTTTCAAGTATTTAGTAAACATCTTTCATAATCCTGTCGTCCCTGACACTGCAGCTTCTTCTCTTCGACTTATCTGACAGATTGGGTCTTACCAACCCTGTATCCGTGAAGGCCATCAATTTACAGGACTTTGCATATAACACATATGGGGAGATATTTATAGTTACAATAGTAATATATCTTAGTGCGATACAATATAAGATAATAATGTCGTAGTACACACACACACACAATTTGTGGCACCCCCAAATCCCCTCACCATAATCTTTTCAAATTTAAAATCCACAAAGTTCCTACAAATAATCAAACAAAAAACTTTACATACTTCCAAAATATTGACACTATAAAAGGATCAAAAAGGGGGAAAACCCCCAATGTTTTAACCATTAAGAAGCTCTAACAGTGGATTGATCACCATATTCATGTCTTACCTACTGCAAAGGATCTGATTAGTTCCATTCAAGGCTAAGTGGCTAAGCTAACCTGAAATCCATGGACAAAGACTACCACCCTCAGTGCTCTTCTCACCAGAACATGATTGGCTGTCTTTGGAGGCAAACTATTTGTTGCTGCATTTGGCATAATGGTAGCTTTGGTTTTGTCCAAGGGTCCATTAAGGCTCAAAGAGGCAACATCTTCAACAAAACAAGATTTCTGGCACTGGATCATATGCCGTTCAACATAAATGACTGGAACCTGAGATAGACTACCAAATATGTGCAAATCTTGAAGAGAACGGCTATTTATCTGCACCAAGCTAACATTATTCAGATAAGAAAACCCTTCATGAGTATGAAAAGCTTGAAATCATAAATTTTTGAGGCTTACAAATGAAAAATTACAAAAGAAAGCCCAAAGAAAAAGAAACATTATGAGAATTAAAACATCTACCTTCATTTGTTCAATGCTCTTCCGATGTAGATCAGCACAAGAAGCTGCGGCTAATGCTGGCTGGGAAGAAAAACAGAACGTAAGACAGACTTCATAGGCTAAAAATGTTTATGCACCAATTATATTGAAATGTGTAAGATAGTAAGCTGATCATATTAGTTACTTTCACAATTAAAATCTATAACTATGCAACTAATCTAATCATTGGCGTGCCTGTATGAACCTATCACAAGGAAAACATACTAAAATAATAAATCTTACATCTTCATTTGAGGTCCTTGTAAGTGACTCCTTAGCAAAATGCATGTAGTGGGAACCACCCTCAGAATCTTCATTAGATGTCTCATTGTGCTGAAGCTCTATTGAGTGTACTAACCACATTGACCACTCAGTACTTCGGTCTTCAGCCCACAGACAACGCAAATATTCGAATATTTCTATGCTATGTTCCCTTCAGGTTAAAAAAATGCAAGTCAGACATAATCTCTTCCAAAGCAACTCTGTAGCAGATCATGTCCTAATGTCTTACGAAAATCAGCTGACACATAAACATCTATGTATTTCATTCAAAATTCAAACTAAAAATTTATATCCCAAGAACATAAATGTTACTCTTAATTAACTTTTATACATGAACCTGGAAAACTGAAGTTAAAACAAATCCACAAATTCCTTTATCTAGAGTCTAGACAATGACTTATGAAATTCTTGAACAATTCATGTTCCAAAAACATTCATGACATTCTTTGCTTTCACTTGCCAGCACCTATGGAATTTTAAAAATGAGCTCCAAATATATGATAGTTGGTTTCCCAATGATCGAAATGCTTCTGCCATATCTGCCTTAGATAACATTTGCCAATAGCCCTCTTCATCCCCATCAAATGATCCAGTATCTTGCTGCCCAAAAAGAATGCAAGGACATAAATGAATGTCAAATAGAAAATTTCCTAAGAATAAAAATGCCATATGATTAAATAAACCGACCTAAAATGACACCAAATGAATATCAATCACCGATCCATTGATAAGCTCCAATCCCAATTATTAACCATATAAGATATATAATAACACCCATATCAGAAGCTAGACACACAATACCTCTGAGCCTTCTGTTGACATGTGTATTGATTCTTCTGAACCTGACTTCTCCTTTCCAAGCAGTTCATTATTCCCAAGATCATTGGTTTCTGGTTTAGGTCTCTTACCAAGTTTTGTTGCAATAGATTTTATTGTTATTTTTTCTATATTTTCCAGACCATCGATTCTCTGATTGTTTCCCCTACCAATGCTCTGTATCTCATTGATAAGAATATCTCGTGAAGCACACAGTGCTTTCCACAGGGCAATGTCCTTGGCATCAACTCCTGATTCCACAGAGCTCATTGCCTGAACACCCGAGTAAACATCTGCTGAGTCATTGAACATTTGAAGCAAATTTAACAAAAGTGTCAAACATAACAAACAAATTGATTTCTGAATCATCAACGTGATGCCCAAAACAGAAATATAAAAGGCCAGTATTAGACAAGTTTGATGCAATCCGTTTTATTTGAATCCAATCGAACGAAAAATTTAAAGAGTCTAAACACAAGCATTGGCAATCAAATGATAATTATTGGAAAATCTATTTTTATTCAATTTATCCATCTATTATATTTTTCTATTTGGTGTTATGAGAAGTTAAACAATACTGGGTATGCTGCATCATTTCAGAAGACATATGATGGTGAACCCTCAACCTATTGACCCTGGCATCCACCTAGACTAGAACTTCCACTATACCTGCCAAGGATTCAGCTAGTAAACTCCTGATGGAAGTTTATCTGCTTCCTCACCAACTAATGTCCTCCTAGTTTGTTCTTTTTATCAGTTGACTGACAGTGACAACCTTTAATCATATGCTTTTCTCTTCAACTTTCAAGCAAATTTACTTAAGCAAGTACGATGGTTTCCCACAGATAAATTCACAGATCAATTTCTCATATTTTAGACAGACAAGAGTGTATGTAGTCCACAGATATTTGGGAGGCTGCTCTCTATTATTATCCCCAATACACCCTGTTACACCCCAGATTCTCTGCAGTGTACCCTACATTTTTTCGCGAGATGTGACCACTCCAATGGGCCCAAGTGTGATGATTTCTTTGTATGTGGCCATGATGGGATGACTTGATGTACAAGTGTTGGTTAGAGGTTACCCAGATCCCCTCAGGTGGACGGTCATGCCATGTCCTTTTAGTCCCCATTCTCAGGGTGCTTGGTTTTATTGTTCCATCCGACTACCCCTTGAAGGTGGTAACTCCCACTAAAGTCGGGTATTTATGTCCTGGGTAGGTATGCCGGCATTTTGAGGTGGATCTACTAGGATCCATGATTTACGAAGCCCTAACTATTCACTTATCCTTTTGCTATGTAAAAGGTGATTCACTTTGTAAGGGTTGTCACACTGTAATGTCCCATTTTTGACGAACTTTGAAAAATAAAATATTTAATTAATTATTTGGTTATGTTGTCTAAATTTAATTTGACAACTAATCTATAATTAATTATTATTTAATTTTAAGTGGCTTAAATAAAAGATAAACATTATAAAGTCACTTTATTAAAAAGTGTTCTTCTAGAAGCTTTGAGGAGGTCAAGTTAGATCTTTCTAGAAAGATCCAATGAGCCTTTAAAAGGAGAGAATAGAGTCATTTGAGTATGTCAGATTAGATTTGGATCATTTTCTTGTGGAGTGCTCGGTGAGCCATGGTTTTCGTTAGGGTTTTGGAAAAACCCTTTCATTGGAGTTTGGCTTCGGTGGTGAAACCATCCACCCTAGTTAAACAAGGAGGATCCATCCAGGATCTTCAAATGTGCTTCATCCATGGTTTGATATCAGTCTGGAGATGCAGATTCCTAAGGTTTTCATATGGTGACCGTGACATCCTCCAGGTTTTGGCCTATCTTTGTGTGTTTTTCTATTGATGTATCGCAGTTGCCATAGCAACCATTGGATTATTGTATTCAGATCTTCATTCATAATAAAAGACCCCGTGATTCTCTTTTGTTCCATATGTATCTATTTTTGCTAGTAATGTGTTTGACGAAACGTCTCCAGTGAAATGAATGCTAAGTGTTTGTGAAAATAATTAATTGAATGGCCTAGAAATCCATGGTATCCTTGTCTAGCACTATTGGGGATATTACACACACCCATGGTTTATCACACTTTAACCACATGGACCCTCTTTTTCTTATGTATGTACCACATTTTGGCCATCAAAGATGACTATGCACCTAATCATCCAGTGTCACATTTCTCGAGGCAGTTTCACGTCTTTTGAGGCATATCACGGATTTTGAGGCATTGGTCACACTCTCCGAGGCACGAACAGGCTATTTTCCTCTACATGGACCTCCTCTACACTTGCCAAGTGTCAAATGCCAAAACACCCCCCTCTAGCATGTTTTTAAATAATTTTCTTCACTAAAAGAGGGTCAACCTCTCTTGGGGCACTTTATGACAACCATGGGGTTTATTTTGAACCACTTGGATGATATGGAGGTCACTTAAGTGACTTTGCACTTGAATATGATGACATGGCACTAATCCCTTGCTATGTGGAGGGGCTTTTGATCACACTTTTGATTACTTGTTGAACAATTGGAAGAAGTTGTCCACTTGGAAGGGTTTTATTTGACTTGGGGTAAGGTTGTCCCCTTGCTTGAAAGAGGACGTTGGAGCTGTTAAATTATGAGCTTGATTTCTTATGCGGATTAATTCTTTTATTTTCTTCAATACTTTGATTCCAACTTAATACACTTCAAAATTTTCAAATCATAATCGAATAGCAATAATTATGTAGATAAGTAAACATGCATATCAACAACACATATACCCTGGGAAAACCCTGTACAGGGAGAAAAAGCCCAGCAAACAATATTCCTTTATTGCATTAATAATGTAAGATCTCTTACAAATATCCACCATGAATGTTCTTCTCTCAAAGAGTTTGCTAAGATGACTCTGACCTGATAAAGACTTACAAGACCTTGCTGAAATACAACTCTGATATGCTGCCTCTTTATCACTGATGTGCTCCTCTATTACTTCACCCTCAACCTGCATATGAAAACTATGTTTCAAAACTGTGTTGCAGAACTGTATTGCAAAACTGTGTTGCAGAGAGGATTCAACCTCTTCTTATATAGGCTGAAGAGGGGTAGAGGAGAGGCTCGAAATAGTAACCTGATTGCATGCATTAGTCATAACTCAGCTTCATACTTTAGTTCGAACTTAGAACTAGACTTGAGATTGGTTACAACTCAGCATTA